>BCIG01000001.1:0-314017 GCA_001599915.1 Symbiotaphrina buchneri | reverse complement strand
ACTAATACACACTAATACACACTAATACACACTAATACACACTAATACACACTAATACACACTAATACACACTAATACACACTAATACAAGCTACCTTGTATATTAAACCTAATTAGGTAAAGCTGGTTACTATAAATATAGTTATGGAACTTACCAAGCTCTAGTTCTATACCCCTTTCAAAAATGGTAATTCAAAAGGAAAAAAATATCTTATCTTATCTTTTTGAGCTGGTGATTTGGTATTATACCACATATAGCACCGGTAGAATATGGTATCATGACTAAGTACCACTGGTACCAAAATTTGATACCAGACCACATTTAACACCAGTGTAGTATATTTGTATTTGGTGGTATATACCATACCAACAACAAGCCTGCCAATGACAAGCCTGTTTTTTACCAAGTAATCAGATAATATCATAAGTTCTTCTAGTTAAAATTACTGTTTTTAAAAGAGATATAGAACTTTTAAGCTAAAACTCAAGTTCTGTTTGGTTATTTATAATAACATATTATATTTAATTAGGTTTAGTTTACAAGGTAATATGTATTAGTTTGTATTACTTTGTATTAATATATATTAATATATATTAGTATGTATTAACTTGTATAATATGTTGTACCAATTGTTAATGTTTATAAATACAAGGTAAATTAGGTAGAAAGAAACTGATCAGTTAAAATATAATTGTGTTTTATATCTTCTTGAATTCTAACTAAGTTATTACTTTAAGTCTTTTAACACTTTTAACTTGTTATTATCCTTGAGTTTCTAGTTAGTAGTTACTATAGGTTAAGGTTATAGTTAGAAAATAATTATGTCTTAAATATTTCTAATTGAATTTCAAATTCTTAAAAAGGGTATTATTTAATAATAAAGTTTGTTATATAACAATGTTTTATTGTTTTAAAAGGTTGATTATTTATTAAGAAAAAATTAAGGTTTTGTTTAAAGATGTTTGTTAAGTACTTATCTTATCAGATCTTATCAAATATTACCAGAGAAATGTTTTCCTTAGTTATAATTCAGTTTATTTGATTTTTTACCAACCTGGTATCTAGAGAAAAGTGATATTATATTAAACCAGTTAATAATCTGGTATTAGATCTCTATATTAACCTATACTTAGTACCAAGTTAGTAAACTATATCAACTAGTAAATATTATACTAGTTATAAACATGTTATATAATATCTAGTTATTAACTATAAAAAAAGTTAAAGATTTATTATAAACAGGGTAAAACTATAAGATAAAAGGTTTATACTAACTTAAACTATTATTCTAAACTATCACTGATGTTCTAATATATAAATATATGTTCTACAGATTAATACCTTGTTTTATTTAATGTTTAACCCTAAATATTAATTTTAGTTTAAATATATCTATTATATAATTTATATTTATATTCTTTTCCTGGTATATAACAAAACTAACCTTTAATAATCTTGGAACTTTATTTCATTTTAACCTATTATCCTTATTTTAAACCTTTTAAAAATATAAATTAATAAAACTAATAATTTAAATATATTAACACATTTTAATACAAATTATTCCAAATCAATACAAATAAATAGGTTAATATAATTATTAAAAAATAGTTTTAAAACATTATATTTTTAACTATTATATAATTTTACAGAAATTTAAAATTATATTAGTTAGAATTAAGTCTAATATAATTAATAAGGTATTATTAATATCAGAACTTAAATAAACCATATAACTAATTAAAATCTTAGATTACAACTGGTATTTGCAATATGTTAATAGGTTAATCAGAGTTATAATATCATCAGACTGATTAAACAATCAACCCTATCTTGTTATAATGTAATATAACAGAAAAACAGTTAAAAACATATCAAACTCAGATATCATACTATTGAAATACTAATTTATATATACAAATCTAAAGCTTACCCTTGGACTGATTTATTTAATTTGTAGTCACTGAAGCTTATTATTTGAAGAGGATAGAATAACCTCAGAGACAAGCAACAGCTAGTTATAAACAAGCACTAGTGCAATTCTGGATCATTCAAGATTATACAGTATCTAAGTGGAAAAGCTTCTGTCCCGACTTCCCAGCCGTCTTGCTGTGGTGGTCCCCTTGGTGGTGCAGCGGCTCTGTTGCTTCCATCAGTTTACCCTGAGCCGGGTAACTCTGTGGGATAACAGAGCCACTCAGGGCACTCACTGTGCACAGTGTCTCAACACCACCAACAAGATCTCAGACGGTGTGATTGCCATATTTCAACAAGAATCAGGTGTATTATGTTAAGAGGTAAATTTTCGTTAGACTGGTAACCAGTGTTTACTATCGTTTCTTGTATAAAGGAAGGGAGCTTGGCATGAGCAGCCGTTAACCACTAACTTGTTGGTGAATTTTTCATGAAGATACCTTACCTACGGTATTTCACCATCCGGAGTCTTGGTGGTCGACGTTAGACCCGCTGGCAATCCGTTGCTATATTTGGACCGTCATAGAGGGAGTTTCTGGTACATATATCGGTACCTCAAGGTGGCTCATGAAGTACCTTAGGTACACACAAGCGGTTTCTAGTTGGTGCCCGGTTCTGTGGGGTAGAGAGATAAGGTACCAGGCTCTACCCGGGTAAAGTAAGGCTCGGGCTATCATCATCAGGTACTCCGGATGTACTCGTGTCCTGTCAATAATATCAGGGGCTGTGCAAATCAACAGGTCCGGGCGCCCACCTGCTCTCATCGTCACGCCGGAGAGATCAATCAAGCATCGGTCGCCTCACCATCCTGCGCCACCCTCTTCCTCTTCACCCATCCGCTCTTTTATTCTGCTAATCCTCACATACCCTGTCAACGTCGCAGGCAGTGTGAATCGTGAACGGAATCAATAGCTTTCGGATTGCTGGATTGGCCAAAGTGCGTCCACATTCCTAGACAGGGCTGGGAAAGGGGTTTCAACCTCCACCATCCACCGATCGAGTCCACCGAGCAGACCTTCGCCTCCTCCATCATACAGGATTCAGAATCAAGGGAAAGCCCACTGCGTTATCTCCCGGCATTATTGTTGTCGTGCGAACCGTTTATCAGTTGCTCGCTGTCACCATATACTTGCAAGGTCGCAACATCGTTACGCCCTTCAGACGCCCGCTCAGGGGCTAGTGGAACGAATATGTCGGTCAGGTCGATGTACACTCGAGATATATCCTCGGACGTCGATGGAGTCAAAACCACGTTCTCGAGCTGGGACAACTGCATGTCAAAGGCCTACTGCAAGTTCGTTGCGTACTCATCGCTGCCCAAGACAATACTGATACCTCTTTAGATGGCCTGTCATTGCGGCTATAATTGTCGGCTCCCTAATCGTGCTTTCCATCATCTTCTGTATTTCGAGGTGCCTATGCTGTGGCCTTGACTGCTGCTGTGCATGTTGTTCCTGCTTCAATGCTTGCTGCCCCGGCGGCCGCCGCTCTCGATCAAGGCACCAACCACTTGACGAACCTCCTCCTTTCCGTTCCGAGCCCTACAAGGGCTACCAATCTCAACCACCGCCGAGCTACGGAGCACCTCCTCCTCAGTTTGCAACATTTGATGTTTCACGCTCAGGTGTCAAGGAAAGCACGCCACTCAGTGCTGATGCACTACCAGCAATGCCGTCCTGGGACAATGCGGCCACGCGCAAGGTCGGGACCGAGGAACAGCCACCTGTGCATGAGGACGATGTTGAGCTGGGTCACTTAGACCTAGCAGCTGTACAGCGGCAGCCTCTGGTCCACAATGGCGACCGCACTCCGGAGGGTTATCACGAGATCTACACAGACCCATCACCGAGAAGAACACCTACCAGTCCTCGTCAGTACGCGGCCGAACTTCCTGGCGGTGACCTTGGGAATTATGTCCGACCTTCTGACTATCACTCTCAAACCTATTCCCCACCTCCGGCAGGTTCCCGACTCTACTCGCCGCCTGAGCGGCGACAGCCCCAGTCTCCGTATGACTATAACCAGCCACAACAACCGCCTGCGCTTTCGCTTCAGACGTTTCCTCAAGCGGGTCAGCAACGAGCGCCCCAGCCGTTCCAAAATTACGGCGGTGAACGATCATACGCACCATACTCGCCTTCGGGTAGCACCCGGTTTGAGCCAACAGTCTATGGAACACAGGAAAACCAGAGCAGCTACAACCATCACTGGGGGCCAGTACAAGGCCATACGATGTCTCCACCACCTCCAGCAGGTCAGAACGACGGATTCCGACCGCCGAGCTTGTTGCAACCTGGAAGGAAGCCGGTGCAGGGCACCTGGAGAGACGTCTAGGTGAGAAGAATGGAGTTCACGGATATGGGTCTTTGTAAATATCACGTCTGGATCTATGGGTTAGGCATCTTTGGGCGTTGCGGCTGAGAACTAAGACTTATTTGGGAGAACATTTCGAAGCGCTTGCCTGTACATTGGTTAAATTACATAGCTGTATGATCAACTTCTGTTGTCGTCCATGGCAGCTGTGACAATGAAGCCATTATGTCCTCTCGAGGGGCGATCTCGTGTCGATGTTCTGGCTGGGTTTGTATTCACTCAGACATGTTCACTTGAAGCACAAAGTTTCAGGCTCGATCAAGTACGACTACAAAGACTGTTCCAGAATGAGTGTGTTCCTATTTTAGGTAATGTGAGCTATACAGAGACAGACACATCTCGACAAGACGGATGGTAAGTGAGCGACAGTCCTGCAACAGCTTATATAACTCCATATGCCGTCAGCTTCTGCAGGCGTGGCGTTCAAGACCAAATGCCTGAGAAAAAGCTTTCCTAGACGGCATTCTCCTCCTGCCTCTTCTGGAGGACCGCAAGAGCTTCTTCGGCAGCTTTGACCCCCGAGAGGGCCATTGCACCGAAAGTAGGTCTGACAATTCACGTCAGACATGTCCCGCGCGGGTGAAATGGAAACATACCCCATTCGGTTGGCACCATCGACCTCGCTCAGCTCCATACCGCCAACGATGAGACCAGGCACGATCTCGCGGGTACGCTTGACAATGGCATCCTCGGCGGAATTCATGTCAAGACCGCGCATACCACCAAGGGCCTCGATAGCCTGCATGCTAACAAGACGTTTGACAGAGAAGGCGCCAAAGGGACCATCGTGCCCGGTGGTACTGATGACGACAGGGGCATTGATGGTATTGGGATCCATACAAGACTGATCGTCATGGTGCATACTCACAAGGGTCCAGTTGGTGACCACCCCAGCAACACGGACGGTACCATTAATGCCCGGCCGAGTGATCAGGTCTTCAACAGCCGTTGCATTGAAGAGCTTGATGTTGGGAAAGGAAAGAACCTTCGCCAGGAGGGAGGAAGTAAAAAGTGCGGCATGCTTGACGACAACGTGCGTTCCTTCATCATCATAAGGGACCCCGAGGTCACGCAGGAAAGAGTCGGCAGGCTTGCGCATGACCATGGCGCTGAACAATTGACCTCCGAGCCAAGCACCGCCACCTAAAGCACAGATCAGTGGGCGGGACCCCGGGCCTGGCTGAAGGGTTGCTCACCAGGAGAGACGCCAGCCTCGACAATAGCAATCTTCAAATCGGGGCGAGCCTTGCCAAGCATGTAGGCCGTGGAAAGACCGCAGGAGCCGGCGCCGATGATGACAATGTCAGACTCGGCATACTCGTCCAAGTCCTTGAAGTAGCGACGAGTCATGGCACGGGATACGGTGGATTCACGGATGGGAGCGAATTTGAACTCGTCCCATTTTCCGGCAATGTCATCAAGAGTCTTGGTCTTGCCATTGACGGCTACACCATTCTTGAGAGGCGTCTTTAGAGACGGCTCCGTGGTCACGGAAGCCGACTCCTGGAAGATAGCAGAAGGGGGAGACATGATGATGGATAGTCTTGTGAAGGTTAGATACAGCCCAGGTGGAGGGGAGAGGGAAAGCATGATCCTTTCGCTGGTATTATCCAGATCAAGTTCGACCGTATCATCTCAGAACGAACCCTAGCCAGACGAAGCAGTCCATCTCCGCTTCGGTCAAGGAAGCGGGTGGATGGACTGCATCGAACGGCAAACAGGAACGAACACTGGTCCATGCATGAGACGTTACCTGAAGTACCTCGACCATTGTGGAGCAATTCCAGCAAATTTGGTGTCATGATTCCCTCCATCGTCTAGGGAGATGTACGCTTTGGGGCGAGTGTTTTTGTGATAGGAGTCTGGATCAAGCACCGGTCAGCAATCGGCATTTCGTGTAATCACGAATTGGAATGGGAGGGATCAGTAGGTACGTGTGGTACAGAGAGTATCGATATCACCTTTTGATGAAAATGATATTGATCAAACCAGAGCGGAAAGGGTTGCGGTGAGAGAAAGAGAGAAAGAAGATTGAGAGACTGGGGAGGAGGAAGATGAAAAAGCCGGACGGATTGAGGTGGTGGGCGGGGTAGAACCGGTTAACTGTATACCCAGCTACGAATAGGTATTTGATTGATACCTTATGGAGGTCAGATTCGACCTCATATTAGTAGGAGGCGCGAGGTACAAGCTACAAAACCGAGCTTGTCGTCACCGAGAAAGCTAGACGGATAGTTATGATACGGAGTACGCACCAGAGTTTATCTGAGAATGCTCGTTGATAGGAGCATGGCCCGCTGCCCCGCCTTGTTCATTCGACGAAAAACACCAGGCCAGTCAGTCTTCCAAAACCCCATACGATATCGACACGCATTATTGGATCCACCTGTTGCGAGTGGCATGAGTCTTCATAGGGCGCAGCTCCCTTGAGCTGCTCAGGGGTCCGAACCTGACTACCACCCATTATCTTCCTATTATTATCCATCTGCCCTCGCTGTAGAGCTCAATCAAGATGAACAAGGCATCTGTTAATCCCAACTACCACGCCTTGGTGGACATGGGAAGGTGGGACATGGCCCCTTTTCTCTATATCCTGTCTACTCGTACCATGTTTTTTGATTTATGCGGCAGAGGCCCGTCCTTGTTCTCCTTGTTTTTGCTTGGCTACTGTTCGCCAACGAAAGAACCGGAATCTCTTCCCCATGGCCTCCAAGCGTTTATTCTATTAGGAATATCCTCGACTTTACTCTTCGGTTCGCGCTGCTGAGCTCAGAGACTGACCCGCAACCATAGCAATGGTATCCGGTTCTCTATCTCCGACCTTTCACCGACCACTGCTCGCCTGTTGCCCACAGTCTTCACCGATCGGTCCAGTATCTCGCTCTACCTTGCCCAGTATGTCGGGCTGGACGGATCCCGTCACCAGGTTGCTATTCCAGACGCTGTGATTCAGAAGGTCGTTTTGGCCCTGCTGCATTTCAAAGCCGTCTGTGCGGACTTCGGCGTGCCCGATGAAAACATCCATGTCCTGGCTACGGAAGCGACGAGACAAGCGACCAACTCTACCGAGTTCAGAGCTGAGATCAAGAAAAGGGTCGGCTTGGAAGTGGAAATGCTAACCAAAGAAGAAGAAGGTCGAGTGGGAGCCATGGGCGTGGCAAGCAGCTTCTCCAGCGTCAGAGGTCTAGTCATGGACCTCGGAGGAGGCAGCACGCAATTGTCATGGATGATCGTAGAGAATGGTGAGATCATGATAAGTTCACAGGGTGCGGTGAGTCTACCGTACGGTGCCGCGGCCCTGATGGCTCGCCTGTCTGAGGCAGAAAACGAAGGCTCCAGGGCCAAAGAAAAGTTGAAGGACGAGGTGCGAACGGCATTTCGTCAGGCGTTCGAATCATTAGGGATCCCGGATGAGGTCCGCAGGCCGGCCACAGAGGAGGGTGGATATCGCTTGTATCTGTCCGGTGGTGGCTATCGTGGCTGGGGTTATCTACTGATGGACCAACATCGGATCAAGCCGTATCCAATTCCTATCATCAATGGCTTTCGCGTCGGTGCCGATGAGTTCACGAATTCGTCCGCGGTACAAGCAGTGGCCCTCAAGGGAAGCAGCCAGGTTTTCCGCATTTCTGAACGTCGAGCAAATCAGGTACCTGCAATCGCATTTCTCATCAACATCATCAACGAAGCTCTTCCAGCCATCGGTGAGGCTCGGTTTTGTCAAGGCGGTGTCCGGGAAGGCACCCTCTTTCGAAACATACCCTCCTCGATCAGAGCGCAGCCGCCATTGATAGTCGCTACCAGGATCTATGCACCACCGTCCGCCAGCCACTTCGCTGCATTGTTACAATCAGCCTGTCTACCGGCTACTCCGGAGATATTCACTCCAACACTGCTGACTGCTGTCGCAAATATGGCCTATACTTATGGCTCGCAGCCAAAGGAAACGCGCTCATCATCCGCGCTTCACACCACCGTTACAGGTCTCCTGGCAGGCACGCACGGGTTGAGCCACGAAGACCGAGCGGCACTGGCCTTGGTATTGTGTGAACGCTGGGGCGGTGAAGTGAGCCCTTCTGATGCCGACTTCTACCAGCGGCTGCAACTCCTGGTGTCTGCACGGGTAGCATGGTGGGCGCGTTACTTTGGGCGCCTCTGTAACCTCGTCGGCGTGGTCTATCCCGCCGGTCAGGCTGACAAAGCAAATCCTCGCATGGAGATTACTGCCAGCCAAAAAGAGGTGATAGCAAAGAAATCGAGTCAGATTGTGATGGAACTAAGGGTGCGATTCAGACGATCTGACCCTTTGACGGAGGCGGGCGTGCTGGAGAAAGCATTGGGTAGCTTAGACAAAGTGGGAAACACGAAGCACTGGGTGAATGGATGGGGAATAAGGGTGGATGTCATAACGACGAACGATCTAAGGAACAGCAGTTGATGCCTTGGGAGGAATGTGGTGGGTGAGGTACTCGCAGATTCGTGACCGGATGACGAGGCAAAGTCTGCACATAAACCAGCAGCACATCTTTGTGTGCACAAGCCCTACACGCCATTGCTGCTGATGCTGTGATGGTTGATTGACGGAGTTGAAGTCTCCTTGATCCAATTGGCTTGTGGCCCCGGGCACATGTAGGTTGTAAAGACTATGGTCCACTTGGTCTAGATATACAGAACAACAACCACACTGCATTAAGACCAGCAAGTGCACCGCCATCGTGCTCCGATGACTGCACATGCCTACATACGGTGCTTTTCGCTCTCTGTTATGATTTGTTAGCAACTTGAAAGTTTGGTTAGGGTCTGCTGGAATCTTACCAAGTCTTGAGTAGAGCATATACAAAGCCATCTGGTTACACTCCTGCGTTCCAGTGATAGTGACGAGACGCTCGTTGCTGTTGTCTTGAGGTTCGTTAATCTTGATCACGCTGCCACTAAGTTGACGAATCTCATTGATCTTGGCGCCACCCTTCCCGATGATAGCACCAACCATATCATTTGGAATGAAAATTTGCTGTGTAAGAGGTGCACCGGGAATCATGCCCTGCATCGGTTGCGCAGCAGGCTGACCACCAACCTGTGGAGCTGGTCCGCCTACATGAGGTTGATGGGGACCAGCACCTTGATAACCTTGCGCTGGCGAAGCGCCGTAGTGCATAGGAGCAGCAGTGGCCTGCTGAGGAGGTTGACCATGAAGGTATGGCATGCCATATGGATTTGCAGGAGTACGTTGTGCCTGGTTTGTATGCCGCCGGAAATTATCGGGATGTCCATACTGACCTCCAGCGGGTTGCGGGACGTAGGGAACGACTTGCATACCACCCGGAATGACTCCAGCAGGGCCACCACTCCGGGTCGCGTAGGCGGAGGCAGCAGGGCCGCCAAAGCGCTCCGTAAGTTGCTCCACCAAAGTTGTGGCAACGTAATATGTAGCAATATGGACGGCGTCTGCTACACCGAGGACAACCAGAGAACGTTCTGTGGACAGTGGCAAGCACGAATCCGAAGCATTGAGACGCGCACCGGAGGCCTCTTGAATTTCACGGATGCGGACGCCACTCTTACCGATGATAGCGCCAATCAGAATATGAGGAATCAGTAAGCGGAGAGGATAAGTCTTTGACTGGGCTGTCGATGGAGCATCCAAAGGTTCATTATTCAGCGTGCGAATGATCAAACCGAAGGCCTGCGTTCAGTCAGCCACATCCAATATCGATGAGAATGAACCTGCCATTACCTTTGCAACAGCGTCAACCATACCACTAACAGTCAAAATTCTCTCAACAGCACCCCGTGAATAGTCACTGACTGTGCATTTCGCACCAGACATCCTGCGAATCAAGGATACATTTTCTCCACCTTTGCCGATCACCGTAGCTGCTTCAGCACTGGATATAACAGCTCGAATATGGATCCAATTGGTCTCATCCTGGTGGGTTGCGTGTGCTGACTGTGTGCTTGATCCATCTCTGGATCCGAACGTGGATTGGATCGGCTGCGTTTCTAAGATGGCCGAGGCGCCCGGAGCATCTGGCACTATCGTGTCTCCTTGTGTATCTTTGGACACACCGTTGGTGGTTGGGACGCCGGTAGAGACAGGTGGCTCGGACTTCAAACCCTCTCCAGTAGAGACCAAAGGACCTTCAACGGGCTCGGGAGCGTCGCGTACATGATGCTCAGCTTCTTCTTTGGCAATCTTGTCGAGGGCGGGACGTTTGGCGTCAGGCTGATCTGAAGGACCAGAAGGTGAGGAAGGCTCCTCAAGAGGGCGCTTCTGCGAAGGTGCTGCAGCTCCGGTGGGCGAAGCCGACATAATTCCTGATAGTTAATCTTATCTTGTTTGATGATCTTAATCACAGCAGAGCGGAAACGTCGTGCTTGATAGTTTAACTCTGGATTTCTCGTCTATGTACACCAGAGCTTTCGAAGGAAAACGTGCTGGTGCAAGCGAGAGATTGGGGGATGTTGTAAGTCTTTGAGCAGTGGAGTGACGAAATTGAAGGCGTGATACGAGGAAGCTCGGACTCGGGATGTGTGAAGATGCTGGGATGAGAAGGTGCCAGGGTACGGTAGTAGAGCGTACGTTCCCAATGAGACAGGTATGCAGACGAGTAGATGATTGAGGGTTGACGAGCTTCAGAAGGTTGGTCGGGAATAACCAAGGGGGATATTGAAGGCGGAGGAGGTGAGGAGAGGCGAGTAGGACGATCAGGACGCGCTGCTTTGAATTTTCCTCCCACCGTGTCGATAAAGAGTCCTGCTAGTCCACGAAGCTTTCACTCCCTAGATGCAAAGCCAATGGCAGAGAGCTGCTTCGTCGATGCTGAAGTGGCTGATGGCAGTGGCGTGAACAGTGTGAGACGCTAAATAAAGGAACAAGAGCAGCTTTGGGATCTGATGCACTCTCGGATGGAAGGACGCACAGGTGCTGGGGATGAAAGGAGGGAAGGTGCTGTGGTACGAAGGTAGTATGCCGGACAAAGGAGGAGGAGCAATTCAGGCACGTGATCAGTTACATAATACAAAGTAGGCCTTGAGAGACTCATTGGAGCAAGACACGCAAGGTAAGGTAACTTAGGTAAGATACCGTACCCTATCCGTCCATATCGTATCGTACTTTACGTAAGGTACCTTACCGTACCTTAATATTTTTACCCGTACCTGTCAGTGCAACGCGTTGTTGGATGGACGCGTGGAGAGCGGCCAACGCCTGTTTGTCTACGAAACCACCGAATCGAACAACAGCGCCCCTGTCCTCTCTCCTTCCTCTATTTCTTAGCAGTCGTCAAGCTACATCACACATGGAGAAACCTCCCACTGCGAACCAGATGGCTTACGCGGTCCGTCTTGATCGCACACTGAGCGATCTCCAGGAGATGGTCAGGGAAAGAGAAGCAGCGTTGGAGACGGTAAGCATGAAATTAAGAGCCCTGTGACCCTATAGCCAAGGCTGACTCGTTGCCATCCAGTTGCGCGCATCCAACCCGCCTTCGCTCATATATGAACCTTCTCTTGAGAACGTGCAGCGGCTTCGTCAATTGTCTGTCATCAAGGCTGGCTATGATAATCTCACCAAAATCGAACCAGGACTTCCCACTACCGATTCACCGATTCCAGCACTCCTTGCGCTACGGGAGACGGAACGTGTGATAGCCGAGACCAAGACTTCACTCAAAGCGACACAGGACCTACTGGATAGGACCCGCACTCATGTGGAAAAGGAACAGGAAGATCTTTGTGACACTCAACTAGTCTCAAAAAAGCTACACGCGAGATTGGAGGCATTGAGCATGCAATCACAAGCCAAGTCAGTCCAGACACCGAGTGAGATTGCCCAAACTTTGAAGACGGGACAGCAGAGAAAGAAAGTGGAGTATGAGAGAGATGCGAAACGAATCCTAAAAGCGCTGAACGGGTTCTTACGAGTGAGGCTGGCTGCTATGCTTTCAGCGGAAGAAATAGGCGGCCCCCCAGTAGGGGAAATGATGGATATAGACGGGGATATGCTTGAGGCAGGGTTCTCGCGCACAGGGAAGCAGAAAAGTCGAATGAGCATGACTGAGGGGACGCGCCACAAGCGCATTGAAGAGATTTGGGGTATCGAACATGGGTGTGATACGGAGCTTGAAGCAGCAGGTGTGGAAGTGCAAGAATTGATGGAGCAGCTTCTGAATTGCTCAAACAATGGGATGTATTGCCGCCTGAGCCGGGATTCTGCAGCAGCCCGATTCTTGGTGAGATCGAGAGTCGCACAATACCACCCAAGGGACGCAATGAGGTTGCGTCTCATAGACTTTGGCAGGGAGATTGATAACTGATTGCTCACTGAAGATTTCCTTTTTCCTACCTCCACGGAATCTCTCTTCCAGGCGAGCAGGAACTTGACTCGCATTTCTGTTTGCTTCGCAGATTATCGATTATCACTGTTATTGCCGAAAGTTGCTGGGCTATCGACCGCTGGCTTGATTATCATAAGCGAGGCGAGTTGTGGAACAGTGACGTTGAAGATACGGAACTCCCCTTTATGCACGAAGCTACCGCAAAGGTACGCGAGCTCTAACACAACCAAACGCACGATAGTGCTCGCGAAGGATCGAATCTCTCTCCAGGCTCAAGACGCAGTCTCCCTCGACTCAGTCCGAATGGCAAAGCCGGCTACCGAGATTTGCACTCTGTCGTTGGTCGCAGGAGCTTCGGTAGAGAACGAGACGAGTGATGTGGGAGCAATATGGAAGAGCTCCCTGGACACGTTACAAACTGTCGATGGATTTCAAAACCAGTACTGGGGCCGGCAGGTGGAGAATCCAGACACAGTAAATTGGCTGATCGGTACGTGATACTTGCTTTTGCGACAAGTCCCCTCTGATTGCTATGAGGGCAATCCATCCAGATAGCATTCGCTGATAGGTGGAATTAGACTGGGATTCAGTTGAAGCGCACAAGGCGTTCATGCAGACGCGACCATATGGCCCGTTCGTCGAGCATCTTTCGAAGATCCTCGCTTCGAAACCCACAATTTTCCACGTCCATTTCGATCCACATCCGCCGTCCCGTGCTGTTTCATCCAACTCCGCCCCTGTGACTGAGGTCACGACGTTCTATTTCCCTGTCGACATAAGCGGACAGGATAAAGATGCATTCACTCTTGCATTCACAAACTTCAAGAAGACGATGGAAGAAAAGGCTGAAGGCATCACAGGAGTATATGGTGGTTGGGTGGCTGATGGAGAGATACTAGATCACAAGACTCTGGGCAAAGCTACTGCATTCATCGCCCTGTTCGGATGGCTCAGCGTGGAACATCATATGAATTACAGGGACACCGAGGCCTTCAAGAGCACCATCACCCACCTTAGAGATAAGGTCAAGGCAACAGAAATGCACCACGTGAATTTCAAGGAACACTAGCTCGAGGCTGTCTTCTGATGCGGTGGAGGAGTGCTTGATCCGTGATGGATGGGAAATGAAGTCAAAGGAGTGGGTCTTGATGATGGAGTGACGGTATATCTGGAAGGGAGCACTGGAGTTCTGTGATCGTCGTTCAAGCATGAATAGTCTTGACCAGGTCCACTGATAAGAAGACGGTGAAGAGATCCTGCATAGCAATGTACCATGGTTCTTTGACCTTGTACTGGATCTATCATTCAACTTGCCCTTGACCTGACCCTGCAGATCGTTTGACATCTGCTGAACCCATTCTGTGATTAGGAATGTCCGTGCTGCCAATGATCCTTTCATTTAAGCCACAGCCATGTGGACATATGTTACGTTTATTCCAGTGACTACCGCAAAACATTTTCCCTCTCTACTGTAACTAGCGGGCAAGAAATGGTAGCTTCCTCTAATCGTGGTGTGTCGATATATTTGATATTACCGATTCGGGAAGCGTGTTTGCGTTGTGCTCACCCGCGCGACTTCTTCAAGCGATAAGATCAGACGCGCAACACGAGCGAGACTCGGCACCCAGAGTCGGATCTAGCACTGCCTCTGCACAGAACAGAGTCAAATAATGCCCTCCTCCATCTCCTCATAACATGGCGATAGCTGGAGATACTCGAGCCAACAAGCGGAGGAGAGTCTTCTCCTCGATCTTTCCAGTCCCGTCACGGGCGTCGACACAATTCATACCGGAAGCCCCTCCGCAGGCGAGTCTCGTTGGGCCCGAATCATCAGCGCAAGGCCCACACCTGGGATTTGACACCGGGTTTGAGCAGGCTCCATGGTCGCAGTCAGTTTATAAGCAGACCAAATGGGACCAAGCCTGGCGAGTCGCAACTGGGTTCCTCAAGCTGCCAGATGATGAAGTGCGTGTAGATCTCCCAGAAGTGGAGATTTGGTCAACATGGATGAAACCGATCACTCCTGATAAGGTTGAAGCGATCCAACATCTGCTGAGGCCTGATCCTTCACTCACAACTATATACTCGGACGTTAAAGAAGACGTTTTGGTTCAATGGTATACTAATGAAGTCCGTCGGCATTTTCTGGCACTCGTCCGGCCGAGGGTCCTCAATGTGAGCTCGATGGCCTGACTATGCTTGCAATCCGGAACATCTCTGATCAGTATAGGAACTTACGTATAGTACGTCCGATGCGTTGCCTCGTGTTGTCCGACTTTTGGAAATTGCTCAGACCCTCTATTTCCGGCCCCTTCTTGAACTAATACTTCCATCCATACATAAAATATCTCCAAGACAGCCACCGCCCAGAATAACTCAGACATTAGCTGCTGAAGTCAAGAGTAACTTCGAAAGAGATATCAGGGGGATCTTCGTGTATTCCCTGGGCGATAGCCGCATATGGGATCTGATGGCGGCTTTCCTGGAGGAGAAATTAAGTATTGTACTGGGATTGGACGGTGAGGATCGCCTAGATGAGGATGAGGATCAAATAATGTCAGGACAAGATGAAGCAGGATCCGACAAGGAGTTGCTCGATCTACAAGTCTCCAGACTATCTTCGGATCCTTCGAAAGCCAGACCAGAAGCAGCACAAGCCCGGCGAGAAATCCTACAGATGATACGCAGCGTGAAAGATATCGGACTGGGAGGTGAAAAGATACAACATGTCTTGGCAGAAGTCATGATCCAGATCATGAATCAATACGTGACCAGGAACTTTGCTTCCAGATGGACTTCCCCATCGACAGTTATTGAAGAGCTTCGGGCTTGGGTTGAAGATCGATTTACACGGTTGATAGTGGAAATACTGTGCACACTCGGCTTCCAAGGATCGATCACCGATGCGGACGTCAGTGTAGGACCTCTCAAGGCACAATCGCAGGCTGTGAGTCTTGGAGAAGTCAAAAAGTGGCAAGACATGGCTATAAGCCGGCTGGGAAGGCTTAGGGTCAGCGAGCTCTTTGCCATCGTAGTTGACTGGGATTTCAGTAAAGGCGCCATAGAAGATCTGAAGGTTGGACTCCATTACCATGCAAGCGCTGTCATTAACAATATACTAGCATTACGTGACGACGCCTGTTACCAGGTCTTATTTAACCACAACTTTTGCCGCTGTCATTTCTCAACGGTTGTTGCAACCTGGCGCATCAACAGTCGAGATATTGCAAGTTTATATCTCGCTTATACGAGCTTTCATTTTCCTGGATTCGAAGGGAGTCCTTCTTGAACGTGTAGCCAGACCTGTCCGGCGCTACCTTCGGGACAGAGAAGACACTGTCAAAGTCATTGTCGCAGGCTTGCTTGCCCCGCTTCCGGGCTCCGAGGAAAAGTCAAACGTCGAGGAGGGCGGAGAAGTTCTTAGCGAATTGGCCGTGGAGTTGAATAATTGGAAAGAATTGGCAACAACAACGAAGGCTGAGGAAGAAGCTGGACTTGACTGGGACGATATGCGCTGGATGCCAGATCCTGTCGATGCGGGCCCCGATTACAAGAAAAACAAAAACGCGGATGTCATTAACAGCCTCATCACACTGTTTGAATCCAAAGAAGTCTTCGTGAAAGAGTTCCAAAATGTGATTGGCGAGAGGTTACTGAAGAAGGAAGGAGACCTTGTCCAGGAAGTCCGCGTTCTGGAGCTGTTGAAGTTGCGCTTCGGGGAGACTGCATTGCAAGCTTGCGACGTAATGCTCCGGGATGTAGTGGACTCAAAGAGGGTGAACTTTGTCATACGGGCAGATCAAGAAATGCAGGTCGATCGCACCGACGACACGGCAAGACAACAGTCAGTTTCAGAAGCGCGGGTCAACACCGATTTCCATGCTAAGATCCTCTCACGTCTCTTCTGGCCTGCTTTACATGAAGAGGACTTCTCTCTTCCGGCGGAAATCGTGGATTTGCAAGAGCATTACGAGAAGGGCTTCGAAAAATTGAAACAGTCAAGAAAGCTAACCTGGCTTCATGCTCTGGGCCGAGTTGCGGTAGAGCTTGATTTAGAGGACCGCCTTGTCACAGAAATTGTTACGACATGGCAGGCCAGCGTTATCTACGCATTTCAAGAAGAGCCTGAATCCATGTCTGATACCTCTGAACCGGTCATAAAAACAGTCGAGCAGTTGGTTGACCAATTGCAGATGGATGAGCATCTCGTGCGAAACGCGCTTGCTTATTGGACAGGGAAGTTGGTGTTGAAGGAGACAAGCAAAGATACTTTTACAGTCATTGAGACCCTCGATGATGCAGAGACAGATGAGGCTGGGCATGCCATCCTAGCTTCTGCTACAGATGCTGTACCTTCGGTCTCGGCCATCAAGAGCGAGGAAGAGATTGCCATGCAGAAAATGGGCATGTACTGGCAATTCATACTGGGCATGTTGACGAATCAAGGAGCGATGCCCTTGCAGAGGATCAGTATGATGCTAAAGTTCGCAGTCCCCGGCGGCTTTCCACATGGCGATGAGGAATTGAAGGAATTCCTGGGTAGAAAATTGCAGGAAGGCGCCTTGGTGATGGCCGGGGCCAATTACAAGATCATCCGCTAACAGGCTTGCACTTTGGCGTTCAGCAAGGGATAAGGTGACATGGCGCGGATAGGATTGGGAAGGCGCTTCGAGCTGCTGGCTAGAGTATGGCCATTGCTCGATTGCATAGTAGGGTCCATTGAACAAATATCAGCTAAGCCCTGACCCCCCATCTGCCGACCTCAGCCATGGCTTCAGGACCACCCTCTGCCAGCTTTTGATCATCCAGCACCCCTGCAAGACAATGCCAACCGTCTCTGCCTCCACCCCAACGAAGGACCTCCTCCCGGAACTTGGCACCTGCCTCCCTACTCACAGCGGCTCCCGGTGTTCTTTGGAAAACATCGCGCCACACCTTTCCAGCAATAGCCCGATCAAACAGATAAGAGTAGTATGTTGCGCCGTACCCGAACAGATGCCCGAAAAAGCCTTGCCAGCGGGTACCCGGAGGTTCCGGCAAGCTCCCGTACCTGTTGAAGACGTCCTGATATACAGTCGTGCTATCGAATGATGGGTCAAGAGGAAGACTCGAGTGGTAAGCTTGATCTAGCATTGCAAGCAGGATCTGTGCCTCAGTCTCCGTACCGCCGACCCGCCGGTCAAAGTCTAGCTTTTCTTGCAGCAAGTGGTAAGGGAGTGGCTTGTCCGATTCCCAATGCCTGGCATACAGTTCCAAAACCTCGGGCGCAGCGGCAAATTGCTCCGTTAGTATGCTAGGCAGTTCGGCGAAATCTGTAGCACAACGGGTACCTGCTACGTTCTGTAGAGCTGTCCGACCAAGTATTGAGTGTAGGGCATGACCCATTTCATGAAACAATGTCTGTACCTCACGAAAATGAAGGAGAGTGGGTTGATGGGAACTGCGACTGCGGGAAAAGTCGCAGATGAGGGCAATCGTGGGAAGCTGGTACAAGTGTCCGTCAGGGTTCCGTGCGCAAGCCATCCCATCAGTGACAACATCTTCGGGCTTGAGCAATGTTTGGGTCGACATAGCTGCCGCTTCAGCGAGCTCCTCATCCGCGATGCGACGAGAGCATCGCAGGGTGAAGTGAGCGGGATTTGGATTCTTGCCTTCCCGCTCAAAAAGATCACAGTAAATAACGGCGATATGACCCTCGTCTTCATCAACAACATCCAGCCGCCGGACATCCTCATTCCAGGTCTCGCCAGGTGCGGTCTCTCTGGGAACAAGCCTTACACCGTAAAGACGAGTAAACAGGCGGGAAAGGCCCTGCATGACAGTCCCAAGTGAGAAGAATGCTGACAAGAAATCCGGAGCCCTAGACTTGGACCTTGCCCGCGATAACAATTTAGAAACGTAAAAGTCTTTGTCCCAGGCGTTGAGCTGCGTCGTCACACCCTTAAGCTGTGGTATTTGTTCTTTGAGTGCGAGTAGCTCGGCCAATTCTTTGACTACGCGCGTCTTGTTATCCTTGGCCAGCGCCTGTAAGAAGCCATTTACGGCCTCTGGGGTTGCGGCCAGTTTGTCGATCAAGGCCATCTCAGCATAACTTTCAAAACCTGATGACCTAGCAAGCTCCGCTCGCCTTTTGAGTAATTGCTCGAGGAGCTGGATCTGCCGCGAGGAGGCTGTCCTGTTTGCAATGTATATCTGCTTCCGTACATCCTCATCCTCGACTGTTCTCAATGCTTGAGCTGAAGCCACACCGATAGTCGGCACGATTACTTTACCAAATCTTGTCAACTGCTTCACAGCAACAGGATCCATCCCCCTCATCTGCCTTGTATCGAACATGAGGTATGGGGTCTCTGCAGCCATGTTGTCCACAAATTCCGGCCCAAGCTCCGCAATTTGATTGGACAGGTCAACAAACCGTCGCCGAGCATCAGGAGGCAGGTCGATCGCGGATTTTGAAAAGTCCTTTATGAGGATATGCGCGACGGTCTTCTCTTCCTCTGTCCATTGAGCGACAACTTCTGGCATTGCTACGGCGCGTTTGAGTTGATCGTTCAAGCCGGTGGTGGTATTGAGAACATTCATGTATTCAAACATCAAGCCATACGACTGGGTGGCTGCCGCCTGTATCCTTCCATCAGGATGGGTTGAGCGCACAAAGTCTGAAAGGTCGATGACTCGACACAACAGATCGCTGAGCCGGTCAAGGTCCCTGACTATCTTGCGATACTGCTCGATGCTCGAGGCGGCCAGTACCTTTTCTGTTAACCTCTGGCATTTCTCTAAAGTGGTCGAAGCGAAATCATGAAAACCTTCTGGAGTTGTAAGGAATCGGTTTCTGAAGAGGCCGGCCTGCCGTCCTGCTAATCCTTTGCTGGTGCGCTGTGAGAAATCCCTCCAGAAAAGCTGCGAATCAAAGATTTGTCGGAGAATCGCATCCTCATGTATCGACCCAGCGGCAACGTGTGACGCAAGAGGAAGGCCCGTATCCCCTTTGGTCTGCTGAACCGTGGCAGTTGCGGCAGTGGTGAGGCACCTTCGAGACCGCTGCTGACGGAGAGCGCACCTGGCGCAGGTCCATGATGTAGAGGTGGGCCCTTTGAACATTTCCAGCAAGCATCAAGATCGGACCTCGTATATTCCACGAGGTCTTGCTGAACGTAGGGTGGTGCGACAAGGGGTTTGGAGGATGGGGACGTGTAGACTCTGCAGTCTTCGAACAATTGATACATGATCGTCATTTTGCCGGGCGCGGCCGTTGCACCCACAATTTCACGCGAGCAACGGCAACCCTTCGAGCTTCTTCCTCTTTACTTGCTCCACACGTTTGTCCCAATCCACCATCTGCCCCCAAATCTCATGTCGTTCCGTCCAGCGCTTCGGCGGGTAGGTACAGTCCCAAGTGGCACATATGGCAGGAATTGACCTTCTATAGCGAGCAATTGCCCCTGCAGCTGCTGCCCTGCTCGCGACCGCAAGTGTCGTCTCATCCAGAACAACCGTCTATGCCGAGGCGGAAGACGGCGAGGTAGATGCTCATTCGATGTCCTTCTCCTTACTGCCCCCACTGAGACGCTGCATAGATATTCTCGAAGCCTTCTATATACGACGACACTCCATCCAGCACATCTCCGCCGTCCTTCACGACACCCGAGCCCACCAGTTCTGGTCCCACTCCTACCGATCGTTTAGCAGCACAGATCCGTAAAACACGGCTCTTCTTACACGCGCATGTCGCGGCTGCTGAAGATGCTCTCAATGACACAATGACAAAAGCACTCCGATTGGAGGATTCCTTCACAAGTACAATTGCCTCTCTTGCTCCGCCGAAGGAGAGCGGAGAACAGCTGCTCCCCGGAGCCATTTACGTGCTCATCGCCTCTCTATCCGGCTCTATCATCACCAGGAACAGAAACATTCTACTGAGGGCTGGTATGCCACTCGCGCTTGGGATCGGTGCGGGCTGGGTAGTGCTTCCCATTACAATGAGGAATGTCAGCGACCTGGTGTGGCGATACGAAGAGAGAGCGCCGGTCATTCGTGATACGCATTTGAGGCTTCGAGCAGCGGCTGAAGAGGCGTATAGAGTCGCAAAACAAGGCAGTGAGAGGACATATCAGACCGTCGACGAGAAGGTTGCCGAGGCAAGGGGAGCCGTTGAGGGCTGGGTTAAGAAAGGGAAATAAGACGACGGCCAACTTCCGGTTGTCTATGTATAAAACATATGCACAACCCGGCGATCCTTGTGACGTTATCTGTGATTGTAAAACTATCGAGGACTCGGAACTGGCTAGACTGTGCGAGCGATAACCTCATTAACCTGTCAGGGGGAAGCCAGAGTACAAGTCGACCAGTATGTCCCCCGTAGAGCTCCATCTTTGTAGCTTAGAATCCTTCCGCCCATGTAACGCCCCGAGGTATCCTGCGCACCACCGAACGCCATCTGACATCGCAATGGAAACTTTGCCAAAAATACAGAACAAATCGAGATTGTCTGAAACACCACCACTCAGCTATTAAGTTAGTCTAGAACCACTACTTCGTTGCTTGGCCCCTTCTTTTCCTCTTTCACCTCAGGAGGCGGGACAGCGGGTATGACGCCGACCGATTCGTCTAACGCCCTCACCAGCTCCGCAATCCCCTGGACGCTAGCGACCAACCCCGCCCGTAAGCCTTCCCACCCTTGCCCTCGAGAGAGGCAGAGTTTCTGTAGCCTTTCTTTGAAGTCCGCGTCGACGGTGGCATCGCTGCGATCGTTCACGTACCACTTGACCTCATCCCTGCGCTGGCGTAACTGCACATCGAACTTCCACCCAATGCTGAGATACCTCACATGTATCCAATCAGCTGCCCTTGGAAGGACAACGAAATCATAGGGGCCCCGCTTCCCTTCCACTTCATCCAGTGCTTGAAGCAGAGGCAAGGTGATGCCAAGGAGTAGCGTAACGTGCTCTAGTCCTCCAGAAGCATTGAGCAATTCCACCAAAAAATTCTTGATACGAAGATGCGGGTTGCCTTTTTCAAGGACTATGGTCATGCCTTCGTCTGGCGCGAAGCCTATATCCGCTCGGAGGTTTGGTCCATAGTCAAAGACAACCCGCGCAAGCGAGACTGTCTGGCAGCGGAGGTTAAAACGCTTGACCACATCCAGGAACGATATAACTCTATCAATGGCGAGCAGCCTAACTTGCAGCGCCTGTACCAGCGAATCTCCGACAGCGGATCGAAGCCGAAGAGCGAAGCTGCCCGATTCCGGATGGAACGCAATATCTTCATCAATCTTGTCGGTTAACACCTGGCCATTCGACAATGCCGAGGACATGCGACCCTCTACTACCATCACAGCCTCTCCCGTAGTCGGCACTATACCTTGGAAAGTGACCTTCAGGACGTCTTTCGCAAATGGCTTGCGCAGATTCGATCTTGTCGACTGCATAAGACTGGAAAAGCGAATATAAAGGGCTGGAAGCCGAACGACGGGATCGAAGGTATTCGGCCTCCTTGAGTTCGGACGGAGTGCGTGCGGGACACGTAGCCTACCGAGGTTGCGGCTATTGACATAGTACGAGAGGATACCTGCTGCTGTCCTTTCCACACGAGAGAAAAGCACATCAGCGGTGTCGAAAGTTGCTGGGCCGCCGGGCGGAATAGGAATCGGCTGGGCCGAGAGCAAAGAATTAGGCTCGGCATCGGAGCTGATGAAGGTCAGAATATCCAGAAGCCTGAGGGGCCGAAGACTTACATCTCGGTAATCCACCATCTCTCCCCAGCCATGCCAATGCTTACACACACCATCCAGTTAGGACTCCAGCCACGCTTGTGAAGGAAAGAAAGCCGTATAACATCACGAGGGAATATCCGTTTGACGTCTTCCTGTTTCGGAATGATAGTTTTCAAAGTATCCCACCCAGCACAACTCGCCAGACCCTCGATCTCTTGTTGGGCAATGGTGCATCTGAGGAGCGAGATCCGTAAATGCCCCTCAGCTGCGGGATCCCGCATCGTGTTGAGTTCATTTTCCATTTTACCCACGACACCAGATGCAGGGGAAGCGGCGAAGCGACCTGTGACGGGCTCCACGACAAGTTTGAGATGCTTCATTGTCGTCAGCTGTACATCCAGAACGTAGTCGGCTGCACCGGTTGCAGACGGGGCAAGCGTTATTGAAAAACGTTTGTCGGCGTAAATTGGCTCTAATAGAAGCTTCTCACGAATCGCGTTCATCAGATGTGCGGTGTGCAGGGCTATAACGCTCTCCAACACCCTCTCCAATGACAGGTTCGTCGCATCCAGTGTTACTAGCGGATCGTCGACTTCCTTTCCATCGCGGAACCATCGTATTGCAAGTTCACTGGTTAGAGTCTCTCCACGTATGGATCTGTCGTGTTTATGCTTCCCACTAGTGACACCTATTTCAATCCAGCTCTTTCCGCTAGACCTGTTCATCCAATATTGTAGGACGAGATTTCGGCGCATATTTTCCATGCGGATAGTGTCTGCCCACTTCCCTCTCATCATTTCCAACGCCTGTTGCTTCAAGATCTGAAGCTTGTGGGTAAGCACGAATTCGTGTAAAAACCGGTAACACCCTGAGAGACCCTCCTCTTCTAATACGTTGTTCGCCTTGCCCTCGAACTGATCTCGTAATTTCCCGGCTGGGAGTTCTGGTATGGCTGGACTGAAATCAAAGCGGAAATCAATAAAGTACAATTGCGATGAGGGATCCTCTTCTGCGATGGACAGATCAACCTCGAATTCCCCAGGAACACGAAAAGTGGCCCGGCCAGAGCTGACAGAAAACCGGGAAAAAGGGGGAGGTACGGATTCGTGAAGGTTCAGGCGAATAGAGAGTAAGGTATTGATATTTCGAAGGGTTTGGAGCATCTGCTGCGGCGTCAGGGGCTCCGGCGGTACGTACTGAAGCTACGGCAAGTCAGCAAAATCGCTGCCAAATAGTTTGTGGGTAAAGAAACATACGTCAGGAAGCCAGGATGCATGTCCGTTGGAAAGGACAGACAGAGCTGTTCGTATATCGGGGTTTGGCATCTTCGCTCTAGCAAGATTTCGCTTCATCTCGCCCAGCCACGCACCCGCATCATCGTACAGCCGTTTTTGTGTATCGAGCCAGATCTTGAGATCGATCATCTTGCTCACGTCTTCGGCATTTCGACTCCAATCAGACAGCACCAGTGCTTTTATGAATTGGGCTCTCTTAACTTGCGCGAAATTCATCATCTGCATCTTCTTCGAGACATTGGTCGGCGAACTATTGTTCGCACCATTGACGTCGACGCCGTTTGCCATATAGTGGGAGGGTTTGCTTGAGTTTTGCTGCTGCACCGAGACGTCGGCCATGGAGTTGATGACCTCAGTCAGATCATTGAACGTCTCCTGGGCAAGCCTCACTATAAGCTTGGATAATGGCTGGAAACCTTGCGTGATGTGCTCGAGCTCGGGCGGTAGCTCATGATATGAAGGGCGCGCCAGGATGACTCCTGTATCAGACTTGATGCCATTCGCATTCGATCCATTCGTTCCCTGATGCACGCCATTGGCGATGCCGTCGGCTTTACTGTCAGACCAGACGCCATTCGGCGCTGCATCATGCCCATCACGGAATCGTCCATTTCCATTGCCGCCGTTCATTTGGCCTTCCATTGTTAAGCCCGGCATGACCACCTCCTTTTCAGACCCCTTGACTCCAACCTGCTCTCTGTCCTCCTTCCCCGCCTGACCGTACCTACTTATCCCAAGCCGCGAGTCCGCTTCCTCAATGTTGGATATCGACCAATTGACATAGACTCAGCTGCTACGAGGAGCGCACGAACGGATGTACCAATTTGGTAGCGCTACCGCGACCTCGTTGCCTCCATCTGACTGCGAACAAGAGCCCGAGAAGGCAGCGTGTTGCACGCAGACCAGAGGAAAGGGCCAAGCGGCAAGGTCGGTAGTGGAGCTCGCGGGGATAGATCCGTGCGCAAGCGATAGGCGTGCAGGATATTCCTCAGTGCAACAGACAAGGGAGGTGATAGTGCGTGCGTCTTGAACTCCGTCCACTGCTCACGATTCAAAGGATGATCGACCGAGAAGAATGGCTGTCGGGGGCTTGCGGTAGGAGCACGGAATAGGGTAGTGAGAGATGGCTAAATGCGACGTGAGTTTGACGTGGAAAGAGCGAGCGTCGCTGTGAGAATAAGGGATTGTGGATTGTGGATCGTGGATCGTAACAAATGAATGAATGAATGCGTACGGCGGGTTGGCGCAAGTGCACCCGGTGAGGACGACTTGCAGTGCAGGCGCCCTTGGTACCCCGTATAAAGTCGACTAAGGTAGGTGACTCGGTGAGCAGTACGAGGTACCTGGACTTTGTTACTTTGTGCGGACCGATACAATATCGGATCGTGCTTCGTTCAATCAATTGATCAAGAGTCAACTATTTTAATTTGAGACCTGTACAAAATTGTATCTAGGATCTCATTCAATCCAAGGGAATCTCATCGTATGGCACAATCCTGAATTGATCTCATACCAGGCAGCTGTACCTTACTATCGTTATGTATTCGTACTGGTACCGGTACAGGCTTGGAGAGGCACTACCTTACAAAGGCACGGATCAGATAGAATCCCGTACCCTGCCAGCGCCCACTCTAACACGGCCTGCGGGGAAAGGGCGCTTTCGTTGTTATCTGTGCATTGTTGTTTGACTAACACTCGCTCCTAGGTAGACTTTCGACTCGACGACACCTGATGCTGTCTTGGACGCAGCATGGCCGTATCATCGGAGCTTCTTGTCTGGTTTTGAGTCGTCGGCGAGGCCGGTGCAATGGATTATCCTCTTTAACCCCCTTTTGTGCGACATTATTATTCACCTCTTCATTTGTCGCCCGCCCAATCAGCTCGTTCGCGCGATGCCGAATGCGACTCGGCCCTGATTTGCTACTTCGGAAGGTAACGTAGATGGCTCCTCGCAATGACCCGTCTCCGTCTCCATACTACCACCAAAGACCACCCCTTCCAAATCGTCAACTGTCGGCCATCACCCAAAAGTCGTTTGCATCGACCAATACTTCCTTTGAGGCAGACGATGAACAGTCGGCCTCAGGCTCTTCCAGCATGGACGAAGCTCCCTACGCTAGCAGCGCTTCTGCTGATGTGAAGGAGCCAAGATATCCGGGGGAGGACACTCGTGCGACTAGCAGAAAGGAGCTGTCCGGCTGGTATTCGTATGGCTGGGCCGCCGAAGTCTTCGTCGTGTGTGGGATGGGTATGAACCGTTGCCGATCATCAGATCGCGCAGGCACTGACGAATCTCCGCAGGCTCCTTCATCCCGGTTACGTTAGAACAGCTCGCCCGGGGTCAAGGAGTGTTGTTATCCGACAGGAATACGCCTTGCCAGACCCACTTCGAGGCTCCAATACCACCCAGTCTGAACACCAGTGTTGCTACAGTGGTAACATTGGCAAGAATGGTCCCCAGTGACCCAGAAGCCGGACAGTGCATTATTAATTTCTTAGGCTTGGAGGTATCCACGGCCAGCTTCGCCATGTACACTT
The DNA here is from genome assembly GCA_001599915.1 of Symbiotaphrina buchneri. NCBI lineage: Eukaryota > Fungi > Ascomycota > Symbiotaphrinales > Symbiotaphrinaceae > Symbiotaphrina > Symbiotaphrina buchneri. Next base: position 287,782 of record BCIG01000001.1, on the reverse strand, counting down.
TCTCTGTAAGCGTACTGCTTCAAGCGCTGTTGATTATCAGCATAAGCGGTGCCGCCGATCATGGTACCACTCATACTCCCAGACTTACATGCAGGACACTGACCGTGTTAGGTAAATACCGAAAGAGCTTCCTCCTGATCTTCGCCTTCTCAGGTGCCGTGGCCACCATGGCGTTCCTGCCTGTGACGTCCAAGCATTATGTCGTCGCTGCACTGCTTGCCATCATAGCAAATGTTTGCTATGGTGCGTCGTCGGTCCTCCTGAATTCCTTTCTTCCCCTCATTGTTCGCCACCACCCGTCTGTTCAGAACGCCAAAGCATCAAGTTACCGTGCGTACTCTCGAGATCTTGGAGAAGATGCTGAACGGCGCGCCCTTCTGGCTGCCGAGACCATTCAAGGTTCTGCTGCGGTTGACGACGGAGAGGATGCTTCTCCTAGCGGCCTTAGCTCACTCACTGTAGCTTCGCCAGAATTGCAGCTGTCGACGCAAATCTCTTCCTATGGGAATGGAATTGGCTACATTGCCGCTGTGTTGGTTCAGACGCTGTCTATTGCCATAATCATCCTCACTGGCTCTACGGCCTTCTCCCTACGACTTGTGCTTTTTACTATAGGCATTTGGTGGTTTCTGTTCTCCATACCTGCAGCTTTCTGGCTTCGACCTCGACCCGGCCCTCCATTGCCCGGGTCAGGCGAGGGAGGGAAGCGCAGAAGCTGGGTGGGTTATATCGCGTATGCCTGGCGGTCGCTTGGAAAGACGGCCAAGCGTGCTCGCCTCTTAAAGGACGTCTTGTTATTTCTGGGGGCATGGTTCCTTCTGAGCGATGGTATCGCTACTGTTAGTGGAACCGCAGTCCTTTTTGCGAAGACCGAGTTAGGCATGAAGCCTGCCGCAATTGCTCTCATCAACGTCATTGTCACCCTTTCTGGCATTCTTGGCGCATTCACCTGGAGCCTTTTGTCACACTGGCTGGGACTCAAACCTTCGCATACTATTCTTGCTTGTATCTGCATTTTCGAGTTGATACCGATCTACGGCTTGATAGGCTATCTTCCCGCCATCAAGCGGCTCGGTGTCATTGGTCTTCAGCAACCGTGGGAGATATACCCTCTGGGCGCCGTGTTCGGCTTTGTCCTTGGCGGCCTATCCTCCTACTGTCGCAGTGTCTTCGGGGAGCTTATTCCGCCTGGTTCAGAAGCTACGTTTTATGCGCTCTACTCGATCACCGACAAAGGTTCAAGCGTCTTTGGGCCTGCTATCGTTGGTGGTATCGTTGATGCTACGGGCGACATGCGGGCCGCCTTTTGGTTCTTGGCCGTGCTGATTCTTGTCCCCGCTCCTTTGATGTGGCTCGTCGACGTGGACAGAGGGAAACGAGAAGGCCTGGAGCTTGCTAGCGAGTTGGAGGGCAGAGCGCAGGCTAACAGGGGCCGTGACTATGAGGCGACATCGACTGCTTCTGTATCCGATGGCGATGATGGCAGTGTGGGCGACAGATAAACCCGGGCTGGCTCGATAGAAGAGGTTGCTGAATTTGCCTGGTTGATGTACGACGTGAGCATCTTAGAGATACCCGGACTGCAGATGTCCACTGCATTGGTGAAGCTTGGGACAGTAAGGCGCCTGGAGTTGGTAGCTTCTCTTTGATGGATACGACCTCGCTCCGTGATGGTCTGTTACTGTGCTGTACATGGCAAGTACGGCGAGGGAGAAATCCAAGCACAGATCGTCATGGTTCTTTTTAATTTCAAACGTCGCTATATCGCGATGATATCTGGTCTATCTCGAGTCCCGTTGGTAGGATATGCTGTTCAAAACAGATACATATCGATGCCTGCACTGCGTTGTCTGGTACTGTACGAGAAGCTCGTACGCAGAGCGCGGAGCGCGGAGTCCGGATACCTGTACAGCTGAACCCCTTTTAGGCCTGGCGCCAAGCCCGCTCCATCGCCCGTTTCACACTACAGCATCTAACTGACTTCCTAGAAAAGGGGCAAGGAGCTGATCCCAACAGTACTCTCTCTGTAGGCAAGACGCCTAAGGGGTGTTCATTCCAAAATATCCCTAGCAGCGCTATCTTCACGACAGAAAATCGATAAGCCTTTGTATGATAGTCGCTGCTCATTTTTTCTCGCCGTAGGCCTCCCAACCCCCAAGCTCAAGCTTCTCCACCTTCTCCATTACCCCAGACTCCATAATCGCCGCATACTCCTCTAATCGCCTTCGCAACCTGAGGTCTGACGCGCCCAATATCCGAGCAGCTAGTAATGCGGCATTGATTGAGTTGTTGATGGCCACCGTGGCTACAGGAACTCCTCGCTGCCGAAGATTGTTAGTATGTGAAGGAAGCAAGCAAGCCAATATCCAAGACTCACCGGCATCTGCACAATGCTCAACAAGCTATCCATTCCATCCAATGTACTTCCTTTGACCGGTACGCCAATGACTGGTAGAGGTGTGCTCGAGGCCACCATCCCAGGGAGATGTGCGGCACCCCCAGCTGCAGCAATGATGACCTTGATGCCCTTGGACGCAGCCTCAGCGGCAAATGTGAACATCCGGCCAGGTGTTCGATGAGCTGAGGTAATGGTGACATGGAACGGTATACCCAAGTCTCGCAGCAGAGCTATTCCAGGTTTCAGGACCGGAAGGTCTGAGTCGGAGCCCATGGTTATTGCCACGAGTGGCTTTTGAGACGGCGCAGACTTCACCTTGCTTTCTGGCTTTGATACCTCAGCACGTGGCTTACCACCACGCTCTGCCCCCACCGCGTCCACGGCATCGATCAATGGCTGTATACGCTCTTCTGCTTCCTCCATTGAACCTGCGATGACTGTGACATGTCCCATCTTCCGTCCCGGCCTCGCATCTCCTTTTCCGTACAAGTGAATGGTAGCCCCCGGAGTGGTCAGAGCTTGCTTTGAGACTATAATGTGCGAATCCTTCCGTGCACCCCCTAATAAGTTGAGCATCACGGCATTGGTGTCGGGAGTGTTCATCCGTGTGCCTGATGGCGGGATTGGTAGATCTAAGATCGCCCGCAAGTGTGCATCATATTGTGAGACAGGACATGCTTCGATCGTGTAGTGGCCCGAGTTATGGGGCCTCGGAGCAATCTCGTTGATAATAACGCTTTCTGAATGGACGATCAGCTTGGTCTGCTCAGTTCAACTCGTCCACAGAAACATACCATCACCTAGGAGGAACATTTCCACCCCGAACACACCCTTGCCCCACAGCGACGCAACTGCTCTCCTTGCAAGCACCTGGGCCTTTTCATTAATCCCCTCAGCCACCCCCCGTGCAGGGGCGTACACGAGCTTGCAAATACTCTCCTCATGCACGGTCTCCACGGTAGGATATGATAAAGTGGAACTCTCCCAGGTGTCAACGTCGGCCTCTTCTTTGGTCTTCACGACCATGACCGCCAACTCCGCCTCGAAAGGTGCCCACTTCTCTGCATACAAGCCCTTGCCGCTGAGCGCTTCTCGGGCAGCTTCAATGTCTTCCCGTGAGTGGACAGGGAAATTGCCCCGCCCATCGTATGCTTCCTTCCTTGACTTGAGCATGAAAGGATACCCAAGAGTCTCGCCAATCTCTGCAAGTTCCTCTGCGGTACCCGACTCGACTGACTCCAGGGCTATTGACTCAACGGTGGGGATGCCGAACTGGCTAAGATGATGCTTCTGGACATACTTGTCTTGAATCACGCGGATTGTCCTCCAACTCGGCTGTACTTCGACCACTCTCTGCTCGCTTTTGGTGATCTCCTCCAACACTGCCGTATCAACATGCTCAATTTCGACCGTGAGGATGTCGCATTGCCTGGCCAGTTCCCTGATACCGTTGGCCTCTCTAAATGATCCGGTCACATGTTCAATTGCGTTTATTTGTTTTGCTGGCGCGCCTTCAGCGTCCAGAATTTTGACCTTTATATTTAACCTATGCGCGGCCTCGACGAACATGCGACCTAGCTGTCCGCCGCCCAGGACACCGATGACTCTATCATCCATGACTGTTGCTGTCTTCTGAGACACGAATTGAATTCAGAAATGAAACTTGAAGAAATCGGCTGTTGTAGGTCACGAAGCAAGGTTGCACATCTTAGCTTCCAGTAAATGGCGTAAAAAAAAATTAGGCCGTGGCCTCTGTATCTCCAAGAGTTGTTGTGAGATAGAAACGCGAATGCAAGTGGATGATGCAAAGTGAGCGACGCAGAGAGCAGACAGCAACCTGCCTGCTTGACGTCCTGACTCGGCTCGCAGTGAATGAAATACGATAGAATATCCTCCGTATGACGGAGCTGGTCGAAGGAAATCTCAAGCCTCAAGGGCAGAGTGTACGAACCTTACCCATCCAGGCAAGGTGCAATGTACCATGGTAATTGCTAGGGGGTGCCTGCGTTCGATGCGCGGCTAGACTACTTCTGGATAGCCGATTGCGCCGCGCTTGGTAAGATAGGTATGGTACCTTTGTATCTGTACCTTACCGCCGAGGTGAAAAGACGCCTGGACAGTAAGACGCTGAAGAGACCACCTATGCGCAAGGTACGGGAGCTACCAAGCTACCTGGCTGACAGTTCAACTCACCACATTACTGAAGTACCATACTCCTCCCTTCCCGAGTGCCTTCTTCCCTTCTTTTCTTCTTCGCTTCTTCCTCCTGCTTACTTCTACTCTCATTGCCTTCCTTTCAGCCAGCTGGCATTCACAAGCCCGTCTATCTTCAGACTCGGAACATCTGCTCGCCTTGTGCGTTGAGGGCTCGAAAGCGGCGCGGACGGTCTGCATACTGGCACAGCACGCATCGACATGCGAAACTTCAAGAACGTGGCCTTTGGCCTCATCGGAGCTGCCAGCTTAGCTTGCGCCTCGGATGTCCATCAGCTTAAAAAAGATACATTCGAGCCTTTTGTCAAGGAGCACGGTCTTGTGCTTGCAGAGTGTGAGTAGATCGCTCAGTCCCCACGCAGCCTTGTGAGGCCAGATCGAATTGACGTGCATGCTAACTTCCGTCGATAGTTTTTGCAGTACGTGCTCCCTCATGTAATTTGTGTGTAGATGCTATTGGACTAACTGCGTTCGCCTACTGTCTAGCCATGGTGGTGAGCATCGACCCTTCCCTGGTGATCTTCCTGATCCTCTGTGTCTGACTGTGCAACAGTGGCCATTGCAAAGCTCTGGCGCCCGAATATGAAGAGGCGGCTACTGCTTTGAAGGAGAGAGATATTGCTCTGGTCAAGATTGACTGCACAGAAGAATCGGAGCTGTGTCAAAGCTATGGAGTGGAGGGTTATCCAACAGTCAAAGTCTTCCGGGGTACTGAGAACGTCACTCCGTACACCGGCCAAAGAAAGGCGCAGGCGTACGTTTGAATCGTTTCGATCGTCAATAGGCCACACTAACGCTTGACTAGCATTATATCTTACATGACAAAGCAATCCCTACCAGCTGTTTCAATCCTCGACAAATCATCCATTGAGGAGTTCAAGATTGCTGATAAGGTGGTTTTGATTGCCTATTTTGATAGCGACGACAAAGCGACCAACGAGACATTCACTGCCGTCGCTGAGTCGCTACGGGATAATTATCTTTTCGGAGCCACCAGCGATGCTGCTCTTGCAAAAGCCGAGGGCGTTAAGCCACCCGCTATCGTCTTGTACAAGTCTTTTGACGAAGGAAAAACGGTCTATGACGGAAAGATCGATAAAGATGCAATCGCGGATTTCGCGAAAACGGCCTCTGTACCTTTGGTTGGCGAAGTCGGTCCCGAGACTTACGCCGGTTACATGGCTGTCAGTACTCTACTTTCCTTAAATTCTCTTTATAGCGCTTACCAGACTTGACAGGCTCAAATTCCTCTTGCTTATATCTTCGCGGACACGCCAGAGGAGAGGCAGCAACTTGCAGAGGAACTGAAGGATCTGGCGGTGAAGCACAAGGGCAAGGTGAATTTCGCAACAATCGACGCTAAAGCGTTCGGTGCCCATGCAGGAAACCTGAACCTGGAAGTGGACAAATGGCCTGCTTTTGCTATCCAAGAAACCGTCAAGAACCAGAAGTTCCCATATGATCAGAACAAAAAGATCACCAAGAAGGACGTTGGCAAATTTGTACAAGACTTTGTGGACGGAAAGATCGAGCCCAGCATCAAGTCGGAGCCTGTTCCGGAAAAGCAGGACGGGCCTGTTACTGTCGTTGTCGCACACAACTATAAGGATATTGTTTTAGACGACGACAAGGACGTTCTATTGGAGTTCTATGCTCCCTGGTGTGGCCACTGCAAAGCGTATGTGCTCGAGCCCTTCTTTGCGTGACGTCTGCTGACCATTATAGTCTGGCTCCTAAATACGAGGAGTTGGCTGCTCTCTACTTCAACAACCCGACCTACAGCAAGCAGGTCGTGGTCGCAAAAGTTGATGCAACACTCAACGACGTTCCCGACGAGATCCAAGGCTTCCCCACGATTAAGCTTTTCCCAGCTGGTGCTAAGGACAGCCCAGTCAACTACAGCGGCTCGCGTACCGTCGAGGATCTTGCGAACTTTATCAAAGAGAATGGCAAGCACAAGGTCGATGCTTACACTACCGCTGACGAAGACGTTGAGATGCCTGATGCGGACAAAATGGGCAAGCAGGCCCCGGCTGCCACCATCAAGGAGGCCGTCAAGAGTGTTGCTAGCGAGGCAGCTGAGGTGGTGCAAGCGGTCGTGGCGGACACTGATGAAGATCCATCTGAACATGATGAACTGTAAATGAGATGGTGTGAATGATATGATGGGCTATAGGAATTAAATTTGTGCTCCATTGGATTGGTTGGGCCTCGGATATGAAAATTGTAAACAACATTAGTGATGACTACTGGTCATCGGCGAATTGAATTGATCATCTACTTCATTCTGGGTATGGACAAGGCACTATAGCAAACGATTTGCCTCATAGTTGCACCCATAATGTCTACGCCCCAACCCCTCGTTTGCCCGTCGTTTCGACAGCGTGTCATGTTTCGGGGACATTCTTGGGAGGCCCTTCACCCTTTTTGGGTGGGGGCGGCGGTCCACTCGCCCCGGGCTTAGGGCTGGGCGCGTGATCAATCTCTCTGCTCTTCTGTTCCCCTTCGCGGAAATACTCATCGATCGCGCTATTAGGACTCCCGACCGTGTGTACCACATGCCTACTCTTTCGGCCTTTAGCTGGACTGACCTTGCCTTCTTTAGCTGCAACATTGTTTGTGTAGTCCAGGGTTGCTGGCACAAGCAGATCTCCCCGTTCGGAAGATTCCTGCAAGGACTGCGTGCCGAGTACCGGGGCCTGTGGGGCATAAGATGGTGCTGAGCCCTCCTCATTGCTGAACCGCGCCGTTTCGAACATGGTCTCTCCCGGTGCATGAGGAGGTTCCGTCAACGGAGCCGGTAGTCGATGCAGAGCGCCGAATCCAAGGACGCACCCCAGGGACCCTTGACCACCCCATGACCGGGACGGTGTGATGGTAACCAGTCGAGTAACATCATACTCATGATTATAGACATACAGACGGAGAGGCCGGTTAATATGCTGGATGGTGAAAATCAATGCATAATCTTCGTGGTATGGAGTGCAATCGAAGCACTTACATCTTCCACCAGTTCACCTAGCCCGGATTCGCCTTTGACCATGCCCTCGGGTGAGCCCACAATGTAATCACCGTATGGTAGGAGACCTGCATTGTCTGCTGGTGAATTTGGGGCGACATCCAAGACGTGCCAGACATCCTCGGTGCTGGATAGAGCGTTCCATTGTAGGGTCAAGCCTAGTGTTGGTGACGTCCTTTCAATGGATATCACGATCTCTCGGACGCGTTGTCCCTTGGGTCGTCGTCAGTCACGAGGAGAATGAGAGACAATATGCCGATATCCACCTGCCTTTGCGCTCCAGATTTCGAGAGAGACGGTCGAGCCTGCGCAATTGCGGACTTCGGTGATGAACAAGTCGGAAGAAGGATTGTCCTACAAATCCGTCAGTCAGGACATTTGACCGGTGGGCCGGCGAGCTCCTACTATCTGTCTCCCATTGATCCCTATAATAAAGTCGAACCAGGGTTCAAGTACAAGTTCGTTGTTGGAGTTACGCAGGACCTGGGAACCTGAGGCTCCATATCCGCTTCTTGGTTCGGTCTGGGGCTCAACATCTAGACGGGAGAGGAAACGGTTAATGGTGTTGAACATGGCGTATAAAGGCGTATCTCTCTTGAACTCTGTGTGAGGAGATCGCCCGCTCTATTCTGGTTGATCATATATGAATGCAGTTATGTTCGCAGGGCCAATGGCTTTCTGTTCGAGGCGTTCAGACGACGTGGGAGGTAGCGGGTACAGTAAGGTACCGGTACCTTACTCGTTAATCACGCTAAACAAGGGGTCTCGTTGTACCTTGGAGCTTTAAAGGTACAAGCGTAACTTTGCCTTACGGAAAAGAGCTTGGGCCACGTCCAGAGTCCGAAGTCAAAAAGTCAAGCACTGTGCCATCATTGACGACATAACAATTCGTTCACTGGTGCGCCTGAACGACTCGCGTCATGGCGAGAGCTGTTCGTGCTACCGGTTGGAGCGGAGAATCGTAAGAAGTGTCTTGTGGACAAATCGTGCGCCGCCGAAATGGACGAGGAGCCCCCCGCTGGTTGTTCACACTATCAGGCCGTGGGTGATCTACCATGGGACTGCCAGAAGTAAGCGAGGCAACATCGAGCAATCTATGTTCATGGGCTCACCTAGAATACAGATACTGGCATCAGCGGTATGAGATCTGGTCCCAATATGATGCAGGCATCTGGATGACAGAAGATGCCTGGTTCGGCATCACACCCGAACCTGTCGCACAGTAAGCTCAGGATAGAAGGAGAACCGCAGACCACACGTAACTGACCAAAGGCAGGGAGATTGCTCGATATATGGCAGAAAACACGCCTGCAGAGAAAACCATACTGATTGATGCATTTGCTGGAGCTGGTGGAAATACCATCGCCTTTGCCTTGTCGGGTCGCTGGAGCAAGGTTATTGCCATCGAGAAGGACGCTGCAACCCTCCGCTGCGCTCAGCATAATGCAGAGGTCTACGGTGCCGGTGGTATCCAATGGTGGCGAGGAGACTGTTTCACGAAACTCCCGCAGATCGGTCAGGACTTCCTGGCCCAATGCGTGATTTTCGGCAGCCCTCCTTGGGGTGGTCAGTTCGCAATTGTTTCCTGTCGTAACCTACATTCTGACAATGTATCAGGCACTACATATGGTGCGGAGGATGTCTTCAACTTAAAGAAGATGAAACCATACAACCTGCGAGAAATTTATGACCCTTTATCTCGGTTGTCACCCGACCTTGCGCTCTACCTCCCCCGAACTTCAGATCTTCGTCAACTAGCAAAACTAGTACCCGAGGGAAAGAAGATTAGTGTCGTCCATTACTGCATGTACGGGGCGAGCAAGGTAACGCTGCAGGACCGCCCTCTTTCTATCTTCGTCGGTTTGCTGACTGCGGTAGGCGCTCGTGGCATATTTCGGGAGCTTGGCAGGGCCCTGCAAGTGAGTACATATATGATGAAGTGGTCGTAAATGCGCTCGAGTGACTAAACAATGCTGAGAAGGTGTCCGTCTCTACAATGTGGCTAGGAGCATAGCTTTAATTAGCTTTAATTACTGAGCCCCTCCACCGCAAGTTACTATGATACACCTACCCCTAAATTGAGGACAGCTCCAAGCTTTACATCGGGAGAACTAATACTGGCCGTGAGCTGTAGACGTGTGTGACCAATAACAACATGGCGCGACCAAGGCGGTGTACACCGTGTTCGTAGCCGATGCGCACGCTAATCTCCTCGAGCTTCTTGGCAACTGTTCCATCTCCACGCACCACCTCATCAAAACCCCATAAAACCGCCGCTGGGTAAAGCGAAGACCCTTTATACGACGCCAAACGACAAGCCGCCGTGCCTATGTTCGGTCCGGGAGCTTAGCAGATGTGTCTGGAGAGGAGGCATCGCCGCGGATGGGAAGGAGTCAGCGAGGAGCCGGCGACGTAAGTTTCTGGACCGGAGGCTGAACTACACCGCACACGCGGGTGGAACTTCAGCAACTTTCTTCTCACAATTCGCATGTTCCGGATCGCGACCTGACACGCAAAGATGGGTCCTAGTGAGGAAGACGATGATCGCATGATCAGTAGCCTGCTGGCCGGGGATGATCCTAACGAGAGCCTTGCATTTCTTAACCGCGAGCTGGAACCGGGTGAGAAGGCGGATGATGCGGTTGATTATGAAGATATCGGCGATGATGACCTCGCAGAGGACGAGGACGAGAAACAGTTCGACGAATCTAAAGCGAAGCAAGAACCGGATGACACTCTCGATGATATCTTTGGTGAAGGGCGTGGGGATGATGAACCCGCGGATGGCTTCCAGGAGAAGGATGCTTTTGATGATCTTTTCGGGGAGTTGCCTTCTTCTCCTGCTACACAGCCACAAGATGGCGACGGGAACCTACACACGCAAGAGGACGAATTTGAACCCTCCTTTGAACTTGATGACGAAGAAGCCCTCTTGGAGTCTACACCAAAGGTACAAGACAACTCTTCAGGCAGAAGTGAAAGGGGCATACCTCCTTCCAATCGGGGCCCTCTTCGAGATGATGATCTTGGGAATCAAAGACTCTTGTCTAATACCATGGAGCAGGAGGCTCTGTCTACTATCTCAGATATTGCCATTCCGCCCCCGCCACCAGAGAACCATGAAGAACTTCTCGCTTCACTATGGCCTACATTCGAGCGGGACTCGATCCCTTTCTTCCTAGAGTTACTTCCTTCAAAACGCGCACACTACGTGGGCAAGACGCCTCTCAAGGTGCCAAAGCCTGTTCAGCCCACAAAACTCAACTTGGAGTTATCCCAAGATCAGGAAAAGGCGTTCAGGCTTCCCGGCCCAGCAGCTGTGAATACACGAGCGCGGGAGGCTGAGGCTGAGCAGAAGGGTTTAATACCTATCATAGAAGAATCATCTACCGAAACAAGCGACGCTGAAGAGGTTGCACTCGAAAGAGATTCAGAAGACTCGATAGTTGGCGGTGTCACTTGGAATGATCTAGAGGTCTTGTGTGCGGATTGGGAGGTGCCTTCAGTCGACGATGCTCCATCGCCTGCAGCTGTCGATGCAGAACTGGCGGTACTTCGGCCCAACGATGAGGATGATCTGTTTGGTGATCTTGAAGAGAACGAAGAAACAGATTTTCCAAGACCTCCAGCAAAAAGGCAGAAACTTTCGCATCCTGCCAAGGACATGTTCTCGACCCCTCAATTTTCTTTACCCGCTTTCGAGCACCCAGAACGGACGACAGCTAAACTCGCCAAAGCTGTAACGCTCGATCTTAATGATCCTCAACTTCTTATCGATGTCCTTGAATCCAACGTCACTGGAGCAAGGCGGCGGATAGGTGGCAACCTAGCAGGTCGTTTGAACCGCGGCTACAACAAGGATATTAGCAAGCGTTACAACATATCGAATGACGAGGCCTACGATCTTCTGAAAGAGAACCATCAGAATAAGATCAGGAGTACACTCGGAAACTTGACAGTCGAGCACAGTCTGCCCGCCGTGAGATTACAATACCCTTACTACAAAGTCAAGCTGCATACGCGAGAGGCACGCTCTTTCCACCGTCCTTCGATGATGTTCCAGCCAAATGTACCGATATTCTTTAGCAAACTGAGGAGTATCAAGAAGAAAACACTGCGAGGGAAGGACGCTGTGACAACCTTTCCTACCGCAAAGGATCTATCGCTTGCTGACAACTCAACATCTCTACTCTTGGAATATTCCGAGGAGTATCCGACGATGATGTCCAACTTCGGCATGGGGTCACGGTTAATTAATTACTACCGCCGTAAAAATGCGGAAGACACATCGCGCCCAAGGTCAGAAATTGGTGAAACGGCTGTGCTCTTACCACAGGACAAGTCGCCGTTCTCCATATTTGGTAACATTGAACCTGGTCAAATGATGCCAACACTCTACAATAGCATGTACCGTGCTCCACTTTTTCCCCAGCAACCGAAGTCCACGGATTTCCTTGTTATCCGCAACACGACTGGAGTTGATGGTTCTAGCTGGTATATGCGAAATATTGACAACCTTTTTGTGGTCGGCCAGGAGTTCCCTTCAGTGGACGTTCCCGGGCCGCATTCCAGGAAAGTCACTACAGCTTCCAAGAACCGGTTGAAAATGATCTCTTTCCGGAAGATCAGGAAGAACAACCCGCATCGGATCAATGTCTCAGAGATCACGGAGCATTTCCCAGATACAACGGACATGCAGAACAGGCAGAAGATGAAAGAGTTCATGCAATTCTCTAAAGAACATAAACTCTGGGAGATGCGATCTGGCGAAGCGATTCCTGACGAAGAAACCATCCGCTCAATGGTCAAGCCGGAGGATGTTTGTTTACTGGAAGCTATGCAAGTCGGTCAACGACATCTTCAAGATGCTGGCTATGCCAAAGAAGACGATGTTGACGAGGAAGAAGACGCGAAGGAGGGACAAAGTCTGGAGCAGCAGCTAGCTCCCTGGAACACGACCAGGAACTTCTTGAACGCTACTCAGGGCAAAGCAATGCTCCAACTTCATGGTGAGGGCGATCCTTCAGGGCGTGGAGAGGCCTTCAGCTTCATCCGGACTTCAATGAAGGGTGGATTCAAGGCGATTGGTGAAAGTGTGGAAGAAAAGCTCGATGCCAAGAAACTCAAAGAGCTAGGCGGACACAGCTATAATGTTGCGAAACAACAAAAGGCGTATGAGGACTCTATCAAGAGGATCTGGGAGGCGCAGAGACAAAGCCTATCGTCGACAGCAGAACACTCTGATACTGACATGGATGACCATCCCATGGAGGCTGAAGATCTATTTGGCGAGGGGAGAACGCCCCGGTCAGAGTTTCACACGCCGGCGCCACAGAGTCGTAAGGACGATGACACAGCGAGTCAGTTCAGCAGATTCAGCACCTCCAGTCAAAGTGGTAAGATCCTTAGAATTACCCGCGATTATCGGGACAGGCATGGGCGCATTGAGTCCCGGGAAGAGGTCATTCGGGATCCAAAGGTCATCCGCGAATATATGCGCCGCCGCCGTGCCATAGAAGCCGAGAATCTGAGGTTTGTATTGTGCTCTTCGTCTTCTGATCTGATCTAATTTTTGGTAGGCTCTCGGATTTGAAACCTACTGGTGATATAGAGCAAGACCGCCGGGCACAGAAACGGTGAGTCTTGAATACAGTATCAGCGATTTCCACTCTAACATAGTTCAGGCTCGAGGAGGAGCTGGCCCGTCTGGAACGTAATAAGGAGCGGAGAATCGCTCGCGATAAGCAGAAGGGCATCTTTCAAGGCGATGCGGCCGGCTCTCCAGGATCACCCAGTTCGCCTGCTGTGTCCAAAGAGAAGCCCGTCGGAACGCAGCGGAAGTGTGCAAATTGTGGTCAGGTCGGGCATATAAAGACCAACAAAAAGTGCGCAGTTTCGACTTGAACAGCTCTCACTGCTCGTATTTTCGCATTTTCGCATTGATCATGAGTGTGACTAACATTCCTTTTCTCTACAGGCTTTGTCCGATGCTGAACGGTACTATGAAGCAAGAGGACAGTTTCACCGACTCTGCCTTCAGTTCCATCAGCGGCCCGGCTGCTCTATGATATGTGCCTCGAGGCGCATCACGAAATCTTTCTGTGTGTGATAAACGATTATCATATTGTGCATATTTTTGCGATTCGGCCTTTAGCATAGCACCGGCGCTTGGTGGGGAGGGCCATTCCGTGTTGTTGATCTTGAAAGGGTGGGCGTGATCCAGCATGAAACGGCGTCTGTTAATGCGCTTTCATTTGCATGGCAAATCATTAAGTAGGTTACTACAAGCTATCAGAAGATGGAAAGCTTGTTGCGTACATGAGTTTTGTAGAGTAGCAACTTTGAGGGTGTAAGGTACTGGAGTGAGTGCTATTGAGGCTCCCCAGATCATATTGATGACAGCCCCTGAGTCCCTGACCAAGCGGCTTATTCCCCTTGAGTCGTGACACGCTAGCCCCCTCCTGATTGGCCAGGCCGGGTGGCCTGAGGTCACCACTCACCAACCGACCGACGCGTTGAAGCCGCCGCAGGGACACGCGAGGCAGGCGACCGCTCCTCAGCCAGACACCAGTGCAATAACAGCTTCCCTTACTTACCTCCCGCACTCCTGCAACACTACTCTGTACGGGCACGTCTGCTACGGCCGTCATACCTTTCTCTCCATTCTCTGCGTCAAAATCGGGTTCGCGACATAGGTCCATTTGCCGGTTTGCCTCATGATGGCGGCGACTCTGAAGCGCAAGGCTGCGGACCTGACTGCCACTGATATCAAGAAACCCAAGGTCAACGCGAGCATTACCTCATTCTTCAAGCCTCCCAAGCCGAACACGACCCAGACGGCCGCACTCGGTACTTCGACGACGTCTGCTGCCGTCTCAAAGTTCCAGAAGGAGGAATGGGTTTCTAAATTGACGGATGAACAGAAGGAATTGCTCAAGCTCGAGATCGACTCACTGCATGAAAGTTGGCTCGCCCACTTGAAGGATGAGATTGTCAGCAAGGAGTTCCTGGATCTCAAGCGCTTTCTTAAAAGGGAGGTCGATAGCGGCAAGAAAATATTTCCCCCTCCGGAAGACATCTATTCATGGTACTGTTTATACCATTTCCCGTCTCAGCTCGACCTTACTAACCCGCTGGCATTCAAGGTCTCGTCACACTCCCTTGAACACGGTCAAGGCTGTCATTCTTGGGCAAGATCCTTATCATAACCATAACCAGGCTCACGGCTTGTGCTTCTCCGTTCGACCTCCTACACCTGCACCCCCATCCCTGAAGAACATATACATCGCTTTGGCCAAGGATTACCCTGGTTTCAAGCCTCCTGCCAACAATGGCGGCTTGTTAACCGCTTGGGCTGACCGTGGAGTCTTGCTGCTCAACACTTGCCTGACTGTGAGGGCGCATGAGGCAAATTCACACTCAAACCGGGGCTGGGAACGTTTCACGCAGAAGGTCATTGATACAGTTGCGCGGGTGCGGACGCGAGGAGTGGTTTTCCTCGCCTGGGGCACGCCGGCGCAGAAGAGAGTGGCCAAAGTGGACAGGAATAGGCATTGTGTGCTGCATAGTGTCCATCCCAGTCCCCTGAGCGCGTCTAGAGGCTGGGTAAGTTCCCAATCCAGGCCCTCGGATATATTACGCGTTGCTGACATACCGCGCTGTGTAGTTCGATTGTGGTCACTTCAAGAAGACCAACGAGTGGCTCAAGGAGCGATATGGGGAAGAGGGAATCATCGACTGGAACTTGAGTGGCGGGCCGCAAAAGACAAGTGCACATGACTGAAGCAAAACATCCTCTGCTCATGAGGTGATATGCATTGTCCATGTATCAGGCTGGCATGCCTGTGTTTCTCTCCCTGTCTAATATCGATACCCTTTTGCCAGCCGAGCCTTCGCGTCCGCATCTGATTGCAGCAACACGAGATACTAAAAGTACATTGCCACGGGTTGCGAAGGAACACATCAAGTGCTTCATCTGAATTATTATTTCTTCAATGCCTTCTCTTGCTGTGCCCTCATCGCTGCTCGGGCATGCCTGCTCCCTCCCAACTTCGGTCCCTTCGGCTCGGCATCCCTCTTACTGCCAGGCCCGCTGGCTGTGACCGCAGGCCGCCGAACCTGTCGACTAGAAATAGCATCCATAAACTCCCTCCGAAATTGCTCAGCAATGCGATCGTCCGCGGCCTGATCATCTTCTCCGTTGTTGATGTTCGGTTCGTCGTAGATCTCCACTTCGACATGGTCAGCATATCTGCGATCGAACGTGGTTTCAGGAGGGGAGAGGAGCGTACATCTGCTCTCTCGCAGCACTTCTTCTACTAGTCTGTCTCTCTCCAGATCCTGGCTTGTTCGCCGCTTGCGTCCGCCTCGCCATGGTCTTCCATCCTTGCCAAGCCGGGGCGTCCTTCCTGGCTGCTCCTCTTCTACTGCGGAATTCTGTCCGTTCTGCAGCCTTCTTGTAGCGGCTTCTGTCAACTGTATGTTGCGCAGCTTGGCATCAGGACCGAGGTCAATCTCGTGCAATTTGCCCAGAGTAGCTGGTTGACGCTGCAGGGGTTCAGCCAAATGGGCGGCTGAAGCGGTATGAGTATCGTGAGAAAACGCCACAGGGGCTGATGTAGAAGCTTTTGATCCAATGCCATGACGTCTAGCAAGTTCGGACTCTATATATTCGACCCTTACCCGCGTCAGCTTCGATTCTGCACCTTACGGCAAGGGACTATGGCTTGGGCGCATCATAACCGGATGCTGCGATCAACGAGCGGGAGAACACATACATATGCTTGTCATTTACGTCCGTCACCTGGCCGGTTTGAGGCGCAAACCTGCTGACGACGGCGGTAACGAGATCCTCATCCGAATGGCCGGCCCCTTTCTCTACGAGCGCGCGCGCATGCTCCTCCACTGCCCCAGCCGCACCGCTGCTGCCTGTCCGAGATGCTGAAAACTCGACACCATGGAACCGTCGCTGGAGCGCTCTCCTGCGCTTCAATATCTCCGCCATGTTCACTGAGACCCCGGTGTCATCGTCTGCATTTGTCGGAGCGGTAGCACTGATTTGTGCAGCGTTTGTTTCAGTCGCATGAACGGTGGATGGTGGTGGAGAGACGGAGACAGAGGGTGAAATTGGGGCAGGTGAGGCACCCTCCCGGTGGCCTGCAGCAATGGCGGATTCATCATCGTCATCGCGCCGTTTCCGATAGAACTTTCGGCGTTTGGCTGGGCGAAAGGATGCCTCAGGCTGTTCCATGATGGATGTCATTTGTTCGATGAGTGCTTGCCGCGTAGTTGGAGAGCGGAGACGAAAGACAACCGGACTCACAGGTGCGTCTGCGCTCTCTATGTCAAGCGGCAACTTCCGTCCACATCAAGGTAAGGTATCTCTCCGTACAAATATAAACGCTATGCGCCAGTAAACGCACCGCATCTATTCTTATGGAAGGCGACATTAATTTCTTGCAACATGCTTCACTCGCAGCCTCGATGCTCGGACCATAATATAATCCGGTTGTCTCAGAATCCAAATCTCGTTTGTCATCATTCTGTTAATCAACAAATAGACACCATAGGCAAAGCCACGCCTTGACGCCGGAGAGTCGAGATGTCTTCATCCCATGCTTTCTTTTAAACACCGTGCATGAAATCCTGACCAAGAATAGCCTCAAATGACCTCATTCCTTTCCCATCCCGTAGGCCGAGTAACGTCGATGCCCTTACTTGGGTGCTCTCCAGGCTCCTTGTATTCGGCCACAAATGGGTTGGGATCTATTTTCTGATTCAAGTTGCCTAATGTATGATTGACCTCTCGGTGCTTCGCCTCGTCCTAAAGAGCTTGTTAGCACCAGGGCTGCAGACTGATGGCAATAGAAGACTTACAGCGCGAATATATAGAAGCAGATCTCTCATGGTTCTATGCCCCTCCGGCATGTTCCAATACTTGACAGCTATCTCTGGCGCTTCGGTCTTTTCCCACAGAGGAAGCTTGCCGGCTTCCAGGTCCTCGATTGCTCGAGAATAGGTTAGCACCGCTTCTTCCTCGAGGTAGCCGACAAATCGATGGCAAGTCCGCGGGGAAACCAGGTAAGAGATGAAGAAGCCGTTGAAGAAGACGCCTTGCGCCCCGAGGATCATAAGCCTCATGAACAGACCCGGCTCGGCCATCTTAAGGAATGTGAGCAGGTGCATCCTTTCATTGTATGCCTCCTCCAGAAGGCTCTCAATCCTGCGCCTATCAGTAATAGTCAGACAGCTCTGGGCGAATCGCGCACTCACCATCCATTGTCTCTCTTCATGCGCCTCAGGGAATGAAGATGCCGCAGCATACCGGCGCACATGCCTGGGACCCCAGCTATGGACTCGAGGAAGACGAATCGGATCAGCCATTTGCGCTCGTCCATGGTGAAATAGCTTCGCTTAGAATCGGCGGGCACGGAGGCCTTGACTCCATCCTTTTCGACCTCCTGATGGCGGTAGCCAGTTGCCAGATCTGTCCACCAGCGGAAGAATCGTACCAGGCCGAGAGCGAATTTGTCGGACCATGTTTTAGCCTCACGGTGGGCGACAGCAATATCTCTCATCTGCTTTTCGGTGTAACTGTGCAGACATCCTCATCGTCAGCGACGGACTGGAGGGGGATAAAAGCAGGCTTGCAATTGGGAAGCTTACACTGGATGGGGCCATGCCGGAGGGATGTACTTGATCTGGACGGTCTCCTTGGGAGGAGGGAAGTATTCGAGGTGGGACGTCCTTGTCGAGGAGAATGGTCTGATTGGCTGCGCACTACAGGTGAGGAGAGAGCCATTCCTGAGGCCGGCGGTCGTAGCTGTGCTTGCCGCGCCAGGGGTCAGCTTGTACAACAGTCTCGACACCTGCGTGTATGCCGCCTTTGAGGCCAAAGTTTTGGAAGTGAGTGAGGTTGAGGCATACATTCGGCACGAAAGGTAACGATAATCGTAAGACAGGTGTAGTCAGTCTTGACGGTTGAGAAGAACGGCAATTGATGTTTGAGGGTGGTAATAGTTGCAGGTGATGGACATGAGACTCTTCCGACACTACATGGCTCCCAGCCTGGGATGCCTTAAATAATAACAAGAGGATAAGATAGGTAATCAGCTCAGGTACGGAGTCAAGTATGCACGGACGTACGAGAGAGTCGGTACCGCGGGGGATTAACGGCGAGGACGGGATGGTGCGCGCGAGCTAAGACTTCCGTGGCTTGGGACAGGGAAAGGCACAGGCGGCGGCGGTGCACGTGCCAAGTCCCATCCGATGGATTATCGCGATCAGGAGACTTTTGGTGGAGGACGCACCAAAAAGGACTCAGCACAGCTCGGGTGTTGCAGGGTGCTCTCACTACGGTGTACACCGGTGTCCAGCCTCGCCCGAGATCACTCATCAAAGCCTAAGGACCGTCGCAGCCACGACAACTTGCCTTAATTACCCACTTTCCACATTTCTTCTGGTCAGCTGCACCTATGAACCTGCCATTATTACTAACCCATCAGAACTGTCATTCCGAATTCTCGCGACTATCTACACTCTCGCCTTCTCTCCCAGCAAACAATCGCCGATTACCACTCTGGAATCGGCGACTCCATCCTGGCTAGACTAAGCGTTACGTTGCGATGTCTTTCGTAAAATCCATCCATTCACTCATTCTCTCGTCATCTCTTTTCTGATTTTGCTCCCGCTCGGGCACAATATTCCTCCTCGCAACAAATGCATCTGCTGCACTCCAAGTCGATATGCGCTCACACGGAGGTATCGATCTCATCGTACTTGAGGGTGGATGCTACTACGTCCTCATACTGTCATAGCATCATACTCTGATGTGCGTGTGCATAGCATAGGCTCCAGGAATGGCATTCAATTTCTACCTAAGCTGCCATATTGGAGTAGACGCCCTCTCTCGATGGTGGGCTGTCCTTCAGCGTCGGTAAGCTTCAAGCCTTTTTCCATGGGCATGTTTCCTATCCTCTAGGCTTCCATCGGGCTACCTATGGGAGGACTACGAGGCTGTGAAGCCAGTCTCTCCTTCTTTGGGGTCCAACTCCCACTTTTCCACCTTGACTACATGCGCCAGAGATGGGCCTCGATCTATATCCTTGAGCAACTTCTTGAGGGACTCCTCATCACCCTGTGCTTCTCCATCCACCTGATCGGTCGGTCAGTAGATGATGTTATAGCGAGGCTTGACGCCGGCTCTCGAGCATACCTTTCCATCAGGGGTGTTTTCCACCCGCCCGGTCAAGCCGTAGCTCTGGGCTTTCTTGACGGTGAAGGAACTTTACCACTGTCAGCGATGCCTGCCTGACACTTACCAAACAGCCCCTGGTCTAGAAAGCCAAGGTGCGCGGAGTATGCACTCACCGGAAATTGACGCCTGGACTCAAATTGTGAGCTCCTCCGAATCCTAGATAGGAAGATCTTATATCCAGATGAATGTGATGTAGTATCTTACCTTGAACCTCACCGTGAACTTTGAATCCAATCTAGGATCGATAAGCGTGCGTGACACATAATCCTCATTTAATCAGGCACATACCCGTTTTGTGGACATCTTTGCCGATGTATGGAAGAATCTGGGTATCAAAGCGTTCATCAAAGGCAGAGGATCGCGATGAAAGTGTCGAATCGGCCCCGTGGTGGAATCTGGGGGTAATTGTGTCAGTGTAGTTCTCGTGGCGGGGCCGCCTTCTAGAATGGAAGCCCCGAACGGACGGAAAGAGCACAATGTCATCATGCCGCAACTCTAATGCTGCCTGAAGGGATATGATTGGGCAACGCGTCACCCGTAAATTGCCCCGTTCGAAGTGGATCTACTAATCTACGATAAGCAATATCACAACACGCTAAGATTGCGAGTTACTTGCCATACCTGCAGTTACCCGTAATGATTATTTTCACGATCGAAGAGCGGCAAAGGTCTGGTGCGTTGTTATGCCGACGTGAACCGTTGTTTGCTACGCGCTTCGTAACATTAGTAGAGAAACCCAGTCCATGAGGAGTTTGGGCGGTGGGATCGTCTCATGTACAAATTATCCCCCCGGCTGGGCCGTCTCACCACGTTGGAGATTCGCTATTCACCAAATCCCGGGCAACCAATGAAACGGCCCCTTGCCTAGGTACAAAACCCCTGAAGACGCCCCCCAACTTCAAACAGCAACTGACCGAATCCAGCCCAGGCGCAATTCCTGTTTTCCATAAATTTCCACTCATTCAAATCCTGGCGAATTTGTACGAAGAGCCAGTCTTTCCCTGGAACTCATGAGCGCCTTTGCGTGCACTCAAAACCGAAGCACTCCAGAAATCTGCCAAATCTCTACTGGCTCGTTGTCGACTCTGAGAGTCCTGGCATCAGTATGGAGTTGGAAGCCTCAGCGGCAGCGTCACCAACAGCTTTCGGCCCCCTCCGCACACCATCACCGTCACCATCACCGTCCCTCTCCCCCGCCCCAGCCATTGGAGCATGTCCAGAGCTCGAGCGTTCTGCGTCTACCGCTTCGTCAGAGACCAGCTTATCTATGCTTTCCGCATCATCACGGAGCTCGCAGGCGCCTACGACACGCCGGAGAGGATATCTGCGACCTCAAGGTGTCACTTTCGCGGAATCGGCAAAGGCCAGAGAAAGTGTGATGAGCCTCGGGAGCATCGCACACCTGCAGTACTACTTTGCGCGCACAGGTCTCCTTGACGGAAAAGGTGCTCAGCTGGCCAAATCCGGGCAGAAAAGGAAGAAGAAAGGCTATGATTTTGCGATCTTCCTGACCCCGGACCACGCTCAGCCCGCGGAGTCCACATCTTCTGGAAGAAGCTCCTTCTCTTCCGTCGATTCCGTACCAGAGACCCTCATTTTTGACGAGCATCCCTCGCTGGTCGAGAGGCCCATAGATGATGTGGCTGAGGATGGTTGGGGCGAGCACCAGGAACCGTGCATGTTGCCTCCCACAGTGAGCACCTATCAACATCGGCACAAATATATACCGCCTCCACCGAACTTAGATACGTTACGCAGGGACCTGCGGGAGAGTCTAACGACAGGGAAAGCAGCATTACAAGAAATCCCTCAAAATCAAAGAAACCTGGAGGATGAAGCTAGGCAATGTCTTGAATGTTCTTCCCTTCAGCAGCAGGATGCCGGCTTGGGTACTGTGAGCAGGTGTCACAACTGTACCTCGGTCTCGCCTTCCTCTCATCAAGGGTTCTACGAGCTTCAAGGCATGCATGTGTTGGATGTGATGACCCTGGCCATTCGGGCGGCCAAGGTGTATTATACTGCCCACGAGGATCCGAAACGCCTCACAGTGATCAAACCGGAAAGACAGATACGCGACGAACTTCTCAACGTCCTGGGCGTCCTGAAAGGAATGGCTATGCGCAATTTTAGCGGAGGATTGACATTGGAAGAGTTGGACCGCCTAACGCCTTGGATAAAGAGTGTTGAAGACATGCTAGAGAAAGAGGCGCAAATCGAGGAGGCCGAAACCGCGGAGCAGCAAAGGTGGAGCTGGATTGAAGGTGACTGGCAAGGCCGTGAACGGGAGCGCGAGTGGTTATTTATGAAATCGTTCGATGCGGACGCCGAGACCTTGCCTCCTTGGTCGCCCGCGTCGGAGGATGCTCCACATCCAACACCATTCTTCAGGTGTCTCCAGAGCGGCTTAAGGCTGGTGCACCTTCACAATGAGATGGTCACCAAGTCGAAACGACCTTTCGGCAGAATCACTGCATTTCACACGGACACAAGCAAGCCGTATCGGTGCGCTGACAACTTGCGCTACTGGATCAAGGCAGCCGAGATCCGATGGGAGATCAAACTTTCAGTGGATGTGGCTGGAGTGGTCCATAGCAGCGGTCCGGAGGCCTGGCAGGGCTTCGAGATGGAAGTGTTCAGATGGGCAGGGCAAGTCCGGCGTGAGATTACGGAAGAGCTCAAGGAAAGGGCGCAGCGAAAGCGGTTTGCGAGTCGGCAACTACCAGAGGTTAACGTGAGCAGTGCCGAGCAGTCAACCGACGCGTCGGCTCAGGGAATGGCCAATTTCATTTGATTGCAAGATTGGGCGCTCGCTGAGTCGCGTCTCTCTTTTCATGCCAGCTTGAGGGATACAGTTTCTGCAGCAGCACTATTGATGATACCCTGGGGCTAATGAATGTATTTGGAGAATGAGACGAGATATGACTATTCAAGAAATACCCAAGGCAGGAAGGACCGGGAATTCTGGCTCCATCGTACGAAGCAAAATCACTCCAAGGTACCTTATGTACTCAGGTACTTCGTACATACGAGTAACGCGAAACACGAAAGTTTAGGTTTTGCTGTTTAAGGTTAAAGGGGGAATTCCCGCCTGCCAACTCAGCCAGTAAAGGGTCCAAGACACCGAGCGATGAAGGAGAGACTGCGAGCATAAGGTAAATCATTAATACAGTGCCCAAATAATAATTAAAACGACAGCAGCAGAAAGCCGTAAGCTACAAATCTTTACTTTAAGGCAGTCATCCAACATACCTTACCTACGGTACCGGTGAGTACCTTATGCTATGGTACCTGAGCTTACCTTACCTCACCTTACCGTTCAGCGGGCTTGCCAGCACAGCTCTCCGCCTCCGCCTCCCGCACCTGCCCTTGACACAGACCATCATCGCACTCGGGATAAATCGCCAGCTACAGCAAATCTACAGTGACTCTTCACAGAACTATTGGCGCAGAACAGATTTTGCTGCGCTGCACATCTTGCTACGCGTTACAAGCCTCCTCTGCATACCTCAGCTATCTCCCTCTCGCCGACGCCCTGAAGTCCCGCCAAACCGTCCTCGCGACAGCGTCTGCCATCGAAGAACCCCGCCGTATCCGGATATCACTTCGCCTGTTGTTGGCCCCAACGCCTTCTATTGCGCCTCAGACGACTCCAATTCACCGAAGAGAGGACCCAGAAGTTCAGTTCACACATTCTCTCGCGGATAGCCATATCTCCGGACTAGTCTCGACCGCTTTCTGTGATCTTCCGCGCGAATGAGCTGACTAGTTCTGAGACGGTTCGAACACGGCGACACTCGTCCTACGTGGTGCCAGGAGAAGTAGGAGGCTGCTCCTAAGCAGGCGGGTTGGTATACCCAACGCAAGGTGTACTAGCGGGCTCCTTTGCAGAGACTCGACCATGGCGGTGGATATGGAGGCCCTAGGTAGGACGAGGAGCAGCTTGTCCGAAAGTGCTAGTAGTTGGGACTCCTCCTCGTCGTCCTCTTCTTTTATAGAAGACCCAGAGGAGACTCTTCCGGATGACTTTCCGCTCAGCGGCTCTCCGAACCCTGCAGACGAAATACCTCAGACGGCAACGCCTCCATTACTACAAGAAGCCAAGGATAATCTATCGCTCCTGACCCTGCAAGAAAAGATCAGCATCCTTAACTCGCTTGAACTGCCCGGGTCCAGTTGGCTCGAAGGATTACAGAATGGGCCAGGCGTGCTCGAAGCAGCGGCTTCAGTTGAGATTGCGGCCCGGCAGATGGAACGATGGCTTGAATGGGCTTCCCATGGTCTTAATGATCTTGACGCAGAAGACAACATCTTTTCAGCCGCCCGTGCTGGACGAGGAGCCGCTGAAAGCATTGATTCGGCCATCCGTGGATTTGGAAAGGTCATTGATTTCTATGTTCTAGGTATTGAAAAGGTGCAGAGTAGGGCGGACTTCCTTGAGCTCCCTGGGGAGCAGGTCCAGACCATTGTTGATCGAATGGACCGAATTCTTGAAGATTGGGCGGGGGTGCAGAAACAAATGAAGTATGTGAAGGAACAGGTGGAGCTTGCCATGGAATGGGAAGAGCTCTGGGATACAGTTTTGGCTCAAATTCAAGACGAGCTAAAGGCTCTCAGCTTATTGCACTTTGAATTGGAAGAACGACGGCATAAGCTACCCAAATTGGAAGAAAACAAAGAGCATGACAAGGACGTGGACATTGGCGCTCTAGCAACAATAGTTGAAGGAACATCTTCACAAGTTCGTGGGCGCTCAGTCAATAACCGCTTCAGCTTGCCCGCAGATTTCTCGACCAATGTGCCCAAGCCGTGTGCGCCCCCGATACCTGAGAATGACAAAAGTCTTCTGGAGCTGTACGCAAGGATGCAGCCGTTGCGTGCATCTCTGGATTTCCTTCCAATGAGGTTGACCGCTTTCTATGAAAAGGCTGATGCCATCTTCACTAAAGCTTGCGACGACCTGAAGGCCGAACATGACAAGCTGGAGCGGGAGTGGCGTCTACTTCAGAAGAAGGCCGAGATGCTCAGGGTGGAGCTGAGTGAAGACAGGTGGATAGGGGTCTTCCGAACTGCTGCCAGACAAGCTGAAAAGATGCTTGATTCAGTTGAACGCAGTGTCATGAAGCTTAGAGAGACTCTCGATAGCGGCGCATACTACAGCAATCCAGACATCCTCACCCAAAGACTGGAAAGTTATGAAGCCAAGAAAGCGCACTATGCTCCGGCCATCGATCGTGTACTTTCGATAATCAGGAAAGGAAAAGAGGACAGGATGACTGTCAATGGCTATATTTCCATCATGGACCACGACTTGCACAAGCGGTGGGCGTCGCTTCAGTCAAGGATGGAGAATCTGGATCTGATGCTGCAAGAACACACCGACGATAACCAGCAGCTAAGAGACTCCATATCAACTGTACTGTCAGCCGACAGGTCTCCTGGTCTCAGTGTGATGGACACTCCCGGTAGTTCTCCTGCATCATCTACTGCTGGAGGCTTTTATGGCCCGAAGTCATCCAATCCAAGTACACCGATTTCCAAACTCCAGTTTGGTTCGAGTGGTGGGACACAGGCGACCGGAGGCAGGCGGCATTTTAGCCTGCCACCTGGCTCATTGGCAACGTCACACATTCCCCGCAGAGCACCAACGCCGGTCTCCAACGGGTCTACGCCGCATAGCTTGCGGATAGGTTCACCGTCTCCAGCTAGCGGTAGAACGAGTCGTATGCAGACAGCCCTACCCGTCCGCTCCTCTGCGACCACAGCGGATGGTCGACCTCGCTGGAACATGAGTACCAACACGGCAGACTCCCCTATAGGCCACAACTTCAAACCTTTGACTCTTTCCACCCCATCGCCGTACAGGAAAGATGATGTTACTCATTCCGGATCCTCTCTACGGTCCACAAGTAGACTGCAGTATCACTCGACAACAGGGAGGGAACGCTCCTTCTCGCCACCCACAGGCTCCTTGTCTTCTCCAATCCTTCCATCGATCGGAGAGAAGCCTGCATCTCCACTCTCGTCGATGGCTTATCGCGGCAGTCGACTCACTTCACCTAGTCCCGCGAGGTTCAGCTTGGAGCGGACTCCGCCTGTCTCACAGCCACAACCCAAGCTGCGGACCCAGGCATCCACCTCAAGATTAGCCAATCGGCCGGGGGTAGGACGTGTGCCCACCACCCCGGGGTCTGACCGTTCACCGGGCCCAGATGGTGGAAGTAGCTCCGCTTCACTTGGACGTGGACTCAGAAGACCCGCAAGTGCTATGGCTGGACCTAGTACAAGAAGGCTAGATTCTATGTTGCCTGCTAGTGCGCGGAAGGAGAACGTACCGGGTGCAAAAGCAGCTAGTAAAAGGAGCAGCTCTCGTGCCCCGGCTCAGACGACACCTAAGGAACGACCACCTTGGCGTTGAATGGTTCCACCGCTTGGTAGGGATGAGAGATTGATCGAAAGAGATTAAAGTCTTGCAGGTGCAGCCGTGCACATTACCTTTACACCAAACCGCTGTATTATATTGGCAGTGTCCTCCTGGTGTCTATGTTGTTACTGTCGTTCAAGGGTCTGGTGGTTCAACTCGTCGCCGCTCGTTTTTTGAAGCTGACACCTTGCGTCCGGACTTCCTTGTTTTGTATCTTAGAGTCGCACTATACCCCGTTGTGTCTCACTAAGGGCGATTGCATGATGACAGTGGAGTGTTCTCATTGATAGCTAGGTAGCAGATTGCAAAGGACACGCCCGTCACCGGGCTGACCTGTCTTCAAGATCCCATTTTCCTCTTATCACATGTATTGTACAAAGTCTCGAGACCACTGCAACGCCTCAGGCGCCTCGGAGAGCAAAATCAATGCTGAAATGCAAGCAGAAAATTGTCTATGCGAACAAACCAATGCAGGCTGACACTGAAAAGGAAATCAAAGGTTTCCTCACCCCAAGGCTCGCGCCAATAGTGCTACCCAAAATCATGGAACAGCACCTTCTCTTCTCTCCTCACGGCGTTTATTCATAGTGCGGGCAGCCTTTTTCCCAATCTCATAACTACTGATCATGATTGCACAGGCCGGGGCCACTTTCAGACACCGGGCTGCCCAACCTTTGAACAAGCCCCTGAAACCTTCCTCGGAGAAGATGTGCCGTAGAAAACGCGGCATGGAACGCTCCTCGGGCCGAAGAGCCCTACCGTGCTTGCCTTTAGCTGCAGAAGAACTCAGATCGTCTTCGTGACGTAGAACCTGTTGACGGGTCTTCCCGACATCGAAAGGCGTCGTGACAATGGCGGCTACAGCGCCTGCACCGGCACCTGCAATGAAGCTGTCGACGAACGTCGCGCTCGACTTCTCTTCGGCCAGTTTCCGCCTTCGAGATTCCGAGCGAGCCCGGTCGTGGGAACCGCTACCATCCAAAGACCTCGAGCGGGATCGGCGCTCCCGTTGGTCGTTCAAGGCGTTGCGCAAGGCTTCATATCCCCACCAGTAGAGACCAGAAAATGGAACGTCACGCCACAAAGTCAATGACAGACCACGCCATAATGCACTGTATCCTTGAACATGCACCAGCTTGTTCAGGTCTTTGAGGGTGTCCTTAAAGAGAGAACTAGGGCTCCCTTTGTGGTTATGCGCCGCTTGCATGCGCGTACGAAACATCTCGATAGGACTTATCACGGTGGCGGCCGCTATACGAGCAACTGAGCCCGCGATGAGGGGAGCATAGGTGTCTGAGCAGTAATGGTGGATGGGACTGTGCTTGCTGAAACGTAACGAGTCGTAACCGGTGAAGTAAATGACGTTGGATGGGATGGACATGACAAGTGTCGGCGAGAGCCCCCGCCACAGAGTGGTGATGCCTTCATTCCGGGCAATCTTTTTCAGTCCGTCATAAGTCGAGTGGAATGTGCGGCGGTGATGCTCTTCGACAGCGCATTCGGTAGGTAAAGGGGTTGCGGCTGCCGCTAGGGAGGATGCTGAGAGGTGTGGGTCTGCTACACAGAACTGAGCATTGTTTCCAACCCAAAACACCTCCCTACAACAGGCTGTCACACCTAAATTCGGCGGAAGTTTTGCAAACGATTGTGGAGAGGTGGCGGAGAGATTCCGGATAGCTGTCAACGTAGAAGGCTTTTGTGGTTGGGACTGAAGGCGAACCCGAACAACATCTAGAGGAGTTACTGTATATAGCATGTTAGTTGTTGCTTATCAAAGCCCAGTTCCTGGGAAGTTTGGCGTTATGCATACCTAGGAGGGAGGTCAAGAGGCTGCCCGAGACGGCGGAGAGCATCTTTTGAGTCGCAGTGATTTCCACATCATTGTCGTCATCATCATCGCCATGTTGGTCCGGCATCAACGAGGCGCTCTGATGAGATGCTCCCTGTATCCGGTCGTGTCGCTGACCGTCAATGTGCGCGTTGTTCTCCTGGTTTTTTGACGTGGCGTGTCGCTGCTCTTCCTCGTCCGACCTCGTCGGCTGGGCCCAAAAGGCCGACATTTGCCTCCGCAGAGCCTTCGTGTGGGATGCCCTCGACCCTTCACCTTTCCAATCCTCGACGAGCTGTAAATCGAAGGGAAGTACAGGGAGAGGGCTCTGTCTTGGTGACCTGGGGAGACCACACGCGACTCCTGCTTTGACTGTTCCTCCAAGTCCAGGCCAGAGTCCGGCCGGGGATTTGGGTCGGAGGTTCGGCGATGATGATGCAAATAAATTCCACTAGCGCAAAGCTCAAGGGCAGGGGGCAGGGGTCTTTGATAGCATCGGATTATCGTTAATCAGATCGCCCATCCGGCCTTCCTCTTCACCTCCTCCTCTCCAAGACACTCACCGATCATCACTAACAATATATTATCTTGCCTCATGCTGATTCTTGATAGTTCAAGACTGCATCTGATGCTGCCTAGGCGTAACTTCTTCCATAATTAACATTGCCGCCATAGCCTTCATGGAGGATCCAAACCCCGAGCTAGAATCCTTCCGCCGGCAGTGGCGCGAAGAGGTCTCTGCTCGTGCTCAGGCCCAACCCAAGGGATCTGCGCTTTCTGCTCGGCATCAGAATACGATCACAGGTGCCACCAGGAATAGCAATTCTACAAGGACACCGTTGCCGCCCTCCGCGGTTTCAGTCGCACCTAGAAATGGAGACGACGAGCTGTTGGAAGGCTCCACATACCATGATCTGGAGAGTAAAGACAATGAACGGAGACTAGATAGTCTCAGGCATCCAGCCAGCGCTCATGTCAACAAAGAACCTCAGTCAGCTCTCGAACACTACGAGAAAGCTGCTCACAAAGAAGCCGAGGGCAGTTTAGGAGACAGCCTCAATCTCTATAGGAAGGCGTTTAGAGTGAGTCCCACCGTATACATCTTCACAATTTACCATCTTCAAATGCTCACATTATGGCAACAGATGGATCCACGGGTGGATCAGAATTACAAGGACAAATACTTTCCGCCGTCCTCATTTAAGCAGAAACCTACCGAGCCTAAGCCAACGGGCATGATTAGTTCAGCATCGAATGCTGCCAGCAATTCTCCACATGGTCTTTCTGCCAACATCTGGGATCTAATCTCGAGCTTTGCCTATCTCAGCATTCCTCCTGCTCCTCCACCTACGGACCAATCGCCGCCTCCTCCATGTCCAATTGCGACTCTTCCCGATGAGCTTCTCGTCCAGATACTGGGGCAGATTGCTGTTCTAGATGTGGCCGCTTTCGCCAGGCTGGCACAAGTTTGCAAAAGGTTTGCTTTTCTGGTTGGAACCGAAGAGCAAATATGGAAGCGCATTTGCTGCGGCTACGAGTTCGGCTTTCCGGCCATGAGATACGACTGGGCTTGTGATATGTTAGGCTTTCCACTTGGCGACGACGGCGAAGGTGGCCACCTGCTTGGCGATGATAATGCCCCTCCGGTGCAAGAGATAGGACCACCAATCGCATTTGGTGATGACCCTTTGACGCTATCAGTGCTTCGTGACACCTATTCGTCTTCATGGCGGCAGATGTTCCGCGCAGCCCCACGGATACGATTCAACGGCTGTTACATAAGTACAGTCAATTATCTCCGTCCAGGGTCTTCCTCTCCTACCGAAATTACTTGGAACACTCCTGTACATATCGTTACATACTACCGCTACCTGCGATTCTTCCGCGATGGAACGGCGATCAGCCTCTTGAGCACCGCTGAACCAGCAGATGTTGTACATTATCTGACGAAAGAACACATACGCAAGCATCACAGCAGCGGGTTACCCTCAGCTGTGATGCAGGGTGCGCTTCGGGGCCGCTGGCGAATGTACGGCCCTCGCGGCACTGAGTCTAGACTAGAGGAGGAAGAAGGTGACGTCCGCGTTGAGACAGAAGGGGTGGATCGGAAATACGTGTACAGCATGCTTTTGGCTCTTCGAACTGCGGGACGTGGAGCGAGGAACAACAAATTGGTTTGGAAGGGTTTCTGGAGCTACAACAAGCTCACGGACGACTGGGGTGAATTCACGCTTAGAAACGACAAGGCGTTTTATTGGAGTCGGGTCAAGAGTTATGACCCCTGGGAGTAGTTGTTTTGGAGCTCGCGTGTGTTCCTGAGATACTCGGTCGTTGGCGGATCCGCGGGTCGGTCTTCACTTCAGGAGGTCATCGGCATCAAACATATAAGGGTTCCGACAGAGGGATCAAGGGATCAGTTGGTATAGCTGGCGTTAGTGGCTATCTTGGGACTTCCTAGATGCGATAGAGCGTAATGACTACATGAAATGATACATGGAATTTTACTATTCAAGACGCGTGACACAAGCTGACTATTGTAGCCAAATGTACTTGTACGAAGGGAGGCCTTTGGAGCAGGCCCCCAAGGTGAAGGGGTTCGGGATACAATCTTGATAGGATAATTATCTCTTCCGCATGGCTTCAGTATTGACATTCTACATTTTGACCGTAATAAGCCACTCGATGCAAAGCGCCCAAGCGTAAACAGGAATTCCGTGCTGTGGCGCTGTGGCACTGCGGACGGAATCTGCAGCTCCCAGCCCGCGCGGAAAGCCATGATGGCATTCTTCCCCAGCGCAGAGGTCAGCTGCACCACCGAAACAATGCGATCCCGCGGGCTGAAGCCACGATCGTGGTTAGTGTCCGGCGCAAATGTGTCGTTTACGATGGCGAAGTGCGGGGTTGAATGTTTCGTCGAGGTTGGCGGGCGCATCGTGAGCGGCGGGACCGAGGAATGCTGGTGGTTGTGGATGGCTACATATGCACAGCTCCCACCAAAGGTCGGGCAGGCCAGGCGGAGGAACGGCACAATTTGGGCCAAAAAAGATTCATATTCTAATTTTCGGCGAAGATTACGGGTCGTGACTCTCTGAAGATGACTTCCTCCAGTACGGGAAGCTGTGAGATCACGGCCGATCCGGATGTCATGGGCATTGGCGTGCGTTTTAACAAGCCCCTTTTGCCCCTTTTGCCCCTTTTCCCTTGCGCTCTGTCAACTTACTACAACACTCGAGTGCTAATATATCTCCACTCCGCCAGATCCGTCTATCAATCTATATCCTCTCGATCAGCGGGCCTATATTGAGCTATGCGCTCAAGTCGCCAGACTTCAATAACTCCCTCAATGCAACCATCGCCATCCAAGGCTTGGCTTTACTCTTTACCGCCATCCTCACAGTGTCCCAAAACACACTCGACCTTTTTGATGCGATCTGCGTCATGCATCTCATCGCCTTGCTCTGCGTCACCTTGGCGTCCAAAGCATCCTATGGCGTTAGCACTTTCCAAAGAACAGCGAAAATCGGCCTCCAGTACATGATCTGGGGCGGCTTCCTCGTGTTCAACTGTTATATCTGGGCCAAAGCGCCCACAGTGGGTGGACAGTCCGAGTGCAACTCCGAAACGGTGTATGTCGTCTTCGGAGTTACTGTCGCCGCAACGGATGCCAGAACCAGGTGGAGCATAGTAGCGGTGACGATCGTCATGATGGTTGCCGTGTTATTTGCCAGCTTCGCTCAAGCAGGAGCAATTGGTGGCAAGAAGAAAGAGACATCGGAGAAGAAGACGAGTTTTTGGCTGCTTTTCTCGCTGATTGTCCATTTGGCAATTTGCACCTATATTATAGCAATGCTTGAGCTCACGATCCGGCGGAATCATTTGACACTGTCGAACCCACAATGGGGTTTCGGGCAGTTTCTGTCAATGTTCTTGCTCGTAGGGCCATTGATTCAGCTGTTATATTGCGCGTTCAAAGCCAATGATGCCAGCAAAAGCTGATCTTCCATTTCTGTCCTTGAATCTTCTGTTTACCAGTGACGGCCTGTCGTCAACAGAATGTGGCGTCTAGCCAGGAGCACCCTCGGTCGATGATTCGTGCTTGCGGAGTTGAAACCCCGGTTTGAGGGCTGTCGGCGTTCCAGGGACGGTTGCTGGGTTTCCTGGAGACATTTTCTCCATCGATATTTCGAAGCTCTGCCTGAGTTGGCATGTATATCATCTAATATCTAGTTGAAATGGCTTGAATTTTCCGCCTAGAGTACCGCAACGTGGGCACCTCCCGGCTCTGCCCCGTGACTGCTCGCTTGCCAGTATCGCCACGCAGTCCCGACAAATGCCACAGATACATTCAGTGCATGCGTAGCTCTCTTTGAGGAAGCTCGGATTTTGACATGCCGAACAATATATCTGGACCTGTTGACTAGACGTAGGGGAGCTGTCCGATAACAGCCCATGAGAACCCATGTGGAAGTTCGAGCCCGTAGACCCCATCGAAGACTGCATGGACGATTCAACAGAAGGGAATGGTTGGGTCTCATTATCGAGAGGAGGGGGTGTCAGAGCTTTCTGAAGCGGGGATGCGTGGTAAGAATGATAGTTCCTTTGGTTCAGTAAAGGGGGAAGGGAAGCTCGATTCATATATGGCGGTGATGGAGGTTGCTATTAAAGGCGCGATCAGTTTCTATAGCCATAGCTGGTATAGGATGCGGTATCTTACAGGAGTCCGGTCCTCTTCTTCCTCTGTTGCGGAAGCGGCTGCGTCGATAAGATCCTCCCATCTCTTACCGAATGCAGCCACAGACTGCGGTTCGGCAGATAGCGCTTTCCGGCCTTCATAGCTCAACCTTCTGGAGTATTCTTTAGATTTGGTCCTCTCGTGTTTTGGTCTTCTCGCGTTCTGTGTGACTGACGATTTACGCGGCCTGTTTGCTTTGTCCCGCCGCTGGATCGGTGGTAAGGTGGACGAGCGACCTGGAGGTGAAGTAGATAAGATGGAAGGTAAAAGTTCACGCGGTCTGGGAAGATTGTAAGGCGGAAAGGGTTCCGGTTTGATATCCGTATTGATCGCTGGAAGCTCGATTGACCTCGGGGGTCTACTTTCGTAATCCGACATCACCTCCTAATTCAAGATTTCGTCAGTGAGGAAGCACGAGAGGGGAGTTGTAACTCGGCCACATACATGCTCCGAGTCCCAGTCTGACTCTGGTCGATGATTGTGTAGCTGGGCTAGGGCAGCAGCAGCACTAGCGGCCGGTAACGTCGAGTTCACATAATACTCATCAGATATTCTGCGAGACGCAGAGGGCTTTGGCGCCCCGCGGTATATGTTTCCTGTAGATCCATGAGCCTATAAATCCAACCGGAAGGTCCGGGTCGATGGACAGGTGCATAGAAGACGAACCTGTTGGCGCAGAATCCGGAGGCGGCGGCGGTCGCTCAGAGGGTGGGGTATTGACCATCAGCGCAAAGCTTTCCTCCGTGGCCGGCAGTTTGGAGATGTAGTGTTCCGGATGCGCTCGGCGGATATGTTCCTGCATGGAGCGATATCGTTTTTCCTATTATCGCGACGAAGCGGTCAGCACAGGTCCAACGTGGGGCAGAGGAGACCGGACCGCTCCTTCATCGGTCGGCGCTGGCCCAGCCAGCTGGAAAGTTGCTACTTACACCGGTGCAACGTTTGCGACAAGGAGTGCCATCGTTCTGCTGCAAGGGACAGAGGACTTCATTGTTGGCATCCGACACGGAGAAGGAGCTGGTGAGTGAAGATCGAGGCGGCATGGCCTGACGCATCTACCCTCGAGCGGGGCAGAGAGGTATCATGCAGTGCGGCAAGATAGGACGGACAAGAAGCTCAATTGCGAAGGCGTGCAGCTTCAAAGCTTTCGCAATCATTGAATGAGCAAGCGCTACGACGAGAGATCGGATTGCGAGATGATTGTCGCAAGGTGACAGTTGCTGTGATGGTGTTTTCTGCTTTTCTTCGCTGCTGTAATCGTGACGACCGCAAGCGGAAAGCTGGTGGTGGGAGAGAGCGTAAGAAAAGAATTGGGAGCTTAGGTACCTGAGGTAAGGTAGGTACGAGCTGCGGTAGGCAAGGTACCTTAGCTAACTGCTCTTTCCTTGCCCACCGAGCGAGTACTGGTACTCCGTATTCCTGTCGTACCTTTTCCTTCCTTTTGCCTATTATTGTACTGCGATTACGCTGTGTGAGGGGCAAGCTGGCAGCAGATTAGATAGGATAAGGCCTTCGTATCTGTACCTTAATTTTCTCCTCTAAGCTCCCCCTATCGCGCGGTAAAAGAAGCTATCATAGCTCCAAGCTGAGATTACCTTAGGTAGAGGCATCATCAACGCGCCAATTATTATTACTTTATTTCCGTCCTTAGGTCCCTTGCAAAAACTCAAGTACTTACGGGTCCATAGCTGATTTTGACCAGGAGCTAGATCTGTATCTTCTTACTAGGTACGGTCCTGTTCTCTGCTCCGTACAGTCTTCGCACCAAGAAAAGCCTGGTCAGTGGCTGTCTGCAGCTCCCAATAATGACGACGTGTGATTCGCCAGGAACGGCGAGAGAGCAAAACCGATCGCCGCCCTGCTCGGCGTCTCGTTCCTCGCTGGATTGGACCCCGGTTTTGGATCGTCATGACTAAGCCTGGCAGCTCGAGCTGCAAAGCCAGTTGCTGGTTCCGGCAAATAATATCTTTCGGAGCTCCTTCTGGTGGCACGTTACTCAAGCATCAAAAGAAAAAAAAAAGAAAAAAGGGGTCCTGTTAAAACAGTTTATCGGACTCCACTGGGTCAAAGCGAGCTCCGAGAGCTCGAGGGAGCTCTCCACGGGTTGGAGCTTGTCGCTGCAAAACTCCCTTAGGGGCGGTAGGAAGACCCCCTCTCTTCCTTTAGTGGCCCACAAGAGGAAGTTTTGGAGAAAAGCGCACACCAAGCGCACAGACAAGCGCACGACGCCCTTCGTTCTAGGCATTTTAGCTTTCTTGCAATTCAGTTTTGAATGCCTTAGGTGGATCGCCTATCAGCTGGCAGTGTACGAGAGACTGTTTGAGCGACAGACTGACTGTGCGAGTACTGTACGGTACTCGGAAACGAGTT
This sequence comes from Symbiotaphrina buchneri, assembly GCA_001599915.1. Classification (NCBI taxonomy): domain Eukaryota; kingdom Fungi; phylum Ascomycota; order Symbiotaphrinales; family Symbiotaphrinaceae; genus Symbiotaphrina; species Symbiotaphrina buchneri. The sequence continues at coordinate 252,544 of BCIG01000001.1, read as the reverse complement.
ATCCAACAGAGGTCCGCCGATCTGCGTGAACGTTGAAGCCTCGAAGGGAAGTCCATTTGCACTTCCGTCCATGATCCTCTGCAGGAACAATAATATTTGCAGCATGTCTGGTTCGGTTGCACCAGAGCCCATCATAAGGTACCTACCTTATGCTCTAGTTGTTCTTGAATGGTAGTGAAAGTTCACAACCAGCAAATGGGGAACCACGTTCTCTGTTTGTGACATCGGGCAAAAGATGCCTCACGTTTAAAGATGCGATTTGACATGACTCGGTTCCTCGCACCGGCTTTCCACTCTTCGCATATTCCTGCTTGTTGGCCTACTTGGGCCAGAACGCATCTCATCAATGCAAGCCACCCGTTGCTGTCGAGTACGCTCCTTGCCGTACATGTGTTCCCCTTTTCTTGTTCTCAGCAATGGCGTCCTACGTTGATTTATGGGGTCTGACTCCTTATGAGTGATGCTGCGGCCTGATTGGCGTCCGTTCAATCGATCGAAGATGACTGCGCTGTCGTTCGCAGGTCCGGATCATGGCTCTTACAATCAAGCATCTCAATGCTGACAGCACATTTCTTCTCACTTTTCACCCCGCTGCCTTTCGTATTCCCGAGACATCGGGACTTGTACCAGGTAGCTTTTCCATCCTAATTGACCCTTGGTTGGATGGTCCAACCACCATATGGCATAAGAAATTTGCCTGGACCACTCACAAACTCCCATCCTGCATTTCTTCTCTCCGAGAAATCCCAGAACCAGATATCGTCCTCATCAGCCAGAATAAACCGGACCACTGTCATCAAGCAACGCTCGCTCAGCTACCATCCGAGAGCTTGAAACCGCTTCTCATAGCCGAAAAGGGGGCAGCAAGGACCATCAAGTCATGGAAACACTTTCCCCCGAGTCGTGTCCATACCCTTGAAAAGTATGATAGGCGAAGATCGAGCAGCATCCGTCACTTCGCCGTGCCTACTCCATCACCTGCTGATGCAGATGGAGAGGTAACAATCACTTTAATGGTGAAAAAGTACGACATAACCGGACTCCATACAGCTGTGGGCATTACATATCAACCGCCGGCAATAGCTGCTTGCCAGATGCCCCCGGCGGAGGCTCCGGAGGATGCTCCATTTCGACCTTCAACGTCCGCGGAGAAGGCAGGTTCTGCCGCCGTAGCCCAGCCAAAGCGTGGGGTAATGTCGGTCATTTACTCTCCACACGGAGTATCTTACGCGGACATAGAAGAATACGTTGAATGTTACTTGAGGCCACGTGGTGCGCTCCCGTTGGATGTACTTTTGCACGGCTTTGACCGTATTCAAAACTCATGGTGGCTTGGTGGGAATATCAATGCCGGTGCTGTGGGCGGAGTGGAAATAGTACGTCATTTGAAGCCGAGATGCTGGATATCTGCGCACGATGGAGACAAGGACACCATGGGTATCTCTGTGAGAAAATTGCGCGTGCAGCACTTCGGTCCAGAGGACATACGGAAACTTGTCAAGCAAGTCTCCGCAGATGGTCAGGAAATGGCCCTGCACAATCTCGCGACGGGTGAGAGTTTAACCATACGTTAGTAGTGGTTGTACATCAAATCTTGTGCGCAGCTTCTATGAAGCAGTCGTAATGGCAGCCAAATGGATTGGGCGCATCTCAACACAATTCATGAAGGTCTTCAAGGCTGCTAGCGACAATGAGAGGAGTATGGAGAATGGTTCCACCCGAGTTCTCCTTTCCTCTGCGGTTTACTCCACATAGCTCGAATGTTTTGCATTTGCGGTCTTACATGAAGACATAATCTTGCTTCCTTCATATGTAATCACAAGTTGAGGCAGACTCCGGTCTTCTTTCAAGGGTTGAACGGCCTGGAGTAAGGCAGCCTAAGTCTGTGCAAGGATGAGGCAAGGTACCTCCGTACCTTTTTTAGATTATTTAAGCTTATCTGCCAGGGACGTACCCACGGTGTAGATACCTCCACCAGGTCCAGAAAACCTACCCTCCTTACAGCCTCACCGTCCAACATTCCTGAAGGCACTCGATCGCTTCAACTCTCTGGCTATCAACGTAGTGAGCGCCGGTCATGCCTCTAGTCGAGGTCGTGCCTAGTTCTTCCAGCACAGTTGCCCCAGGTTGGGCCTATGTTGCGGATACAGGCTACGATCCTTCCAAAGCACCCATCCAGCCAACAGCACAGAAACGTGCCGCTCGAAAATCCGTCATCGGGTTTGGAGAAACTACAGCCAGGCAGCAGAACGCGATCTTGAAGCGGCTCGCGGATTTCAATAAGGACAACCACCGCGATGTCCAGATCTCGATCCCTTCGCGACAGAAAGACGCTGCAGGTTGCGGTACGTTGGCCTCTTCCTCTGGATGGTTCTGTGAACTGCTAAACATTTACTAGTCTCTCGGGGCAAGACGACCGGAGCCGTACGTAAGATACTGGCATCGCAGAAAACGTTTGCCAATCATTTGGCCGACGAAGAAGCAGCTCTGTCCACACAGACGGCGCAAACCGTGAATACGGCCCATCGAGGGCCTCCAGTCAAGTTACCTAAAACCGCATCGACGATGGCAAAGAGATCATCGACTCCAGGCTTGACTAAAACACCGAACACTGGGTCGCAAATAGCTGCGCCGCAAACGGTCCCAGGTTCATCAGAGCCGCACGCCATACCCGCTGAAGCCACGCCCTCTCTGCCGTTTCCCGTTACCGCGGATGACAACAATCCGCTTCTACAGTCCCACATCCCTCCTCCGCCCTCAGAAGCCACCCTGCAACAGCTTCTGTCTGCTCCTCCCCTGACGTACCACGCTGCCCGAGCCGCACCTCGAGCTTCGGGTGTTCCTTCAAGACAATTCTGTGAGATTTGCGGGTACTGGGGTACTGTCCGGTGTTTGAGATGTGGATCTCGAGTCTGCGGGCTGGATTGTAAACATATCCATGATGAACAACGATGTTCAAGGTTCTACGCTTGATCTTGCCAGAATTTGAACAGTCTCGTAGCTGGTTCACTACATAATGCAAGTCTTCAAAAGCAGAACCACGCTTCAATCACAGAACTGCGATATTATTCTGCAGCGCCAACTGCAGCATCTACCGCACACGGTGCGCAAGATAACAGAAACACTCCACATGGAGGTGAGGTGATATAACGAAGTTATAATTCTAGGGTACTGACCTCGACGCAGTGCTTTCTGTATATAGGATTGCTCGTCTGAGGATAATCCAATTCGGACATCGTCCGGAGAATAAAGCATTTAGTCTGGTCTGGTCATGGAGGCGAATAGATATGTCCGCCAGTGGCTACCTTGAATGCTCAGCTCCTGTCAAAGACGGGAGATCTGGTGTGATTAGAGCTGTGCTGGCATGGATTAGACACCTTGATTCACGATTTCAAGGACAGTTGCAATCCGCATGGCAATCTTTACCAGACTGAGTCCGACTGCAAGCTGAGAACCGCATGATACTGCCTCTAGCTGCTGTTGGCCATATTGCTGGGCATACTATTTCAAGATGTTGTGGTGTCGCATGCTAAGACAATGGCAGCGTTTGAGGGTGAGTGTGGTTCAAAGGGTTTATTGGATGCGTGGAGGTTTCACGCCTTTAGTCTTGAACAATTTGAGAGCTTCGTACATGGTGTGGTGGTAGAAAGCGCGCGGCAGCGATTTGCGACATGCCGGGGGCCGATCTTAGCGCTGTATCCCATATGCTCTTCGTCTCATCCTCAAATGACCATTGTAGTATCAGGAGTGCAGAGTGGTCTTAGACGCCTTCGTCGCTTCGACAGTGAAGGACTGCTCACCCGACAGCCTACATACCTTACCTTCTTAAGACATTTCATTCGTAGAGAATGGTTGTGTATCTGTAACCTCATGATTGCTCGATTGTTACCACAGCATCTTTTTTTAAGGTGACGCCCCCTTCGTCATAGTGCCGGCTAGCTGGCGGCCCACCTGCCTATCAAGCAGTCTTGGCGGCGGCACGCATTTGACGCGACAAACAAGAACAGCAAAAGGGTCAGGAGCAGGGCCAGGAACAGGAAGAGGGACAAGAGCGCTATCTTTCCAGTATCTTTACCCTTTTCAGGACGCTTCTCTTCTATTCTTTTACCCTGCTACATATCTATTTCCTTCCATGCGCCGCGAGGGAGCTGGCTGCATTGCTTAGCCCGTGGAGATTGCAACTGGGTTGCTACTCCCCCATCAACAGAACCCTTCCCTCAAATACAGACCTACAGACCGCCTACAGACCGCCGCTCCTGGTCATGCAAGTCTGTCTGACACTACATAAAATAAGGATCAATGCAAGGCTGCGCGAGGGTTCTGTATAGTCTTCACACCGAGTAGGCCAAGGAGGAGTCTCGAAGCTGGTCTTATTGCAACTTCATGCACAATGTCTGCCACGACATCAGCGGCATCCACATCCAGTAGCGGTGGCTTGCTGTCAGGCAGCTCAGGCAAAGGCCAGCAGAGTGCTGGACAGTCACTGCCCTCGTTTCTTTCCGCTCTGGCAGTCGGCTTTGCAGTCTTCGGCATCGAACTGCTTGCGTTCATGCTGATGAGATTGAAGTCCCAAAGGATATAGTAAGAGTATCCGCACAACACGTTCTGAATGGTTTCTGACCGCATGTCACATTGTAGTGCTCCAAAGACATATCTTGTCCCAAGAAGGGAAAGAGCAGAAGATGTAAACAGAAATCCCTTCTTTGGCTGGTTCCTGTCTGCGTGGCATAAATCCACTGGGAAGTTCATCGACCAGTGCGGGCTCGATGCGTACTTTTTTCTACGTTTCCTTCGGACCCTCCTGAAGGTCTTCATACCGCTCGCGATCGTCATTATGCCGATACTCATCCCTTTGAACGCAGCAGGTGGCAGAGGCTCTCATTACGCCACTGGCTCGAATTCGGGCGCGACAAATGTTACAGGCTTGGACCAATTGGGGTGGGGAAATGTCCGTCCTCAGCATACCCACCGCTACTGGGCCCATCTAATCCTTGCAATCTTTGTCGTGGTCTACGTCTGCTTTGTCTTCTTTGACGAGCTGAGGAGCTATGTCCGCATGCGACAGGCGTATCTTACGTCGCCAAAGCATCGACTGCGAGCGTCAGCCAGCACTGTTCTGGTCACTGCCATACCGCGCAAATGGTGCAGCGTTGCTGCACTGGATGGCTTGTATGATGTTTTCCCTGGCGGGGTCAGGAATATATGGATTAATCGGAACTTTGACGAGCTAGGTGCGAAGGTCGAGCTAAGGAACAAACTTGCGAGCGCACTAGAAGCTGCTGAAACTGCACTTATAAGGAAAGCAAAGAAGAATTTCCTGAAGCAGCAAGTACAAGAAGCCAAGAAATCCGGGAGCAAAAAAAAGTCTAAGGAGGAGATTGCACACCAGAGGCGGGCGGCTGACGTGGATGGAGAGGCAATTGCTTCCGGCCCTGGGCTCAGTTCTGGCAATCCCCATCAAGTCCGCCATACTCTCCATGAGCTGCTGGCAGACAGGTCGAATAGCACATCGTCTTCAAGGACTGTTTCAAAGGAAAGACAAGCGGTCAAGCCGAGAATACCCATTCCGGTTGTTGGACAGGGCCTGGAAGCTGTCGGTCAAGGTCTCGATCTTGTAGGCCATGGTTTTGGCAAAATCGGTGGAACAGTCCTTGGAGGTTTCAAAAGGGCTGAAAAGGGTGTAGATGATAGATTGGGCACAACTTCTGGATTTGCTCCGGATATCGGATCGCTCCCTGTCCAAGACCGATCCTTTGAGGAAGGGGAGCAGCAAAGACCACAGAGACCAACGGTTCTTCCTGTATCATCGCATAACTCTAGCGATTACGAGCGGGAAAACGATCCAGAAGCTCAGCATATGGCCGACCTGAACATGAATCTGGATGGCGCAGGACCTGCCGCATATGCCGGACCTATCGATCCACGTGTTGATTCTACTACTAGTGAAACTGCTGGGCAAAAAAACGATTCAGAAAGATCCGGCGCTAAAGACTCTGCAAAGGCCAGCTGGATGTCTTGGAAGAAGGGTCTTCATTCCGACACCTATGGTATCCCCAGTCCACAACCCAAGACGCAGCCAGAAGACGAATTTCCACTTCGACAGAAAGATGCTACTGCTGGCAGCTCCAGTAACAAACCAACCGGCACTGGTCAGGGAGAAGAGACAGATGCGAAAGCGTCTCTGGAGTCAAAAGCTCATTCGGGTCGGCGATCGGGTCAGGATGATGACGATGGATATCCCGCAGCATACAATGAAGAGTACTTGCACGATGACTACGGCGAGCCATTGTGGAAGAAGTATGTTGAGCCGAAGGATCGGGATACAATGCGGTTGCCCATCTTTGGGTGGCAGTGTATGCCATCACTGCCTTTAATTGGCAAGAAGGTGGACACAATCTATTATTGCCGCAAAGAAGTGGCCCGCCTGAACGTCGAGATTGAGCAGGATCAACAAGAGCCTGAAAAGTACCCCCTGATGAACTCCGCTTTCATACAATTCAACAACCAGGTGGCAGCGCATATGGCGTGTCAATCTGTCAGTCATCATCTGCCTAAACAGATGGCTCCCAGGATTGTGGAGATCTCACCAGACGATGTTATCTGGGAGAATATGTCCATTCGATGGTGGGAACGGTACATCCGGACGGGTCTCATTGTAACGCTCGTTGCGGGCCTCATCATCGGTTGGGCGTTTCCTGTTGCCTTCACCGGCTTGCTCTCGAATGTGTCTAATCTTGCGGCGCTCGTCCCATGGTTGGATTGGCTTGAACGTTTACCACAGTGGCTCATTGGCATCATTCAGGGTGTTCTCCCACAAATTCTGCTTGCAGGACTTCTTGCACTCCTGCCTATAACTTTACGTTTCCTCGGAAAACAGCAAGGGGTGCAAACCGGGATGCTGGTTGAGTTATCAGTGCAGAACTATTACTTTGCATTCCTTTTTGTGCAGGTCTTCCTCGTGGTCTCCATCTCCTCGGGCATCACTTCTGTCATCAAAGCCCTTATCAACACTCCTCAAGAGACGCCTCAGCTCCTGGCCGAGAATCTTCCCAAGGCTAGTGACTACTTCTTTTCGTATATGTTACTTCAAGCTTTCTCGGTCAGTGCGGGAGCCCTGGTACAACTCGGGACGTTATTCAGTTGGTACATATGGTCACCCATAGTGGACTCCACTGCACGACAGAAATGGAAGAGACAGACCAATTTGATCGAGATACAGTGGGGAACCTTCTTTCCGGTGTACACAAACCTGGCTTGTATTGGTATGTGTCGGAATCCTGAGTCTCCTGCGCTAATTTGCTCATCTAATCTTGCCAGGTCTCATCTATTCTGTAATCTCGCCTTTGATGATGCTTTTCAATGTCATCACATTCTCCCTTTTCTGGGTCGTTTACCGGTACAACTCCATCTACGTCACCAGATTCAGCTTTGATACCGCCGGCCTCCTGTATCCGAGAGCTCTAAACCAGATGTTTACCGGTCTCTACGTCATGGAGCTCTGCTTGATAGGACTCTTCCTCCTTGTCCGCGACGAAAACAATAGTGCTACTTGTTACCCGCAAGCCATCGTAATGGTCGTGGTAACCCTCGCGACGATTCTCTACCAGTACCTGCTGAACGAGGCATTTGGCCCACTCTGCAGGTACTTGCCGATTACACTTGAAGATGACGCGGTTGCGCGAGACGAGGAGTTTGCACGTATTCAGCATAGTCGATTGACTTCGCAGCGGGAAACTGAAGGGGATGAAGACGATTTACAAGCTACGCTAGAAGAGAGAGAACGTCGCTCAAGGGAAGAGGACCGACAGCTGGAAGAATATGAGATGAAGAAGATCGAGGAGAGGAAACACAGGCATAAGCTAGATCCTCGGAAGATCGCGGAATTCGTACCTAACCCGCTCGTGCCGAAAGGTTCCTGGGCGGATAGATCGAGAAATCGACGGTCAAAGAATTTCGGACTGTATCCAAAACCGGACGATAATGACAACAGCACCCACAACCATCAGTTACGACACAAGGATCCAAAAGATGTGGAGTCGCAGGCGACCAACCCCATGGCAGACGCGCTTTTCGCAGGTATCAACGATGAAATTGAAGATCTGACACCGGAGGATCGCGATAGGCTCATCCAGCGAGCCTTCCAGCATTCTGCCCTTCGTGCTAAGCGCCCAGTCATATGGATTCCGAGGGATGACCTAGGAGTCAGCGACGACGAGGTCTATCGCACACAGCGGTTCACGAAACATATATGGATCAGCAACGAATACACCGGCCTGGATGGCAACGCGAGGGTTATTTATTCAAGGAGTCCGCCGGACTTCTCCGAGGTGGATGTCATTCAGCTCTAATGCATAACAGGATGATAATTGAAGCTTGAGCACCCCTTCATTATTAGTGAATACGGGCTGAAGAGAGAAAGGGTCACGATGTTACGAGCCAGCATTGACGTGTGGAAACTTGGAGTTCTTAATGACCGGTGTTGGTTGGTTTGATAGAAGAATGCTCAGCGTGCGTTTAGTTTGATCGATTCTAAGATATACCGGGCAGTAGAGGAGGTACTGCGAGGTCGGATCCGGCACAATATGCCTGCTTAAGGAGGGTTGGTGGAAGGTATGCCGTTGTTTGATGAGAAAAGGACCTCAATGCTCGGAGTAGAAAAGAAGCCAAGCCTTCAACAATAAATAGCATCCGATCGAGCCAATTGACGCTGCGGTCTAAATCTTCCTTTGCGGTGCAGAAGTAATTGTTATATTCCTATTCCAGCCAGCGAGTGAAAGAGTGCACGACTTGCAATTGAATCGAAAAGGAAGAAGGGAAAGTGAAAGCCAAAGCAAGTCGTTCATACCATGTGCCGCAAATCCATCTGCGACACCTGCCGTAAGACATCATCCCACCACCCCTCCCCTACCCCCCGGCCGCGGCACCGTGTCCCAGCCCCTGCCCCGCATGAGAGCAATGAGTCCGACCGACGCCGGCTCGCCTGGGGCAATGCAGAAGACGAGAGAGAGTCGCTAACACAGTGGGAATGACTGAACAGACAAGACGACATGGTTCGGATGCGGAAGGCACATCCCTTCGGTGCTGGACCCGGTCCCGGAGAGCGAGCGGTGTCAGTGTGATCCCAAGGTGGAGATCGATGCTCTGGCCGCCGATGGGCAAGGGGCCTACCTAGCTTGGGTCTACGCCATAATGAAGACGAGAGGACTGGTGGAGGATCGGGCGCGTCAAGAGATGGGTTGCAGCAAATGCGGCATATGTACCGGCATGTATCATGAGGATGTACAAGAAGGACGAAGGTGTCGGGGTTGACGACCGGAGTGCCGAATTATTGTTACAGTGCTCTCATGACGACTGACTTCTTCTCGAATCCTTTTCCCTTGTCTTCTGTGAGGTTTTCCATGTTTGTATGTGCCTGATCTAGATCTATCTATTATACAGAGACGGAGTTCCCTTGCCCTCCTCGCTTTACCTCTCCATCTCTTCGTTCTCCTCTTCTTCTTCCGAGGAATACCCACTATCGGTTTCATCCAGAACCGCTCTGCTCAATCCATTCAAACCCTGGATTTCCGGTAGGTGTGCCACCAAGCTCCTGGCAAGGGCCCGTATCCCTTCCGCGCGGCGGCCGGCGGCGGTACAGACCTCAACTCCCGTGGACGAGGGGTCTATACCAGCGTCCATGGGGTCGCCATCTTCAAGATAGATGGGGCTCAGCGGGCGGATGGGCGGTTCGGGACAGGGGTCACATTCCCTCTCCGATGAGGGCTCGACGGCTGCGACGGCGCCGGCGCCGGGTACGTCGTCATCGTCGGAATCATCATCAAAGCTGCTGGTCAGAAACGGAGATGGCTCAGTTTGCTTGGCCATGAAGAGTGTGACTTGGCCATGTTGTCGCAAGGGATCATTTCGAGTCCACTTTTCTCTCGGTGGTGGCGTCTGCTCAGGACTTGACTCCTCTGTGGTCGAGACAGAAGATTGACTGCCCCTTTCGAGCCGGTTCATAAGGCTTTCGCGCATCTTCTGTCCGGCTTCCACTCTCTCAGCTGACAGGGTCGGCGACAAGGCCTTGGTGGTCTTTGCTCTCTTCTGCATCCGAGCGCCCCATCTGCACTCGCTGGGGAAGTCGCACCGGTCCCAGCAGTTATTCCCGGAGGGGCTGCTGTTCGCCCGCAAAGAGCGCCGCCACTCCCCATGATCATGCCAGCCCGAGTAATCAAACTCGCTGCCACAAGCCCGGTGACGCCGGCTGGACCTGCTGCGCTTGTCCGATGACCTCCTCCTCTCTGACGTCTGGCCCGAGCAGAAATAGTGTCCGTCTGTGAGGCACCGTCGCGTTACCCCGAGCCCGTAGCTCTTGGAACAGAGATGGCATCGCCACACCCATGGCTGCGGGACGGTAGGCCTCTGCAGGGGAGACGGAAGAGATGAGCTTGTCATTGCGGGAGAGGCGTTCAAGGAAGGGATAATCAGTTCTGGTAGGGTCATTTTGTGGATCAAGTGATAGGTATCGTATAGAAGCAGCTGATAGATCTGTCGATGGCTGACTGAATCGATGACGAAGTGCGAGAAGGATTCTAGTCGTCCGTGGTATAGTGAGTGTCTTCTGTCAATACTCAGGAGTAATGCCTTTTCACACTTTCAAGAGGGAGAAGATAGCATGATATGTAGCCCGGCCCTTCTAGAAGGCCAGTGGAAGATATCAAGATGTCCAAATTAGAACACACGTGTTTCTAGAAGCCAGACACATGGGTAAGGTTGTATGTAACTCTTTGTCTTCTCTGTATTTCTTTGTCGGGCCCAGTAGCACTTGATCTCTCAAGGGGGGTCTTTGTTGTATCAGAAGTCAAACCGATCCTTTTTGCTATTGAGTGAGCTGATTCAATTATCCCCCCTGGAACAAGGCAGAAAGCAATCCAATGATTCGGCTTCTCATGGGGACTCGCAATATAACTAACAAAAAAATTGAAGAATCTGGGCATCAAACAAAGAGAAGAATGGTCAAGGTAGGTGGCGCTTTTGCTGCGGGTATTGAATGGGTTGGAAACAAGCGGAAGTTCAAGGAGAATAGGGGTGAACAAAGGATCGGTCAATGTCTTGATCTCAGAATAGTTTCACCATCATGACTCGACGAGACCTCGCCCGCTGAGAACTCTACCTTGGCTCGGACGCCGTACCATCATCACCTTGTGAAGTGCGCTCGGCGGTCCTCGAGGTTCTCATACAAGAGCTTGTTCCCAGCGAACAGGATTTCACGTGGAAGGGTCAGGAGTCTCTCACCTCGACGTTGATGTGACAGAAGGACTCCCGGACCGTTAGCCTCGGAGGAGCGCCAGGCTCCCTTATCCGAGTACGTCTTGCTTCAAAAAGTCATGCAGACTCGATTTTGTTATGGTGACGATATATATTGCGGGGGTATATACAGGTGGAAAGTGCAAATATATCTGAAGGAAACACATCTAGCGTGTGCGCAGACCGACAAGTGTCCAGTGGACCAGCTGTACATGAGGTTTCGAATCCAGTAAACTCTGCCAACCGACTCCCAGCAGACAATTGGCGCCACCCCTGTTCCAACCCTCCAGTAAATCCAACTCCGTCATATGTGGTTCAAAAATCGCCCATCTGTGCCCATTTATGGATGGCCATTGCTCTCGGCCATAGGAGTCGGATTAGTGTGCTCTTGCTGGTGTTCAACCTTTTCGGCTGCGACACCATGCCGGTCACCGATGACCGCGCTGTGTTCACCACCAACGGGGCTCCCTTCCTTACCAGGCGGCTTCCCTTCGATCATAGAGGAGTGTTCCTGGATGCCGTGACGGCCCCCCGGAGCGATGTCCTCCTCCCTCTGCTCATGCTTTGGCGGGGTCCAGGCCAGGTAATCGCGGCGGACTTCGACATAATCATAGGCAAACTCGCCCAACTGATCGTCGTCCATACCCAAGAGTTCGGCTTCGTCGGTGGCGCGCAAATGGAGACCGGGCACCAGATTGATGAGGAACGCGAGGATTGCGCTCATGACAAACGCCCAGCCTGTAGCTGCTACAATGTAAGCAATCTGGATGTATAGTTGCTTCCAGTTGTGATTGATCCAGCCGCCGTTAATCAGTCCCGTATTGACACCGTCGAGGCCGATGATATAATCAGCACCGAAAAAGGCGTTGGCCAGAAGCCCGACCATTCCGCCGACACCGTGCTCAGCAAACACATCGAGACTGTCGTCGATACGAATCCAATATTTGACTGAAGCAATCAGCGACTGAATTTAGGGGCCATCAAGGACAACTGACCTTTGGTTGACAAGTTACACACTATACCGGTGATAATGCCAAACACAACACTGCCCCAAGGCGTGATAAATCCGGATGCAGGGGTAGCGGCGACCAGCCCCGAAATATAACCGGAGCACCAGCCGACCATTGACCATTTCCGAGCGAGTCTGAAATCCATCAGGACCCATGCAATAGCGGCAAAATTGGCGAATAGGTTCGAGTTCCAGCAAGCCATGACAGCCCGCATGTTCGCACCAAAAGCGGAGCCTCCGTTGAATCCTAACCAGCCGAACCACAGGATGATCGTACCAAGGACGATCAAAGATACGTTATGAGGACGGAAGTTGAGCATCATTTTCTCCTGACGGCGGCCTAGGACCATCGAATAGGCAAGAGCGGAAAGACCTGAGCCGATCTCTACCGGGCCACCTCCCGCATAATCCATGACACCATAGTTGAAGGCCCAGCCGTTGGTGTTCCAGGCCCAACATGCAATCGGGCAGTACACCAGGGTTGCCCAGAAGAAGGTGAAGACCATCGCCGGCAACAGCCTCCCTCTTTCCGCTACGGCACCGACGGTAATCGCTGCGGTGACGGCGCAAAATCCCATCTGTACAAAGTGTCAGTCATTGCATGCCAGGGTGCAGAATTAGCAGCTGCGCAAGTGACTGACCTGGTAAAAAGCATACAGTAGATCTGGAATCAGCGGTGACCCGGGAGAGGGAGCAGCCAGTGTGTTCATGAGGCCGAACCGTTTCAGGTCCCCGATAAAGTGGCTGGTCTCTGACGGGCTGAAGGCCAACGAATAACCCCAGAAATACCATTGAAAGGTGATGACCGACAACGAGCCCATACAGGCCCAGATCATGCTCAGCGCCGACTTTCTCCTGGCCAGTCCCGAGTACAGAAAGCCTAGACCGGGCACCATTATGAACACCATGGCAGAGGCCACTATGATGTACGCCTGGTCACCCGATTGGTACCATTGATTCACATTGATCACATCTTTGAGAAAACAATTAGCATTGGGATCCTATGGTAGTCTCTGGGCAGTTGCGCAAAGAATCCGTCTTATGGTTCTGGCATTCATGATGAGGGAAGGTCCATGAAAAACTCACTTGAATCACCCCCGAGAGCATTTGTGCCATTGAAGACGGCTGGAGCGCCGACCCAAGCGTACGACATTTTACGTCTTTGTCTGGCCGGCTCCTATACAATGTTGCTTCGTACGCCCAGCGTCGGTATATATCGCGAGATTGGTGGAGGGCCACCTCCGAGTTCGGATAAGTGACGGAGGGCAGCGAGAAAATTTCCCGGCACTACGCCTATGCCGGAGAAACGCAATGACGAGATGTCCAGCACCAGCAAGAGCAATAGGAAACGAACAATAGCAATAGTAAAGTAGGAGGTGCAGGATAATGATATATTTAACGGTGGAGAGAGGCCAAGCGGAATAGTAATGTTCGAGGAAAGGGGATGGACAGTAACAGGGTGATGGGGGGAATTATATCATCCGTACTGCGCGTGACATTTGAGCTGTTGAATACTGCGAATACATAATAAAATGGACCCTTCCGGGGATGATCTCAGACCAAAACCCATGCGAAGCCAATAGCGGCATGGCGTTGTCGCTTTGGCTTTAGCCGTATGGTAAGGTAAGGAAGAAGCCATGACCCTTTCCCGAATGATGGTTGACATCCATATTATCAGGACATAGGATACAGTACCTACCTTACAGATCTAATCGTATCAATACAGAATAATGGATCCAATCTTCCTAGATATTCCACATAATAATCTGATTGCTATCACCACGGACACTACTTCGTACAAAATAACCTCCTATCTCCCTTGCCCTCTCTTATGGGTCCCACTCTCACTGCCGATGAGGGACCCCGAACCACCCGTTCCGTACCGTTCCTATCAGGTTTTCCCCTGTACATCCACAATGAGAGGCTTGGACATTATTAGATCACTTGGCTGATAAGGGAACAGATGTGTCTTCCGAAGAGCAAAGCCCCTGGTTCCTTCGCTCAAACCGTAGCAGCATCCGGGGCCATTGGAGCAGCCGTCAGTGACGTCTGCCAAATGTCTTGGCGCGGGGAGAGAGGCGTGTGAGGGCGCTGCTTCCCGTCCATTTAGCTTTCATGATGCAAACTCTATCAGTCGATCTGTCAGGACTTCATAGAAGGAAAGGAAGGATGCGGCAAAGATGCTCGTTGGCTGGCTCTCGTTGTTATCTCGGAGACGCTGCGACTGCATGCGCATTGCACAAGTTGTGAAGGAGGCTAACGTTTAGCGAGGAAACGACCGCTAGCCAGATCCGCAAGGTCGAGGGCTTTGGCCAATCAATGACCGGACAATGAAAAGAAGGTCCGTCCGTCTTCGCCGTTGATGGTTAGTACCAGGCAGCCTATGCCGGCATTCGATTGGTTCCTCAACGTCAAAGATAAGAAAAGTCCGCTAGACCCGTTCTGGAAGCAGTTCTCCGTCACCCTCCACACTGTCATGCAGGCTTTCGCCATGCACTCTCGACACGGAAACAAGGAGATTCCTATCCTACGAAGCGTGAGAAAGAAAGACGTTAAATCGGAGAGCCTAATGTCAAGGTGCATCGTCATCACACTTGCAGAAGAAGTGACGGCGCCAAGCCAAGTGGCAGTCTGATACAACACGCAACAGCACGGGGAGCACTCCATCTCCCCCGATCCGCATGTTGCACCGTATCCAGTCTGGCCACAACAAATGGCATTCCAAAGACATGACCAGCAGCAAAGACAACAAGGGTGCGAAGAACCAAGGCAACGCTCTTTCCTGCGGCTGCTCTTCGGCGCCAACGCTGCTCTTTATCTTTTCGCACCTTCTGTGGGCCAGGAAGAACAAAGCAGCTCGATATAACAACAAGGAACATTACTGTTCACTATGGACAGCACGAAAAACGTCTGCCATCTGATGCATCATTTCTCTTTTCTCTCTTTCCATTCTTAGAACGCAAAGGAACTGCTCTTATGCACTTCCGAAAGAGAAGTCACGTGCTTGGTCCGCTTTTTTGGGAGGCTTCGCTGCTTCAATGCACCGAACATCGCGTCAAAATGTTCGGAGCGCCCCTAGTGCTGGCTGACAAATGTCGCATGCGATATGCGATATCCGATATGCCATATCAAAACGCCGCAATTTCATTCGGAAGATATATTTCCTCTCCATTTCTGCCTTCTCTTACTCTCTTTTTCTTTGGCTTGCTTCAGAATACCTTGTCGCCCCAGAAACCTGTCCATTGACTCGAGCGGGTCACTCGTTGTGGAAGGGCTGAACCTCATTGTCGGACTCGGCGTACCGAAAACGTGGGGCAAAGGCAAAAAGGCAAGAAAAGAACGGCCAGCGAACCAGAGTTTCAATAAATAATCAATTCCAGCAATGGGGGCCCCGAAAAATGAGCCTGCGCCAGGCGTGCCGTACTTTACCCCACGAACAAATCCCCCAGCAGGCACGGCCTTGTCGCCCAATTCACCGACTCTATTCCGCCCGATCAAGATCCGCGACGTCACCTTTCAGAACAGGATATGGGTGGCACCCATGTGCCAGTACTCGGCCGACGATGGTTTTGCGACCGACTACCACCTTGTCCATCTCGGAGGCCTGGCCTTCCGTGGTGCCAGCTTGACTATCGTCGAGGCCACCGCGGTGCTGCCAGAAGGGAGAATCACCCCCAACGACCTCGGCTTGTGGAAGGACAGTCAGAAGGCTCCGGTGAAGCGGATTGCGGACTATGTGCACTCGCAGGGACAGAAGTTGGGTATCCAGCTTGCACATGCTGGCCGGAAGGCCTCGACGGTCGCCCCTTGGCTGGTGTCGACCCGCGGACGCAGCATTACAGCGACTGAAGACGTCGGTGGGTGGCCCAACAACGTCAATGGCGCGTCTGCCATCCGGTGGAGTGAGGATTACGCGGTACCCAAGGCCATGACCAAGGAGGATATCCGCGAGCTGATTCAAGCTTTCCGTGACGCGGCCCGGCGCGCCGTGGAAGCGGGGATTGATGTGATCGAGATCCACGGCGCCCATGGCTACTTGCTGCACTCATGGGTCAGCCCGCTGAGCAACCAGCGAACGGATGAATACGGCGGCAGCTTCGAGAACCGGGTGCGCCTACCGCTGGAGATCATCAAGGCGGTCAGAGAGGTTATTCCGGCCGGGATGCCCTTGCTGTATCGGATCAGCTCCACGGATTACATCGACGACCGCCCGAGCTGGGACGTCGAGCAATCCATCGCCTTTGCGAAGCTGTTGCCGGCCGCGGGCGTCGACTTGCTGGACGTCAGCGCGGCAGGCAACAGTCCCGACCAGAAGATTGCCATGCACACCAACTACCAGGTAGAGGTATGCGGCCTCATACGCCAAAAGATGGTCGATGCGAAGATCCCACTGCTCTTCGCCGCCGTCGGGATGATCACCGAGGCGGAACAGGCCAAGAGCATTGTGGAATTCAACGAGGTGCCCGAAGAGGCGCAGCACGTCCGGGACATCGTCCAGACGAGGGAACGGCGGGAACCCACCGCGGATATCGTGTTGGTGGCCCGTCAGTTCATGCGGGAGCCGGAATGGGTCTTGAGGGTAGCATATAGACTTGGCGTCGAGGTTCAGTGGCCTATACAGTATCATAGAGGGACTTTCCCGGCGAATAAGCCGTTGGAGAAGATATAAAGTTAGAGCATGTTAACATAGATCTCTTTTTTTGGTCCATTCTCTTTTAAGGCGCTCATCTTGTTCGTTGTATATAGGTACATAGACTGCATGAATCTCTGCCGCTGCCAGCGCATGTTAGCGAACCTCGAGACCTCTACAGCGAGTCGTTCATGTGATTCACCCACGGCACATCCTGACCTGAACTGAGAAATCGCACAATGATTTCGTATTGGTCAGTTGCAAGCTCCCGTCCCGCGAGGCTTGCTGCTATCAGACGTCATTCCACGATACCGGAACTGTGCAACACTCCTTTGACCAAGCCGAGGCTATGCCGCTCTGGGCAGGTGGTCAACACAACAGACAGATATCGTAGTACGCGCAGATAAGACAGATCATTGAACGCCAATAACACGGTTGTCCACGATACAACGGCAGGTGAAGCTGCACCCACATTGGAGTCATGATCCCTGTAGACGCCCCTGCATACGTTGTGACGTCGCTCGCCCCGATATCAGAGAACACAGGAAGCGACAACAGATAGTCGAATATCGCACAGCTGCCATGATGTAGGAGACTAGATAGCTGCGCCCCTACGCCGCTGCATTCATATATATCTCTGTAGCCCGGACCTCATCGGTTTTCTGCTGTTTTCCTCTGTTGTGCCCGTGGTACAGCAAACAATTAGCAAGGAAAATGCGGTTCCTCAGCACCCTGCCCCTCGCAGCGCTCGCCGTGGCAGCGAATGCGCAACTAGACATGGTGCAGCACCTCCACGACTGTTATCTTTTTTGGCTGACTGGCTGACTGGTTCCATCTGTTTCAGCGGCAAGTCGAGGGTGCAACTTCCCATCAACCCTCCGGCACTGCCAGTAATGGACCGTACGATCCTACCAATATCCCCAGCGGTCTGTCTTACTCGTCTGTATCGACCTCGACCGGGTCAATGACCACCACACCATCAGTCATTGCGAGTAACACCGCTGCCACTGGAGCAGTGGCTTCGAGTACGAGTACAGCTGCGGGAATTCCGGCAGTGACCATGAGGCTGCATGAACTGGCCGCTGGGGCAGCAATTGTCGGTGCGGTGGCTATAGTTTTGTGACATCCGATTCATGGCGGGAATCAGAGACACGCTACCCTTTCCCCTCTTCCTTGGAGTCCTTTCACAGCTCTTTTAGAAGAAAGACGAATATGGCCCATTGGCTTAGCTTGACCAGCATCAGAATCCGATGGACTGAAAGATTGCACTCGTGCAAAGTCGCAAAATGTGGTCTTTCCTGTTCCCTGGTCTGTGGGCCATGGTCCAGGTCTGTCTCCGCTGCCACTGCTACCAAATAGAGCAATGTGTACCATCACCACCCACACTCGTCGAGTGAATCCACTAGCTCCATCGGCTCCACTTCCCCGGGAGATCGTGAGCGGAGGAGGGGCTATCGTGCTCCTGAAAGTTGGACCCACCAATCTCCTGTGAGAATGTATGTATCTGTTTGGAAGGCTTCCCTCGCAGAAGTCGTCCGTAGTAGTATGAGGAACCCGCGGTCTCTCTTGCCACTCATATTAGTTCAACATCTCCACGTGCCACCAACTCTCGCACAATGCTGTATCGGACCACGAATATATCCCCTCTGGTGAATCGTGCAGCAGCATCTGTACCTTCCACTACAATGAGTTCGTCCACATCCCGCAAGACTCTGATGAATACTGCCTTGTCGAGATCTGGGGCCTCGATCATGCTAATTCCGCCTGCTGTGTCATCTAAGCGTTGCAACTGAGGTGGGAAGGACGACAGAAAGGACGCGCGGTAGTGGTTATGGAGCAGGGACTGGTGAGCCGTCAGATAGGAGACTTCTGCCGGTGAAAGACGTTGTTTGACCCCTGGCGCGGAAAGGATGTGCAGGGCATGGGTGTCGATCTGTAACGTGCTTTCAGCATCAATTGCATACCAGGTGGAGCGGTGTCGCAGAGGGAATTACTTTGGCGATTCTTGCACGGAGGAAGGATCGCACAAGGAATTTGAAGCGCTCCAGCTCGGTCTGAATGATGATAAGACGAAAGTTCGTCTTCGGATCCATATTGCCCGTTTGCTCCTCCACCAGTTCTATCTAGTCACTTGATCAGTACTCTGCCGATGGCAAGCGCACCATGGTTATTGGGCCTTACCTGCTTGCGTATGCGCTCCATGGTGCGTTCCATCAGAGCTTCGGGCCAGGGAAGGATCTCTGGTGCGACACGTTCCGCAACCCATGCGCGAGTCAGCTCCTGCAGATCAAGACTCTCTTGCGGGATGTGGTCGCCATTAATGTCGGCAAGGATATCATCAATGTCCATTCTCGTCAGCACCGCGCACCGAGCACAGAGACGGTTGGCAGACTGCAAACACAATGCAGCGACCGATAATGGCCGTTGAATGGATCTGAATTCGGGGGTACCGGCCAGCCTATCAGAAGCGAAACTGAACGAGCAGTAGGGCTCAACGCGTCTGCTTCGCGTATATTGCGGGGTCGAAAGCGATTTGACGATGGTTCGGTGGTCCGCCAAGGGGATCGAATGAGCAGGGAATCACAATGGTGCATTATTAAACCATTGTTGTCTTCTACTGACTACGACAATAATGCACTGCTATTGCCATCTCGCATTTTGGATGTGGAACGGTGGATTAGTGAGATGGATCGGGTCATATTGATCTTAACCTCATACGAGAGCAATCTCCTCGTCCCCTGTAGACCACATCATTACCACAGCCTTCTGGCCAACCGGCGCGACTTGCGTTTTACACCCCACCCGAGCTTCTAAGCTTTGCTCAAGCTGTAAAGCGAAGCCAGGCGCAAACAGAACCCGGTGGGAACGGTACGTACATGAAGAAGCGAAGATGAATGACGCACAAAACATCAATGCAGTGTAGCTGGAGGTCGCAAGAAACCAAGATGCGTAAGTCTAGCAGAGGGGTTATGAGGAAACGCTTCACGCTGAATGCCGTCGGATGTAAGAAGAAAGGGTGGTAGACTGGTAACAGGGTTGTTGCAGTTATTCGGCGGTCGACACAATGTCATGCCTGCCTAGAACCACGGTGGAGTCGGACAGTGATGGTTCAGTGGGGTCGAGAGGTCTAACAACCGCTCTTCCAATACGCACTGAGAGCTAGCGGCCGCAAAGAGTTTTGACCACCCCCATGAATAACAAAAGAAAAGGTCGCAGACATATTCTTCAGGATACCGTTCGAGGCTACAGGAAAGGGTGAGATCTGTCTTCCCTCCAGCACTGGTGTATCCTGAGCAGAGCTGGCCGCGGTGAACTCGCCTGAGACAGAGAGCAGATGGGGAGCTGTTTGTTCAAAATCATAGAACAAAAGAAAAGGGGCCAGAAAAGTATTCACGACTATGAAAAGGAAATAGCTCCCAGACGCCGTCGCTAGACGCCGATCAGAATGTAATGACATGGCTTGACCGGAAACATAACGCCGCCCAGCACAGACATGTCGCGTAACAGAGGACGCGGTTCAGTGGGCAGAATTGCTCTGGACGAGCAGGTCTGGCCCGTTGAAATAGTATGGTTACTCCAACTCGACGGCAAGACGGCCGTTAAAACGACGCCATTCGCTTTGCAGGCAGCCGTCTCGAGTCGTGTGCGGAATCGTCGAGAAGATCAGTCATCATCACAGAATCTGTACTCGATCTCCCAACAGCTGTGGGACTGTCCTGCATGCCGTGGCCATGCTGACCGAATGCAAAAGTCTGTGCCCTGCTAAGCTTTCGACGTTGCCTGAGCTTGTCCATGCCGCGTTCACAAGCGGAAGCATGTTCCAAGGAGTCCATTTCCACATAGTTTTGCGGAAAGCAACGAGATCTGTAGTTGTTGAAGAAAGTGCTGTAGCCACCATCGAGTATGTAGACTTCCGGATACGTGAGCTTCGGGTACCGGAAATCATTATATGCTCGATCTTGATGACGGACAAACTTCGCCCTGTGCACTTGTTAGACTGAACAGCAATTGCCGGAGGGTGAACTCCTACATTATAGGTGCGCGGTGTGCGGAGTATTCACAGTGCAGGATCAGCAATGTATCGGGAGGCGCAGATGTCTCGAACAGTTTTTCCGCTAAAAGGTCCTTGTCATTGAAGTTGACGGCACCCTCAATGTGTCCGCCCTCATACTCATACTCGAAGCGACAGTCAACAATCAGAGTCTGATCGTACATGTGCTTGTATTTCCCGTCCAGCACGTCGACAAGCGTTTCTTTGGTGATACGGGGTAGACTATCCGGGCGGTCTTCCGGAATAAAATGCGGTAAGAGCAATTTCTGGTCATCATCGATACCAGTGCCAGCAGACAGTTGTTGGGTCGGACACGCCGTTTTCTTCTCTTGCTTTATTACATCTGCAGGATGCTCAAACATACTGAGAGTCCGGCGGAATTGCTTGCGTGGTCTGTTGAAAGGATTGGATGTTTTGCGAATGTTACCGTTGATCGGCGAGCCAGTCCTGTTGAAACTAGAGATTGCCGTGAATGGTTGTCTCGGTCTCGGAGGCGGCATCAATCCAGTTGATGCTTGGCCAAAAGAACAGCTGCGGTCTTGCGGGGGCGAAGCAGTGAAACATTCGCTAAGAGACATCGAGGTTGAAGTGGACAGCTTACTCCCGGCCCCAAACTTGAAGGGAGGAGGTTGGAGTTCTGGCATACTGGTCTTGGAGGGGACATTATTGGTCGAGTATCCTTTTGTTCGAACGAGAGAAGGCCGGATGAAGCTTTTCTTTCGACTACAACGGATTATGTTAGCCCACCTCAAGGAGAGCAGGAAGGAGCTCCACTTACTCAGCGAATGGATTCGGTCGTACTTCCTCTGTAACGGGTGCAGAAACACTAGGCGGAGACGACAGCATGGGTGTGTCGGCAGGCGGGTCTACCTGTATCTGAATATCCTCTGATACATCTGTCATGACCATGAAGGGTACTTTGTGTGGCAACGGTGAGATGTCCATTGAATCATCCTGCGGTCCAGGCGACGAAGAGGGTATAGGTGGAGTGGTCACGTTTTCTAAGAGGGATCAGCTCCTGTATAGCACAAAGCCACAAGGGCCAAGGGACATGCATACCTCGACCATCGACGGTTGCAAAGAGATTGTTCGTGAAAAGTGAGCGTCGCGGCGTGGGTAATTGCGGACTGTGGATTAATCACGTTAGGTCACTCCTTTCACATCTTCAGGAGCTGACTACCTCTGATCAATATGGAAGTTCTGAGATAGATCGGCAGCAAGGCTGGCGGTTGGCGATGATCCTCGGATGGGCTGCAAGGCGAAGTAATCCGACGAGGCTTTCTTCATGCTCAATTCTCGAAAGTCGAATGTCGTGGGAGCAAACGGGTTCGGGCGAGGGAATTGTGCCCCAGCCGTGGATATGTCTTTTCGAAATCCCCAAGAACCCATTGGCAGGGCGGGAGGCTGCATTGCAGCCAGCGGTGAGGATCGTTCCATTGATAACGAGCAGTGATAGCAATGTTCGTTGCTAATGATGCAGTGGAGTTCACGGCAATCAAGCCAGATCTGAGAACATGCAATTGAGATAATTTCCAGAAGTCCGAAATAACGTCGATGTAGCTTCCCGTGGGGGAATGCTTGGACCGATCGAGCTCGTGCCGAAGGACGGAGGCGAAATACCTAGGCAATAAAACACGACTCTAGCTTCCCTCAATTGCTAAATTGTCGGGATCCACCTGGGCTCCTCGGGATGGATGAATGATCGTTTGTCGATATTATCTGTCGTTGAAGTCGTAAGGGAGCCAGAGATGGTCCAGCAATCTGACGGGCGGGCTGTTCGCTGCGGTTCTTGAGCACAACCCTGGGGTAAAGGTAGGAAAGGCAGGCCTTCAACCCCCCAACTCTCCAGCGGTTCGAACCGATGAGCCGAGGCGGGGCCTTCGAGACGATCGTGAGCGAAGTCTGGGAGGAGAAGGGAGGGGAGGGGAGGGGGAGAGGAGAGGAGGTGGTTTTGAGCGAAAAGAAAGAGCAATTGGCGCAGGTTGCATGTGTTTCCGTGGTTACTTTGTACGGGAAAACCAGATCCTGGTTGCCCCGTAAGATGGAGCGGAGCGTGAGAAAGGGTAACGCAGGTAGAGTACCTTAGTCGTGCCTTAACGCTGGTATTCCTACCTAGAGCAGGTAGTGCGGCCGTCCTAAGGTACGGTACCGGACTTTACCTCAGGTAGCGACTTGGGACTTTAGGCGGGCTGTACGGAGTGCAGCAAGGCAGCGAGGGCAGGGCAGGTCTACCTTACCTTAGGTACTCTGCTAACCGCCAGACCCCAACCCAGCGAGCCAGGAACACGGAAATCGGCAGTCCTCAAGCCAACGACAATATTCGGAATCAGTCAATCAGCTCATGGAAAGGCACCCTCGTACTTGATGCCAGCAATAGGAGATCGGAGATGGCGCCAGCGGATCAACATTTCTCGTACCTGAAAATCCGGGAAGTCGACATGCTTCGCTGCGAATAAGCAAGCTTAGACGAAGCATATTTCAGCGGCTCGTGTCTACGGTATCTCTACAAATTCACGATTACGCGCGCTGTCCCGACAAGATTATTATTATTGTTGCTCCTTTCCGTGCGTGACTACGTACGTCACTCCTACGGAATCAGGGTGCAATTCAAGCTTGGAATAATCAAAATAAGAGACCCTGGAAATGTTGCTCGCACATGGCCAACTCCTAAGTGCGACTTTTGGTGGCTTGCCTAGAGCGACGGCTGGCACGCGGGACAGCGTTTATATCGATCGACGATCCAGCTCGAGAGAAACCTGTGGGAAAGCATGGCACACTACACGATCATTCTCGTAGATTATCAACGATAGCTATTCTTATTTTAACGCATTAATTGCGCTCCAAAAGGTCACAGCACATCAATGGCCGCGTTCGACAGTTGTCCGCCAAAATGATAATGTTAGAAACTTCCGAGTCCGAGACGACGCCAGGCCAACCCGCCATTCCAGCTATTCGCGTCCCAATTTGGCACCCACTACGATAACCATCCGTAACCAGATATACCGATTCTATTACTACGGGTAGGTATTCTCACGTGTATATCACCAGGCCCAGCACAGCGCGGCCAGCCTACATGCCATCATTGCTTTTCAGTGGACCTTTCTCGTACTCTTTTGGGCCCGTCCGCTCGGAACTCTAAAGGTCAGACCATAAGCCGGCAGCGCGTTCAGCTCGTCTCTTTCGGTTACAGCGCCGCCATGACTAGCCCAGAGGCTTCCATATGAAACCGGCTGGCCTGTCAGAGCTCAAAGAGACGGCAACCGCAGCAAGGATAAGCCCTCCTGAAGGAGCTAGGCAGCATGTCCGAGGATTGGATGACGGCAGGTCTGGGCAGGCCAACCCCTCATGCCTTAGCACAAAGTATGTTCAGATAAGTACCGTACAAAGAGGTAAGGAACGACCTCGAATAGTAAAGGAACTACCTTAGCCGCCCTTGCGTAAGACGCCTTCTGCTGGCCAGCGCTACGCACGGCTCTCCTTTCTGCGGGGATCTCAACTTCCTCCAGATCTGGTGCAGCTCGTCTACTGGACCTGGAAATGGCTTAGCAGATCCTTGCAGCAATCGGATCTGCTCCGAAGTGGTACGAAATACCAGAGCAAGATACGAAGTGGCGGGCTTTGCTTGCCGAGCAGTAATTCGTGCTATAAATATTGCAAATAATGTTGGCAGAACCGATCGTCGTGCTTGACATGCTGAGGACTCACCCCATCATGTGTGATGCAGGTACGGGCGGTAGCTTTGCTCACGACCTTCTTCTCTCTTACTTCGTACAGTAACTACCTTAGCTGCCTGGGCACTAGTTCAGTGGGTGGTCTTCTTCCGGGCGTTCCACTTTGAAGCAATGGCTGAAACTACACCCTGCTCTGCATGGTGTCTAAGGGCACAGTGCGGCCCCGTAGCGCTTCGAGCAAGGATAAGAACCGATTTGTACAACCGCAATGCGGTTCCCATTGGTCTTTTGGGCGTCTGCAAATTGTCACGTTTTGGCCGCTCTAGCAGAATAATGCTGTCCTTTCGAACGCTTTGATGCACCTGCGCCGTAAGTTTGGCCGGGAGGTAGAACTCCCGAGCTACCAAACTTCATCGGGCCTCCAGATCCCTGCAGTGTCCGTCATATGCCTCATAACAATATGGTCATAAACTTTTCTGGACGATCTTGGCGCTGAGAGACACAATACAGCGACCCCGCTGAGGGTGCGAGCACTTTTGATGTAGGCGCCGGTCCAGCTGGTCGGGATGTCGCCCCGCGCGTGGTTATCGGGTAACTCGGTGAGACGTGTCTGTAAACAAAGCCAAGGTAAGCAGACAACGCCTGCTCCCGTGATACCGCGATACCACGATACGAGCTGACCTACCTAAAACGCCCTAGGTGGGGGGTTCCTAACATAGCCCGTACCAGGTAACCTCCATATTCGTATCCTTCGGCCCCACCTATAGCACGCACCAGCAAACAACCTGAGCTTCCCAACTCGGTTGCTTTTCGTACCTTGGCTACGGACTCTCGGGCCTACTCCGTATCTCATGCGTCATTATCGATTTTATTGTTTACTCCGCATAGGAAAATCAGCTTACCGTACACTGCTTCGTATCATTATTGCAATTGTTTGTGCTCTTATTATTGAAACCTAAGTCCGAGAAATCTTTTCTGTGCTTTGAAAATGGTATCGTACTCCTTGAATTGACAATGATTTAGGCTGTATTTTATTGCATAAACTCGGCTTTGATCCATAACTTTGCTTCTGCTGGACGTTTTGCCCTTCATGATGTCGAGATGTCTTTCTAAGGAAATTGTGGGCATAAGTAATTCAGACTGTTCAGAGCCTTCGGGACCTGTTATCCCATGAGTCAGGAATCTGACAAACTTCAATCTGCATCACCACCTCCTGCCGAACGAGCAGTTCGAGGAAGGATTTTGAGCGGAGATTGCTCACAAAAATGTCATAGTCTTGAAGCCGCCGTGGCGTGAGCACCATTCTACTTTGCATTAACCTCCATGTGCATGGCATAAACCCCGAGCTTGAGATTGATCCTGAGTTTGGAATGCACCGTTCAGTCTTACTCACTGCAGTAGTGGATGTGACGCTCTAGAGACATCTCGGCCCGAGCCTGGACCAGGCTGGGTCAGGGTCAGATCCTCTCTGAGAACTCCCGCATTTGTGCATGAATTATTGGACTCATTCAACAATTGCCGCAATTATACGACTTCCTGCGCGACAGATGGGCTTTCAACGTCCACCTATCTCCGGCGAGTCTAAGAAATATTCTTACCTTCGTAGAGCGGAGGTGGGTATTCGGTGTTTGTACTCGGAGCACGCAAAAACTAGGTCCGATCTTTGACCATGCCCAATCCAGTAATTGTCACGTGATCTGTAATATTTTTGTAAATTCCCCAGACTTGAACAGCTGCAGGACAAGCGCACAGAGACAACGCCGGTAACATGTCTCGGAAACGACCTAGAGAGTCGAGGCCTGTCGATGTGCAGCTTGTCGAGATATACGAAGACCTGGCCAATGAGGATGAAGCAATTCGCCTCAAAGCAGCCCATTCCTTGATCTCGAAGGTCTTGGATGCAAATGCGCCGGATGCGCCCAAAGCCGAAGCTGTCCTTGGAAGGTTGTTTAGAGGCCTGGCAAGCAGCAGGAAGGCTGCTCGGATAGGCTTCTCGATAGCGGCCACGGAGATCCTGTCTCAACTCTTTACGGCGAGCCAGAAGGAGGACCACTCCGAGCTCACAATCAGCCAAGTGCTGGACATCCTAACAGCGCGGACACAACCTGATGGGGGTGCTACTGGCCAAGTCCGTCATATATTCCGATATCCATTTGACTATTTGCTGATGGGTACATATCTAGGAAGAGAGAGATTGCTATCTGGGTAGGCTCTTTGGGGCCGAAGCCATCGTGAAATCTTCAGTTCTGTTCCTCCCGCAGACTTCGGCGGATGACATAGTCCGCCTCTTGGACATCGTCTATGAGCTAGCCAAAAAGAAGTCTTGGCTCAGGGAACAATGTGGCTGGATCATATGTGCTGGGTTGAGAATATTGGCTTCCAGAGACGGGCGTGATGAACAAGGCTTCGCGAAGGCGGCAATTGACCAGCTATGCGCCCATGGTCTGGCCAAGACGCCGGAAGGTGTTGCTATATGGCTCACCGTCCAGGCCGATTTACCGCAGGTCCAACTTCCCAAGAATGTGTGGCATCATAAGGATCCCTTGAACAGCAAGGAAAGGACCAGTCTCGCCAAGGTGCTGAAAGAGGCCACCGTTTCTCCAAATGCGGATGACCAGACGTCGACCAAGCAGCTCCAAAAAGGGACATGGAATGCAAAACTGCATTTTGTGTGGGATATCATTCTGGCCCATTATTACAATGAAGCGGCAGACGTTCCGACCAAGGATGACAAACATAGGCAGCTTTCATTCGAAGAATTCTGGGTGGAAACTGTTGATAGTGAGTTCCACTCATAATCCCCTTTTGGAAGCGATTCTTACTATAACAGATGGTCTCTTCGCTGCTTCATCTTCCGATGAGCGGAAAAGTTGGGGTTTCTTGCTCTTCTCAAAACTGGTGACAACTGCTCCAAAATCATGCATAACAACCTCCATATTCGGCAAAAACTTCGTGAGGTGCCTTATCAATCATCTTGCTAGCCAGGATAGATATCTGCATCGTGCGGCGAGCAAGGCTATCAAGGACCTCCATGCAAGGATTGAGAAGGACCCGGACGTAGCTCCTGTGGCTCTCCTTGGCCTGGTAGGGCCTGCTGGAGCGTCAAACTTTGACCAGATCACAAAAACAAAGACTGTCGAGAAGTTGCTCTCACAGTGTCAGGAGGACGGGCTGCAAGAGTGTACCTCGATTCTGGCCAGACTTATCTCTCGCCCGGGACTCAACGAACCAAAAGCTTGCGAATCTCGTCGTCAATATCTCGCCGACCAGTTGATGTCTGCTCTACGTGCCAAGAAGGTCGAAGGTTATGAGAGCTGGTACGAACAGTTGCTGACGCTGTATGCCACGGTTGGCTATGCCAGCTCCGCCGTCTCGGTTCCCGGCGCAGAACATGTTTTGCCAGAACCTCTAATTACGGATACAACACGTTCTATCTTCAAATCTCGGCTCTCGTCGTGCTTGACTCATCTCGTAACGTCACCGGGGGCCGATGCTTCAAGATACCCATATCTTGCAATACAGCGTGTTCGGGCGCTAGAGTCGCAGAACGATGGAACGCAAGCGGCTTTCGAATCTGATGACAAAGTTCGCCAGACCATTCTAGACGCCTTCAATATCCTCGACCGTCTACATTCTCAGGTATGAAAGTAGCCTTTCTTCAGCTGCCCATGTGCTAACTGCTGCCAGGAGTCAAATGCCTCGGATAAGAAAAAGCCTTCTTTGCAAGCTTTAGGACTACTATATTCATTGACTCTCTTACAAGTGTATGATGGAGACGTGGACGCGGTGTCGGTTCTGGGTGAACTAAGACCATGCTATGAAGCTATCGCAGGCTCCAAGCGTAAATCGGCAGAGGGGCCCACAGCGTCAGAAGCCCTGGTCGAGATTCTCCTGACTTTCGTCTCTAGACCTTCGCAACTTTTTCGCAAGCTGGCGTCACAAGTCTTCGTCGCATTTGCTGCAAGCATCACTCGTCCTGCGTTGCAGTCCTTGATTGATGTGAGTATATCAATCTCTACTGTCAATGGACAGCTAAATTGACTCGACGCAGGTTCTTGAAAGTAAAGAGTCTCTTAGAGGGCAACAGAGTATGTTCGATCAGGAGTTAGACGATGATGAAAACGAGGAGAGCAGTGAAGAAGAAGAGATGGACTCTGATGTTGAAATGGTTGACGGCAAAGGCTCCGCGTCCGACAGTGAGGGTTCAGAAAATGGTGAAGATTCCGACGGATCATCGAAGAGCGCTGGCACCGATGAGGATGCTGGCGATACCGATGATGAAGCGGATGATGAAGAGCTTGCTGCTTTTGACGCTAAACTTGCAGCAGCCCTTGGCACGAAGAAATTGGAACCCGGAATGGAAGATGAGGAGTCGTCCGAAGAGGACATGGACGACGAGGAGATGATGGCACTCGAACCGCACCTTACGAAAGTTTTCCAGGAGAGGCGGAAAGTCACCAGCAACAAGAAGGAGAAAAAGGACGCCAAACAGAATATAATCAATTTCAAGATTCGAGTCCTTGATCTTGTCGAGATATATCTGAAGCAGGAGAACAGCAACCCAATCGCTCTGGAACTTATCTTGCCTCTATTAAGATTGATCCGGACGACAACTGCGAAAAGCATTTCTGACAAAGCTTGTAACATCATCAGAGAATTCGCAAAGAACTGCAAAACGAAAGAGATGGCGCCAAAGGTCGACAACGAAACTGTGTCTCAATTACTCAAAGCCGTACACGATGAAACTGTCCGGGAAGCCTCCGGCGCTCACACAAGAGCTTGCAGTCAGTCAAGCTTGCTTCTTGCGAAGATCGCGACGACAATTTCGAAGGAGAACGTCGAATCCGTTCTCGCCACCTATATGACCACCTGGCGGCAATGGTTGCTGAAGAAGGAATGCAAAGTTCAGCCATCATTCTTCTCAGATTTCGTCAACTGGTCAGCTTCAGCTGCGAAGCAATTGCAGGAATAATTCTAGATGGGAAGTCTAAATGCTCAAGGGCAGGGTTCCGCAGGAACCGAAAGGGAATGAAAAAAATCACTCTATCAGGCATTCTTCATGAAGCAACAGATGGTGCCGGTTTCGAAAGCCCACGTTTCCTGAAACTATCCGTCATGGCTCTGGTCAGAGTGATCGCTGCTTTGACCCCTTTCTGTAAGTCTTCCTCGGTTGATTCGCCGGGGATATGTAAGAAGGCAACAGCCGCCGCGCGGCCAGACTTCCAGAAATGCAGCAGCGAGGAGTAATATATGTACTCGCATAGATATAGCCCAGCGTCTTCGGAGGGTTGGAGATCCAGATCCTGTTGAACAGACTCCCTGTCAGGTCCCACTTTCCCATTATGCGTCTACTCTTCGTACTCAATGGCCGGGGATCAGCAGAAGACACATACCGGCGCGGCGCCCACCCATCTCCTCCACACATCGTCCGCGTCGAAACCTGTGCGGAAGAACTCCGGCGTCCCCATTGATTTATAATAGCCTCCCTCCAATTCACCATCCACGTCTCGAGCTAGATACTCGCCATTTCTAGCCAGGGTCTCGAGGGTGTAATGACGTCTGCCGCCCGCCATGCCAATATGTAGCACCATGTCAACATCGGGATATTGCTCGTACAGCCGGGGGATCAATTCCCTCACGCTGGAGTATGCCACATGGATGGGCTCCGGGTACTTGATATGACGGATCCGCGGAGACGGGGCCCACGGGTGTGATACTGAAGGAAGCTCCGAGGGCAAGCGCTGGCAGATGACGCCGGAGGGATTGACAGGATATTCGGTCCGGAAGGGCTGGAACAGTCTATGTTAATATAATCTGTGTGCTGCCCTCTGGGGTCGGGGCGCATCCTCGACCTCGAGGCGCAAAGGTTGCTTACACCGAAACCTGTGACCAGCACTGTATATTCGCGATCATCGACGTCCTGTGCGCTTGCAGCAGCAGCTGGGGGCTCTCCTATCGAGCCCATCGTGCGCAATCGACTCTAAATGGACGTGAAGGAGGACGTGGGCATGTGTTCAATATGGAGATAAATGTCCGGAGGGGTCCACGATTAAAGGAAGGTTCCTCTTTCAAATAATAGAAATGATACGATGCGGCTGTTACTATCTATATCATGCGACGCATTTAAAGTGTATGCAGGGGCATGGATCAGGCGAAGACGACGGGTGTGTGCTCTCGGGATATGGCATCAGCATCTGCCAGGGCTTCCCCAGCACGGAAGATGCATTCGGCGGCGGCGGGAATTACTCAGACGCCTAATTGATAGCGATGTGGAAGCGTGATGGTTGCGTTGATAAGGTCCAACATGGGAATTGGCGCTTGTCGGGTTCCTGAATGCGGAACCGACCGAATCCGGCAGATGATGTCAACCATCTAAGCCTGACAGCCAAACTGCCGGCCGAACCGATAATGATCAACCATATTACCCGTCCCGTAAATCCTCCTACACCTAAGATGTCGAGTGTTGTTGGACTGGTGAGAGATGTATTAATATTGGGGACAGGGACATGACTTGACTGTGGTCTGTTGTTGCACCTCTCTATTTGAATTTAATATTAAGCTGTTGAGGTCCGAAGAGATATTTTTATAGATACCGTACGATCCACCATCTAATCGTTTACTATCCTTCCTGCAATTCTTACGTTTTTACCTCCAGGAATAATATCATAAACCCATTTTTCTCACGCGTACATACAAATTATTCCCTGGCCGCCATGAAGAAAAATGTCTAGAGAGGATCCCAAATGGGATCTGATATATTTCCGTTGACCGATCCTAGTTCAATGTTGTTTATTCCATGCTACAGCCATCTGGGATATTGCTGGCCACGAACAGTCCAGGAGGCTACGATCTGAGCAATACCTTCAATGCTGATGCGTCACTGGTAAATATATCAATCAAAAAGGGTTTCCTATTATCGACAGTGTTATGATATTTTTCTCTCAGTGTCTGTGCACTATCTTGGTGGGCTGTATGGATATTTTCACGATAAAGGTAGATTGAAAGCCGGCACAGGGGACAGCCTTGCTACACCTGCATTATCATCGAAAATTATACTGTCACTTACGTATATATGGACTATGTCGAGTTGATAATAAAGCCTGTGCCGTGCTGCAGTGCGCATGTTCACGCTCGTGCAGTCACCTCCGGCCACGGCCTAGCGGTTGACCGCTTTGGTGCGCACGCAGTTCCACGCAAATCCATGTTACCCAGCCGATCAGTCCGAGTCCCACAGTTGTCTGATCGTGCAGGGTCAACAAACCCCGGCTGTGTCTCTCAATTAGAGACAATACCCCGCCCCAGCCTGCACGTTAACCAAGGGTCGAGTACGAGAGCAACGTCCACGGGGAGCCCTTGAAAGGGAACTGCAGGGTTCGTGTGTGAAGCGGACACAGCCGTGGCAAAAGTGACGCGATGTAGCAAGAATTCTCCGACAATGCCATATGCTTGCGGAAAGGAAGGACCAAGACCAGGACCAGGGCGCGAATGACCCGTTGCATGGTTCTAGGAACTTCAACAAGGGGAGTGGACATCGGGCAGGGATGCGTTGCACATTCACTGCCTCACCAAGCTCATTCGCACCGTCTCTGTCTCAAGCTGACTGAATCATGGCCTCTAGATAGCCATACGTCTTCGTGTCCGCGGCCGAAAGAGAGCGCGCTGCGGGCGTGATGAGAATTAGAGCTACATGCTTATGATTGAGGGCAACCCTGTAAGACATGTCTGTTTGTAGTGACATCTTGAGGTGTCAGTTCAGTAGCTACCTTACGCTGTCAATGCTTGAGAAACAGGCCGCGGGGAGCAGACCATTGGAACCGTCCCGACACCGATCGCGCTCAGTGAAGGCGGGCATCCTTGGCAGCAGAAACGCGTCCGGGAACGCGGTCCACCAAGCAAGCAGGCCTTTGAATTTGCAGGTCCGAGGGACTCGCTTGTAAATGCAGTGATGCGTGAGCCATCTGCCCGGAGTGGCTCGGCGCAGGTAAGTGTCACTTTCACTCTGTCGGTCCATCTACAATACTCATACCAGTCCAGAGCCTTGGAGAGATCATGGCCGTCAAGATTCCAGCTTTGAGCATCACAGAAATGACATATTTCCATTTGCCGCAGAGTCGGTCAGTCAGTGTTGAGATCTCGCCCGGACGGATACTCCCTCCGCACCTTAGGTTCCCGGCAAGACAAGGCTACGAAAGTAGTTGACTGCGCTAGGAACAATCATCGACGGCCTGTCTTCGTGTTGGCGTTGCTTGGCGCTTGAGCTACCGCAGCTGCAGTCACTGGCAAAGCTGCACCACAGCGCGCACCTGAGTCCTCTTATCAGCAGGATCACCATTACCAGAATGCCTGTGCCCTAACGCTGTCAGTGGTAGAGAATCGGTTGAGAAAACTCAAGGTACCAGCACGGAATGAGTGTGTTGCAGGAAAGAGACAGCGATCTGTTCGGTAGCAAGTATCTCTCCGTAGTGCTCTTGGCTGGTGAGATCGCGAGTGACATTCACCACAAGCGTCCACGCTTTGCAAAATGGACGCGTCGTGGCGCGAAACTAGCGCGTTCGCAACTCTTGCGCAAAACTGGGCACGTTCCCTAAGCCCACCTGCACACAGACAGAGAAGAAGGTAACTTGCAAGCTGCTGCTGTTGCTGCTGCTGTGTTGCGTCTTTTTCCCACCTCGCCCAACCCACTACTGCTTGCTTGATTCGTACTGGCCACTTCGTACTTTACGCTGCTACTACTGCGAGCAACTCGCCGCTGTCACCCTCTTTACGTCTTTAGCACATCCTCTTGCGAGCCTCCAAGGATCATCATCGCACTCGGCCACTCTGGCACACGCGCTACAAGTTCTTACCTTACCACGCTTGCACCTTTGTACTGCTGCCTCGTGGTGACGCGCCATTGCTGGCCTGCTTGACGCTAGTTCCTGCACGCTCTTTTCAAACCCGCACCGCGAGTCTCTGCTCCCCCGGTAAATCCAGTCGCTCGCTTTTGGCGCTGCACATCACACCGCACACTGATCACCACCCGGTCCACTGGTCCTGCCTCCTCTCGTTATCATCTCTTTCTCTCCAGTCAGCGAGGAGACGGCACCTCGTTGTCGGATTTTATCTTCCTTTTCTGACATTCATTCCTTCGAAACGCGGCCTTTAGTTAATAATACGCCATCGACAGCATAGAGGCTACCTCACCGGTTTTACGCTGTCCTGTCAAGGTCTGTGGTCGGGTGTATTATTCTGACAGCATCACGATTGCGGCGTACGGACAGCTTTATGTGGTCTCGCTCCCTTGCGGACTGCTCCACCACTGCCTGCAGGCATTGAACACATTTCCTTTTGTTGCGTGCATAGTCTGCGGAAAACCCGCCAAACATCGTCGTCTTCTTCTCCCTTGCGTCACTCGATCGCATTCCTCGGAATTTGCACATCGCTCCTTGCTCCTCCAGCTCGAAACCGCCAAACAACTGGATCCGGCTTGATTGGAACAACAAATTGCATCATTCACGTGCTGCACGCATTCCTCGGCTACCTTAAAGCTGAAGCCTCATTGTCAGGATCCGCTAGACTTGCAGGGACTGAGACTGGCGGCAACAATATCGCTCCCGCTACGTTTCGACTGTTGTTGTGACTGCGTGGCAGATTCGGCGGACCGAAAGTCATTGTCTGGAATGTGCTCTTGTATCGGATTCTGAAACAACCAGACCCAAATGTGTACTGCATGAACATCAACGACGACGAGCTCAGATCTCTCATAAGAACGGACCACCGGCTTCTGGTGCTGAGAACACAAGTTGCTTCAACTTTTAACCCTTAAACGCACTTTCATCCAGGAAGTGGTTGAAGGCGCCGTCACACGTCAGTGTGCCTTTTTCTTGAACCCTACGACGCAGCTGTACGAGTCGCTGTGCTTAGCTGCGTTGCATCAACGGCTCAACGGCTTTCATCACGGGCTCTTATCACTCCTGCCGTCATCCGCGGGACTGTCAGTGTTACCATTCGCTTCCGACAGCCTTACGTTTGTTTGTTTGGGGCCGTTTCAGGATAGGCGTTCAGCAACTACCCCTTGCGTCGATCGCGAGGCCTTGGACAACCACGTATCCGAGACAGCAAATTAGCTTCCAGGCGCGGTGAGGACGCGACTGAAACTCCTGGCAACTACCACCGGAGCTGTCCAGGTGTTCCATTCCAACATCTTGACGTGGGCTATCTCAAACTGTCAAGATGGCTCCCAGAACGAACCCTAACCTCTCCATAACCCTCCCTCGCAACTTTACTTTCCACTACACCGACGCTGCGCTCCCAAAGACGCCGCAAAGATCTGAACAAACAGAGGTCCCACAACAGCCAGATCCTCCGGTATTTCGTGTTCGACGGCGTGCACGACCAGCACTTGGTCAACCCCCGCTGAATTGGCTGGCGGAAAGCGCGCGACCCGAAGATGTCCCGATCCCGACGATAGAAGTCCCGGAGCCTGTTCCTGCTACGAAGATGACTGCTTGGATTCCTCCAGTACCTGCAGAAGGATACCTGGCGCCTGCGTCCCTTCCTCGTTCTTTCCTTTCACCTCCAAAAACTCCGACACAGCCAATACCCTCCTTTTTTGACAACAGTCCTGGTAGCAATCTCGACTGGGGAGTAGGCGAGGAACTCGCGGCACCGGAAAGCATTAGCCGTCCAAGTTCTGCCTGCTCGACATTCTCAAACTCATCCCAATCTTCATGCGGCAGTGCAATTACCTTCCCTTCTCTTGGCGGTAGTTGTACCAGCCCTGAAAGTGAAACTCAGGATCCCTTCGTGGCCAGCACCGGCGGAAAAGGGAAACAAAAGCTTGGAACGATTCTTCTAGAGGATACAGGCATTCCGGTGGCCGCTAATGTTAGGTCCAAAAAGCATGGAGCCTGGACCGCCAACATGGACCAGCACCTGTGGACGACGTACCTCTTCTATCTTCAAGATCCCACTGTGACGCCATTCAAGATGCCCCCAGGAGGTGCTCCACCGTTAGGAATCTGTCACAGGGTTGCACGTGAAGCGAAGCGTAGCTGGCGTGGTCCCAGACCTTCACCGCAAACGTCTGCGTGCCCACTGGATAAGCGCCCTGTGTCAGACAAGGAAGATGCAGACTCGCCAGAGACTGTCAAGGGCACGGGCAGTGGGAGTACTACTCCGACTGGTGTGAAAGCACCAAAAGCGTATCCGAGCTGGCCACGATCGGAGGCTTCGACACGGAAGAGGCTGCGAGAGTTGTGCAAGCGTAGGCCTACAATCCAACCGTACTATCAACGTCTTCTCATGAGCCGGAGCCCATCACCCTTTACTCGATCCTCTACCCGGTCTCGCTCCTCTCGGTTATCTTCACCCTTCGGCTCTCAGTCGTTCTCCACTCGTGGCATGGCCTTGTCTCTGGTAACTGCTACATCCGAGACCATGCAGCCAGATGGTGCGTTAGCTACCATGACGAGAGTAGGGCTAGAAGAGGGAGAAGAAGTCAGTCTTCCTTCTAGCGATATATCTATTGCCTCGGTATTGGAGCGGCACCAGCCATCGCAGCAAGGTCTCGGCATCAACGGCCTCGGAGGCTTTGAGGAACGAGCTAGGCTATCTACGCCAATTGAGACACGCGACCAGACTCCTGATACACCTCAGTCGGACGACCGAAGCAGTGTTGTCGATGTGGCGGACCCTATGTTGAAATCCCCCCTGCAGATTCAGGCGCCTCTCGCTTTTTCGAGTCTCAAGCGCCGGGCTCAACATCAGCTTGAGGATGAGCTCAGTCCGAGTGGGACTGGAAGACGCCACGAACTGCTCGAGGACCTGTTTGGTGCAACTGCAGAGTCTAGCCATCGGCGAGTGCGCAGTCGTGGCTTTAGCCTAGGTGATGCCACAATCGGCAGCCGTCTTCCGAGTCTCGTCACTCCGCCAACTCTCTTTGACCAGATGAACAGCTCAGAGTTTGCGGCCACGGCGACCTTTGAATCATCCACAGAGACGGCGGCGACTGAAGCACGTCGCTTAGGTTCTCCGTTCGCAGAGATAGGCCGGGCTCGGAGCCCAATCTCACACTCTAGACATACGTCGTACAACACATTCCCCCGCCTATCGCACGCACCGGACTTTGCTTCGTTTGAGCAACGCTTTGGCCTTCTCGGCCCTGATAGCGGTAGTGGTAGGAAGTGAAGGAGGTGGCTGAGGTCATGTGAAAGGTGGACAGCCGCTCTCGAACGACGTGCCACTCCAACTTCACCTTCACGGCCCGCGAAACACGATGACCGCGCTGTGCGGTTTTTACGAGATGAAGAGGATGGATTGCTTGACGTATCGGGGTTGCTTGCATGATACTTTCCATATTTCGCAGTTTGCCGCGGTTTCCTTTGCATTTGACGCAGCTGCACCCTCACTCTTTGATCAATTTCCCATACTTGCAAGCTCATTGAGCTATGATGATTACGATGATGACGATTGCTGCATGGTTCTTTTTCTGCGACGCGTTGCATACAGATTCTGAAATGGCGGATGAACTTACCGCGAGCAATCTCTTCTCATTTGCACTACTTGTTGAACAAGCCGCATATGCAGCCTTCTTAGTGTATGTGGCTCACGATGATGATGATCTTCATGTTCAATAGCCAGCTCCTGCGCCATTTGAAGCGCCTACGTGCGTCTTTCTGTGCATATGCAAGGCAGCGGATGAGATATGATATGACCAAAAGCTGTTCATAGTACAATGAATGATGACCCTCTGGTCCAATTGAATACAATGACAAGAAGGACTCCGTGCTCCGAACGTATAGATGATCCAACCTGTAAGGCCCGCCCATGATAACCCATAATGCTTTTGCGCCTAGACGCCTCGACTACCATGCTTCTTCCCAACACGAGACGTCACCATTATCTAGTTTATCTAAGGACACCCTGCGCACCATGAAGTGTTTCTACCGCTTCCTCTCCCGGATCGCGCTCTCCATCCTACGGATGTGACCTTTGAGCCCCACGCCCCTCTCTGCGTTGGCCTCCAGCCAAGTCTCCATCTTCTCTCGACAGGCCCTCATGCCTTTCAGGCAAGGCATCTTGCCGCCCTCCTCGCCAGCCACGTGCTTCAGAGGATTGAGCAGCAGGTCAAAGACCTCGTTCCAGATCTCCTGCTGCCAATACCTCTTCAGGCCCTCACGGATGCGCCAGGTCTTGGCCGAGCCGCCCCCCAGCGCGCCGCCCTTGTCCGCGACCGTGTCGATGTACTTGCCGAAGAGCAGGCTGTGCACGATGCCCGCCAGGCCGTGGTAGTCGACCTGGTACGTCCACGGCCGCATCTCGCGCATCTCGGCGCAGTCCTGCGGGCCGGTCTTCCAGTCTGCGATGAACTGCACCTCGGGCGTGAAGACCTTCATATCGATGCCCCGGCCAAAGTCGATGAGGGCTACCCCTTTCGCGGACCAGCCGCCGGTGCCGTCGTGCCGGTAGTGCGACGACCACTCGCTGTCGCTGACCGGATCGAAGCGGACGAGGCAGTTGTCGGCTTTGAGGTCACCGTGAAGAAGCCGCTTGGAGTGAAGAGCTTCAACTGTCCGGAAGAGTTCGATCGTGAAGAACATGACAAGAGTTTCATCCATCACGCCCCCACTTGACGGCTCTGCTTTGGCGATGTTGACGAGGTCCAGAAGTGTACCTTGGTCGCGATACTCCTCGATCAAGTAACCCTCGTCGGCGAAGAGATGCATTTCGTATGCATCGACGATAGAGTCCGCAGCCCTCGAAACCCCCAGCCGACGCTTTGCCTGCCGCATGATGTAGAATTCCCACGGGCTGGGAGGGTCTTCCATCTTCATGGCTTCTAATTTGCGCCGATCAAAGTGAGCGAATTCTCCCTTGCCCATCACTCCTTGTTGGTAGGCAGCCTCAGCATCATCATCTTCCGCCTCTTCGTCCGGCTTGCCGTTTTCCACAAGATACACCGGTGCGAAGGCACCTTTTCCCAGTTCACGCTTGACCACATATTGCCTGTCTGACCCCTCAAATCGGAGTACAGGCGGCATGGTCAGGTTTGTCGTAGTTTTGTCACTGCTGTTCTTAGACATCTTCGTGACGGCTTTTGCGAATTTGCGAATTTCGGTGCTTTTGCCACAATTTTGGTCTCTGCGGTCGAAGCACCCTTCGTAAGTAAATAGGGGCGGCCTGATATTGTCCAGGATGGTCTGGCGGATCGTTTCATCAACGGGATTGCAATGTGCATCATTGATGATTGGCCCCTTAGGGACATCATCTTTGGGCCCCAGAGCAGAATTGCGGACTGCTAACGGCAGTTTTGGTTGAAATTCCTTGCTTTGAGTTGCGCCTGATTTTGTCAGAACCGGTTGCGGTATTCTTTCTTGTCTTATATCAGCGCCATTGACGATCTCCCGAAACGGACTGCTGAACAGCTCGTCGACTACCTCGGGTATCGAAGGCGTTTCTGCGCTTCTTGTTCTTGATGGAGTTTTGGAATTGAAGTAATCCTTCTCTTCCCGTATCGTTGACGTTCCTATAGAAGATTCCGTCTTTTCTATGATGGGTGTCATGAAGGGTAATCGGTTCTGAGAAGACTGAAAAGTGTCCCGGTACGGACGGGTAGGCGGCTCATAGTCCTCAGGGGGAAGAGGGATGAAGCTGGTTTTAACTTTCGCCGGCTCTGGTTGTGGCGATATCGGGGTGACAACGTCCGCGCTGTCCTCAAATACCTTCAGTTTCCCGATATTTTCCTCTCCTGCAGAGTCCTCATCCTCGTCCTGCTCCGCAAGCTTTGGTACGTGTTTGCTTGTGGTGAAGTCAGACCACTCAGTGACACTTCTAGCTTCCGTGGCATCTCCATCAACGCTCTCAGCTTTGGTCAGGTCGTCTCCCGCTTCACTCGTGGCTCCAGAAATCCTGCCAGTACCTGTACTCTCTCCAGCACTAGTATAATCGTCGTCATCGTCGTCGCTCTCGTACGTGCTCTCGTTGTCTTCTGTATCCTTAGCGACACTCTTCAATGGTTGGTTGAAGATACTATAGATCTCATCTGTAGCTGCACGAGTATGGAAAGTCATGGTGGGCTCAGCAGAAACCTTTCGTTTTAATTTCGGACCCGTAGGTGAGGAGAGGTTTGTTTTGACTAGTATACGGTGAGTAAAGGGACGTCGACTGCATGGAGGAAAAGACGTACTTGTTTGGGTCTCGCCTTTGATTTCCATAACCTTCAGCTTTTTCGTACGGCCGCTGCGGGCAGTTCTGTTATCATCTCTGTGCTCATTTCCCCCTTCTTGCGCGGAGTTCTGCTGTTGCTGTATATCTGTGCTGGTGATGATGTCGATGGACTCTTCTAATTCAGAAAGCTCCGGTGCCACATCTTTGGCACCGTTACCCTCTGCCTGCGCCCTGGCACGCTTTTCGGCAGCCCAGTCTACTTTCAACCAGCCACGGTGCATGGCCCTCAACTCTTCAAAGCTTAGTTCTTCGGTAGGATCACTGGGGTTGGGATAGACAGCTTCAAGATTCACAAAAACACGTTCTGATCGGCCTGTTTTGGGATTAATCACTTCTTGTTCATGGACCGAAGGCCTCGGCGGTATGTTCTCTGGTATTGATGTTTGAGGTAAAGACTGAAATACAAAGCGCCATAAAAGCGAGCAATTAGTCCTGTGATCGTAAACAAGAGAGCACGAAGAGCGGCGTGAGCCGATACTCACGGCTTTAAACCAGCAACAGGGGGCTCACCTCATCCTTAAAAATCATCATCTTTGGTGCTCCGGGAGCCTTCTTCCCTGCCTTCAACGTCTGACCAACCCAAGGTTGCGCTTCAACCACATTTTCCTTCTTTCGCTCGGCGAGTGACCCTATATTCTCCCAGCCTTTCGATGAGGATGGCCTATCTGGTTGTGCCGGGCCGTCGCCATCCGAGAATATGGCCATCTTCTGTCTACCTACCCTTGTCGTAGATGTACTGCCGATGCCATTCCGTTGAGACGCTTGAGGGTCCGTGGACCTTGGCGTAGACGATGCCGCGAATGGGTCAACCTTGGCTGCGAGAGCTGGCCTAACCGTAGGGAGGGCAGGGGATGAAGGTTCATCGCTATTCTGCGGTCTCTGACTAAATCGATGTTGGAACTCGCCGAATTTCCGCATCAGCCTCTCCACCGGCCGTGCCTCGCGGTCAATGCCCAACTTATAGACCTCCTCAGCTTGCACCCATCTTCCTGCACCCTCAAGCCACGCCGCAAACTCCTCATAGAACAGTGCCAGGCTTTCACCAATACTATGTCGGGCGAGAAACGCGAAAGTTTCACGTGGCGCATCCGAGAACAGTCGAATGTAGTGGAGCCAGAGTTTGAGGTATCTGGGATCATTCTTGTAGATGGGAGAAGATAGGAATG
This sequence comes from Symbiotaphrina buchneri, assembly GCA_001599915.1. Classification (NCBI taxonomy): domain Eukaryota; kingdom Fungi; phylum Ascomycota; order Symbiotaphrinales; family Symbiotaphrinaceae; genus Symbiotaphrina; species Symbiotaphrina buchneri. The sequence continues at coordinate 211,524 of BCIG01000001.1, read as the reverse complement.
CTTTCGTAGCACGTTCGAGCAACGGTAACAGCTGGGACTGTGATGTCGCTTGTGCTGAAGGATAGGCATTCAGCGTCCATTTGACATAGCGGTCATACACGTCTAGTGGATCGTCCGACTCGGATATGCTGATTATCTCCTGCTCGAACTCCTGCCGGCTTGTGTCGTTCAGGTTCTTTGTGTCTGATAATGATGGCGAGAATACTTTCTCCCCAGAAAGCGGCGAGAAAATGGAGGCCAGGGCCTTTGCCGATCGGCCGCTGGGCAGCGCCTGTATGTTTTCTTTCTGTGTTTCGATGATGTCGAAGTTGATCAGGTCCTCCGAGACCGACATGATGAGCGGCAGTAAATAAGAATCAAACTCGACGTAAGTATTACTTTCCCAAAAGATATTAATCAACGTCGCATCATTCCAAAAGATGTCTTTTGCTCGGTGGTTGCAGCACAGGCAATGCAGAAGTGTACGTGATGTATCGTGTTTGCTTGGGACCGTCCGTCAAGTACGAAGTACAAAGGATAAATAACGTTAGCGGCTAGGCGGGTTTGGACCTTCCGCTAGCGCGGTTGGAACAGCAACCGCCAACAACCAACCAACGACCGACCAACCAAAGAACCATCAATCGTAAAGGTCCCCCCACAAGTTAGGATTACTGAGCCAGTGATCTCTACTTGAAATTGTAGCTGTGAATGATGGAAGGAAAATCACCACCCGCTGACCCTTTCAATCTCACCGGGATGAATTCTAATCTGATCTCGGATCTCGACGATGATCGGATACTTTGTGAGGTATGATCAACAACAAAAGGTTGCTGGCACTGATGACAGACTTTCACTCGCAGAAAGTCGATCGGAAAAGACATGAAGTCTACACGAGGAGCCTAAAGCAAGGCGATCATGTGTAAATCTAGCAATTCACAACCGATATAATCACTTATTTCCTGACTTGACGTGTGCACATCAGGCCGGTAAATGCGATAAGATAAGATCGTCATATTTTCACCAGACAGAGCAGATTGGGACATCTTATCGTTCTCTGTCTGTCCATTGTACCAGTGCCGTCCTCATTGCTAAGAGCCCTCCCACCACTCACAAGATATATCTGAAATTTGGGCCCTCGTTTTCCTCTGCCACCATCGACTTCGCGCCTGCATCTTTTTTGACCGGGCCATACTTCTTGTCCAACCGCTTGTTCTGCCACACCAGCAGCGTCCGCAGACTGATTGCCAAGAAACCATTGAAGAACATGAATGCGCCACAAACCCATTGACCACGGATATATCGGGGGCCATCCTTCGTGGGGAATATGTTCGTCCCTAGAAGCGGCCCGCATTGTCCGATAACGTTGAGTATGACCATGCCAGTGCCTCGTTTGCTATCGGAACCCTGATTATCTAAGGCACCTGTTAGCTCAACTGACCTCCGTTCCACTCATAAAGCACTTCGACATACTCAGGACCCATGGAAGGATGTTACCGATGCAGCTGAAGACTCCAAACTAGGTCCAGTTTAGCGTACATGTGTCAAATGACTGGCAAGACGGACTTACGCATGATAGATATACCCCAAAATAGCGGACGCCCACGGTCGCGCATGTTGCTAGAAGGACATAGCCGATTGCGCCGATGATCGAGAGGCTGAAGATCACCAGGCCTCGCTGCTGTGTGCGATCTGCGATGTACGTGGTAGCGATGACTGCGAGGAAGGCTATGAAGTAGGGTGGTGCCGTCAAGCCCTGGGCATGTACGGCTGTGAAGCCCATCTCTTCAATGATCGTAGGGAGGAAAACGGGCAGCGAAGAGAAGCTAACGTTGCAACTGAAGTACATGAACTAAACATAGTCAATACAGACATTGAACGGTACATTCCTACGTTGCAAGGCCCGAAACTTACGGCGGTGAACCAATTCTGTATATTCTGTTAATAGAGGTAACAAAATAATCGGGGAGAATTAAGAACTTACTTTGGGATCCAGTATGGCCTGTCCAACGTGCTTGAAGTCTATGCTACCCACCCTCTCACCTTCTCCGACTTGTCTCACTCCTCTAGCTTTCGCAATTGCCTTTTCTTCCTCGTTCAAGAACCTCGCCTTGTCCGGAGCATCTGGGAGGAAGAAGAACGCAACGAACGCCATCAAGATGGATGGAATGCCTTCAACAAGGAAGAGTAATCTCCAATTGGCGATCTTGGCATGTCCAGAAGTGATACCATACGCAAGAGCGCCAGCAAAGGTCTGCGCCAGAGGAGCAGCGGATAAAAACAGACCAATGCGCACTCCGAGCTCATGCCGGAGATAAAAGAAGGACATGAGGTAGGGGATGCCCGGCCCGAAACCTGCCTCGAGTGCACCAAGGAGGAAACGGCAGGCCATCTCTCCTGACCAAGTTTGAACTGCAGCCTGACAAGTTGCGATGACCCCCCTTTTCCACCGTGTCAGTAGAACCCATAATAGATGATAGAACAAAACCCACCAGCCAAACACGGTGAAGGCAGCCCAATAGTGCGCTGGCACAACCTTCCACATGAGAGCGAACCATTCAAAAATTATGTATGATATGTAGAACAACCTACGCCGTCAATAACGTACCGTCTCTTGGAATGGAGGTGGCCCAAAAGTACTTACGTAAGAAGCCATTCATATCGGTTCCCTGTGAGCTTCAGGTCTTCAGTCATGCCCGCAATCTTCGCGTTCCTGCGTTGAGGGAGATGCATCAGTTGTAAACTTCATCTGTCCTATGTCTATGGCTACCATACCCTATATTCGACCGATCCAAATAAGATACGAGATCTGATCCACTATCAGCACTGGCTCTGAATGACGAGCATGGAAACCCGCGAGGTTCAAATCTCACGCACATAAGGCAGCCACGAGAGGCGGAAGCCTCCAGTCAAGCTTTCTCACAACCCTTCTCTCTGCCTCTGGGTCCGCACTCAGGGGAAGTGACCCGGGTGCGGTGTGCCCTGCATGATTGTCTTCGCCGGTCAATGCTTGGTCGGCCTTTTCGGGATCCAGTGACTGGCGGATCGAGTCATCCGCCAAAGCTGTATTTGTGGGCGGCGGCCTCTGCTCCAGTTTGTTGACGAGGCCCATTCTGCCTATCGCTAGCTATGTAGCGGCTGGGGAAGATGTCGCGAAGCTTGCGTTCAGAAGTCTGGGAATCAACGTGAAGGAATCAAGACGGATCACGAGCAGAAGTATGCACCCAAAGCACGGGGTGGGAGGGGTTGAAATATGCCGGGGGGTTCACAGTCCGAGGAGCGAGCACAGGAGCTCGACCCAAAATTGGTGGATGTGCGCATGCCGCGTGCCATTGCCATTGTGGGTAAGTAATAGTGGAGCGGACAAGGGTACGAGGTTGGAAAAGACCGAGAGGGACAACGATCGCGGGCAAAGACCAGTCAGATGATGCTCAACATGGGACGATCCCTGCCAATTTGTGTTATCGCTTCCCCACACTCTCTCGACTTCGGACGAATGACGCGGGGCCCCCTGATGCTGACATAAGCTGCATACGCTCAACACTCAGTGAGGCAATGCGGTCTCCGGTGAGCTGCAAAGCTGCTGATCACCAGCAGCATGCATAGATCTTGCACGATATCAACATGGTGACAATCCGACAGTGAATGAGATGACCAGATCCGATCTACATGGTGAATAATGGTCAGCAAATCTCTTTCTAGGCTTGTTCACTGTGGAGGTGATCTCCTTTAACCGCAGTAACTCCGAGGATATGTGTGACTTGTCTGCTCATTCATCCAAAGACAAGGAGATCTATCTACTAAGGTACTGTAAGACTAGATGGAGGAGGAATCTCGTCGAGTTTCAATGCATTGAGAAGCTAGTATCACAGTCACTGTCTGAAAATTACACGTTGCCAAGCCTATCACAGGGCCATTCAACGATGCATAACTCCCAAGGCCCTAACTCAACCCAAATCCCAGCAAGCAGATACTTCTATACCAGCTCCGATGTAACGTTAGAAAACTCGCCCTTCTTTAGCTTAGTCTCCCAGAATATGGGGTTTGTGTCCTACACGCGAGTTAAAGTCAGCACCAAGTTAACTGGTCGGCTGGGGCGGGAATATCGTACGCTGAATCCATGCTTTACCCAACCATCTTCCTTTACGTGGTAAAGGTTGATGAAACCACCAGAATATGCATCCCTGTGTGTAGCGGCCAGGATACTCCGACTCCCTAGGGCCAACGCTTCTTCCTCGGTCAAGTCATACCGGTACTCGGCGTCTAGCACACCGTACGCGAACGTCTGACCGGAACCGACACAGAAGAGATTGCCTGATAACCGTGTGCCATCGGAATCGATGTAGTACAGGGCCGGCCCTTCTTGAGGGGTAACACCAGCACACATCGTGCCCTTGATAGAAAGCTGTGGTTAGCAGCCAGAACCAAGCTGCAGGTATGATGCAGTGCATACCATGCTTAGACCATAGCCTTTGTAAGAATAGACGAGGTTCGCCAGGATTTTTGAAGCAGCTGCAACGGATATACGCCGCTTGTGTCTGAGTTCGTGGAGACGGCATTGCATCCCCAGGTATGCGAGCCAGTACTGACAATCCTGTTCCAGATTCGAACGATTAGCCTAGCTCATCGCTGCAGCGCCTTATTCAGGTATGGCAACATGACACCGGTGCCAAGGCAGGTGAAAGAGGGAGCTTGCGTACCGCTGCACCACCAGCCATGGTACCCAGCAAACAGTTATTGATCTCGATGACCTTCTTTACCGTCTGACTTGCGATCCAGTTTCCGGCTGTAGCTCTTGAGTCAGTGGCGACTATGATGCCACCTTGAAATCTGAATGCGAGGGTCGTCGTGCCGTGAGCGAGCTTGATAGGACAGTTGGGGTTGGAGTAGTCATCAGTAGTTGCACGGAGGAACGCCGAAGGCTGGGTTCAGTATCAGCATCCCCATCCATCCACAGAGCTGCAAGACAGTAGAATCCGGGGTCCACAGAGGGCATACCTGTGCTATTGGAGGGAGAGCGAATTTGAGGGACAGAGGAGGCGTGACTCGGACGAGCTCCTGCTGCTCATCCTGCGAGTAACCCTCCGTCTCAAACTGCGGTCTTGAGTACTGAGCTACTAGAGTGTCCATCTTGTGAAGACCCCGCAGAAGGTATGGTAAGAGAGAGGGAAAGAGGGAGAGGAAGGAAAGCGCCGATTATGATAATGAGGGTTGTCGTGTCGTCGAAGTGAGTGCAAGATGCTCTACCCCAAGTACGGAGCTACGTTGCGCCGCGTCAAGTGCTCGGTGCCTGAACAGCTACGAAGTAGCTCGCCTCACCTCATAAGCCTCGCTTACATAAGGCGCCCCTGTTGCAGTGTATTAGGCGCAACGCAGCGAGACGAATGTCATGTTTCCAAGGTTATGGTTATTTGTGAATAGACGATCTCTGCGCAATCTACATATCGAGCCAGCCATGCAGACGCTTCCATTGAACGAATCTTACACTGTGTGTGCGAAAGCAAAACTAATCTCATCGACTAGATAGGAAGGCACCAATCCGCGTCCAAAGTGGATCTTGGGTAAACTAACGAAAAGACATGAGGATATACGCTGGGAACAAACATCGGGAATCTGTGAGAACAGGTGTTGGATGCCGCAAAGGGCGGCTAGACCGCCGCAGAGCGTTGTTCTTCAGTCTCAATGGTTGTAGTAACATTTGTCACCCGGGTCGGTTCACTCCCGCTGGCATCGTAGTCTCCAAGGGTGCTGCTATTACCGATAGTAGTGCCGGGAGCTTCAGACACCGAACCACCCCTAGGCGCGATAGAGCCGGTATCGACGCTCTCAGCCGGCATTGCGCTGTTCTCTAATCTTGCAGAAGACTGGATCGGTTCGAGATCCGGCTGCCAATCTCGAAGGTCTTCCTCCGCATCGTTGAGCACCTGGCGTGCTTGCGCTGAATGCTCAAAGGCAGGACGAGCATCGCCAGGTACGACAGGTGTATCATCTAGGAGGTTGAGGAGACGTCTCCCATGGCGAGCGAGGATGATCTGCTTCTCCGCTCGCTCAATGGTGGCTGCAAAGTGGATGTCATATGCTTCCTTCATTTTTTGACGAGTCTAGGGTGAATGGGTCAGCGCATCTCGAAGTAGACAATGTACAATCAAGGCAGAGTCAGCCGTACAATGTTCGTAAGCTGCGCTTCAGCAACCAGATTCTCGGCCTCCGCTCTCACAAGCTCTTGCTCAAGGGTCACCAGCTTGGTGCTTGAGGGATCCTTATACTTGAGCTTCTGAATTTCATCCGTGATCTTGGCTTTGTGGTCCCGGCTGGGCTGGACACTGCTTTCAGTATTGCGGATCTGCTTCAAGATACCACGGTAATCTTCCAGATTTTGAGCAAGGACATCCTCCTGTTCTCCAATCTCGGCTAGAAGCACTCCCAGCTTGTCGGCGATCTCAGAAATGGCATCATCATTGGTAGCTTCGCCCCAATCGGAAAGTTGAGAGGCGATGGAAATCCGTTCGCGGCCTGCAGCTTCATAGGCGCCGATGACGTGGTTTTCGGCCTTTACAATCTTGAAGAGTTTCTTGCTCAGCTCTGGCTGCTGCATGCCACGCAACGTGGCCATGCTAAAACGATGCTTCCCACCACCCACCACTGGAGCGCTCGGAGCGGCCATCCTTGTTTGATCGTACGGAGAGTGAACGATTCCTATATTTATAGAGGCAAAGGTCAGTTTGATACTGCTGGAAAGCTGTGACGCGCGGGATCAGATTGCGATGCAGATACCCGCAACTACCGGGCCTTGCTAGGAAACGAAAAGGTGCTCGATAAACGTACATGACCTGATCTACCGCTTAATCAAGGATGTGTGTGTATTGTGTATGATGAAGATGATGGTGATCCAATCAGCGATGCTCAAATCCGTGGTATGAGTGTCTATTGTTTGTGAGATTCCATGGATAACCTGAGGGGTGATGGAGGGTCCGGCATGCGCCATGGACAGCGAAGCGGCGCTATGATGTCAGAGGACCCTGAGAAAGTCGTCGTAACGCGGGGGTACCTACGAAAGTTATGTGCGCCTGCTTGAATCTGAAGTACCAAACAGATCAGATCATCTGCGCCAGCACCACCTGACACTGCACGATAAACAAAGATTAGAGAAACGTTTCGAAGTAATCACAGGCGCAGTGGTGCCCAGATCCCCTTTCTTTGCCTAAAAGGAAGTGCCCATCGCAGCTACAGAGCTATCTAGCCACTCCAATTATTCGAGAACGACCGACCTTTGTCATCGCTCAGCACTTGACCTCCTTTCAAGCGCCAATATATCGTTGAGCTCCCGCAATCTCGATTAACTTGTCGTGAAATAGGGCGGATATGCCTCGCCCATATGGTGTGCAATAACTATCGAAGAGCCAGCTAGCCAAGTGCCTTTTAACTCCTCAATCCTTCCGCCCAAAGCCAAAGTCTCACATATCATCACCCGCCGAATAGCCTCCGTTGGTACCGTTGGTGATATTCTGATGGATAGCGAAACTGCCCCATTGCGGGAACTCTGTGATACTGCCGGGGGTTGTGACAACGGAACTGACCACAGATATCTTGAGGTCTGGCACCTCTGCCGCATCGACTTCCGTAGCATCCAACTAGATGTTGTTAGCCACTGTACCTGGATAACCTCTTCTTTGAACCTACTAGAGTCACCCGCCACTGCAGATTGCAGCTCAGGAAGGGCTCAACGTCGCAAGGCTCAAGACTGGCCAGCGCCCCTCCCTCTATTTGTTCCAGCAGAGCCGTGGTCAATGGGATGACTCCGGTCACTTGAACGTCCGCCATAGCACCTCGGTTTGCACTAGAGTTGGGAGCCATGCCGAAGACTGAGTGTGTGCCAACCAAATTCGGTGCCAAAATCCATGTTGAGGGATCTGAGCTGACTTCACCCAGAAAGATGTGAATGAAGAAGGATTGACTGAGCCCAAACTTCTGGACCCGAATGTTGGTCAGCCACTCGCGGTATTGCCCGTTGCTCGTGACATTGTGTGGCGTGGTAGCATTTGTCGGATCCAGGGAGCTTTCTCGCATAACAGTCACTGCGGCTCCTGTGTCCCTCCGAGCCTTTCGCCTGCTCACCGTGATTGCAGGCGCTGTAGAGCCATAGAGAGTATTCACGGCCGCACGTACATTAGCTTGATACTCAGACTCGCTCACATTCCAGTTCACAAGCTCTGGGTATGTGTAACCGAACGTGTGAGTATCACGAATGGTGTCAGACGTCCAAAAATCTCCACTGGTATCGTCATGGAAAGGTGTCAATGCTATCAATAGTCAGACTTTCTATCTGGATCATCCATGAGGTAGTCAAGCATCTCCATAGCACAAATAATATATCGAGGGCGCTGCCTGACTTACGCGAAGAGGAATCCACAACCGAGCCAGGTGCTTCTGTGTATGTGCCATAAACGGTATCCTGCGGTGTAACATAGCTGTCCGGGTACAAAGCTTGCCAAATAGCGAAGCACCGATCAATCATGCTGTCCATGTCAGTGTTGCATTTTTCTATTTCTGAGGCGATACTTACGCATGATGTAGGAAGAAGATCGGATCAAACTGAGAGTATTCGATCTGACGAGTAATAGCCGGTCAGCCTCAGGCAAGATCGGGAAGAAAGCGCAACGACGAATTGTCATTACTCACGTATGTCATATGACCTCCACTACCTGTCAGTCCATGTATCTGGTCGTGAAGAGATTCAATGCTGTCATAATCTCCACCATTGCTGGGAATCCAGGCTTCATTGCTGAAATTTGCATAGAGGGGGTATGCCGTGAAGAGATTATACAGACGGTTCCTATAAGATAGCCTGTTGTTGTCGAGCTGCTCGGCGACAAGATAGTTCTGACTCGTGGCGGAACAATCTGTAGTGGTCGGATACCGCATAGTCGTATTCCAGCAAGAGAACTGTATGCCATCGATCAATATAGCACAAGCAAACGAAGAAAGGGGCAGTTTGAAATACTGGGTAATCAGGCAGATCATTACTGTTCAGGGGATTGAACATGTACTGCAAGAGCGGATTTGGGATCGTCATGGTTCCATTTGGCCCTGTAACCTGTATCGTCGCACTACCGCCCACCGAGAGAGGCAGCACACTCTGCCCAGCTGGTGGCTCAGCTGCCCAATCCCAGTAGGGAATACGAAACGTCGAAGCAGCAGCAGAGTACATGTCTTGCTGTGCTCCTGCAGGAAATTCGGCCACGATGTCTTGTATCAAGCCATACAGGACTTGCTATAAGCCAAGGTGTCCGTTAGTATGGCGATTACATACACGTAGACTTGCGCGCCCAACAAGGAGGCATCTACTCACCTCGAACAGTGCCAGAAAGGGGCGATGCCATGTCGGAAAAAGGATTGACACATGTGTGCAATATCCGCTTTGAGAGTCTCCACTTCCCGACTGTACGCCATCCCAAGGTATGAAGGGACGACCGTGGATCCCTATTCCAAGATAGTTAACCCCAGTCCTGCATGCATAGAACGCACCAACGGCCATGAGAATGCTTGCTCATGCCTGAGGACCCTCGATACTGAGACAGATGGTCATGACTCACCAGCTACCTGGTAATACGACAAGAGTAGGGTTTGATTTGTATTCTGGAAGCGGTTCAGGCCGAGCATGTACAGGTTCCACTGTGCCGAGTCCTGCTGCAATTGGCGAATCTCCAGTCTGAACGGGACCGAGCCATCACTTTCAACACCAGTTGAGATCCCGGTGATTGGATAGGTACCACCAGAGCTGCTCTGGCGGCGAGTTTTTGGAGCTTTGTTGGTTGAAGATGAGGATCCCGAGAGGGATTCAACATGATGGCCGAAGGGACTGACACCACGGTCAAGACTGTAGGCTTTCCCAAGGCCGAGGTGGGTGCAGTTCGCAGGTACAGCAAAGAAATTGAAGCAAAGTTGAATGAAAAGTACGCAGATGGGCAACCACCCGGAGGGGGTCGAAGCAGCTGCCATTGTCAACGAATGTTTGTAGTAACTCTTCGGCTTAGACAAGGCAAGCATATGCAGTGTTGCTTTTTGTGCGTGTCCAAAGTGAACAGTCAAAGTGCAGACCACGCTCAACGAGAGTGAAGGCTTTTAAGGACGAACAAGTGGTGGCTCTACGACTGCGCAAGCCGGAAAGAGAAAGGCGGTGGAAAAGAGAGTCTGCAGATGCTCGGCCGCGCAAGAGAGTTACGATAGTGCGATCAAACGAGGGACAAGTGGAGAGTGAATGAGGTAGAGAAGTTTGTGTTTGCGGAGCGTCAACAACAAGACGAGGAGAAGCGGCAAGAAGCCTTTTATAGAAGATCCCAACCACCAGAGACAGCCCTACAGAGGACACCGCTCATCACATCTCCACGACCCACCATCTACCATCCGCCCGTGGCACTTCCTCTGTACACTACAAACGCCGAGAATTGACACGACACTTTCATCTAAGTCGCATGGACACCATCGCTATGGATACGACTGCCTGCACCCGACCGCGCTGTGCGACGTGACCTGCCAGCAGCCGCACGCTCCGTCCCCATGCAATTGTGCATGAGTACTTGCCTAATATATTGAACCCATTGCACCGGTTCTGGATCAATAATTCAGGAGCATCTTTTTGGGCCAGGTGATAAGGCAGATAAGTGCCCATTTGCCTAGAATGATCCGTGACCGAATGTGCGAGGCAATCGAGCAAACAACCACGCAGAGTCCCAATTGCGGTGGTATGACTGTCTACAGAGTCATTGAGAGATGCCACGCGTATTGCAGTTGTCTCAACTTCTGCTGTCAGGGCGGAGACCGGTGCAACACAAAGGCAAACGCCCATGTTTTGGGCCAAGCATCTGTTGTATGGTGTATCAGTGGATCGCCTAGAATAGAACAGACGTTGTGCTACACCACCGCCAAGCAGTGCATCCCCTGTCTTCCGAAAGGCTTCCGAAAACCCGTCGTCGCCGGGAGGCTCGTGCCGCCAGATCCGAAACAATCTGCGGGCGGTGATCATGGCGCGTTCAGTCTCAATCGACCAGAGTCCAATCTCGCGTCGCTTTGTTGTACTGCAAACGCATTAACGCACTGACGGTTGGAGGCCAAAGTGTCATCACCATAGTAGAAAGCGGCAGAACCAAAAGAGACTACCTGAACAGTTCCTGAAACTTGCTTGCAGATTCTATTAAATCGCCGCTTGCCTGGGTGGGACTTGTCGACTCCATACAAAATGAGCTATCGAAGGTAAAATGTGACGCCTCCCTGTTGCGCCCGCTGACCCAAATCCCTCCCTCCTTCCATCGCACGCCCTCGGTAGCAACGGTATCACTCGTCATGACTCTCCCTTCCATGAAGAGCATCACCAAACGCCGAATCGTCCATCCCAAGGGCCGATTGTCCTTCGAGATCAAGATCATCACCCTGTTCTTCGTAGGAAGCTAGCGCATCTCCAGCAGAATCAAGAGCAGTAAAGTCCCCAAAGTCGGTTGTATTAAAGTTATCGTGATCCACCTCGACGTTAGACATTTCTGCAGGAGCCGGGGCGGGATCCTGACCGGCGGTAGCAGGGAGCTGTCCGCCTTCGGTTGATCCGCGCAAGTCAGGAGCACTAGTGGCTGCGGAAGTTGCCATCCCTGAGGTCTCAGCTTGTTGCTGTGAGGGGCCAACCTCCTCCTTGGAAACAAGGACCCAATCGCCGCTCTCATTGACACCCGATGCTTGTGGACCAGTGCCTTGCACGCCAGACATCTCAACATCCCCGTCTAGGCCCTCTTGTCCGGACGTTGCAGGCACGCCTTGTACAGCCACTGGAGCATCCGCGTCGCCAATGGAGCCATGAGAACGGGGTTCAGGAATCTCTGCCGACGGAGGAGCCTGGGTTGTATCTCCTGCGGCGACGGTCTTTACTGGCTCGTCAAGTGGATTTGTCGTAGACGGAGCTGTATGCGATCCCTCCATCTCCACGTCAATGGAGCGTGGCGCCGTACTCGTCTCCGCTTCTTCTGTGCCCTGCTCCACCAGATCTGAACTTTGCTTCTCCTCCAACGCTCCCCGTTGCACGCAAACCAGATCTTTCGTGACCTCAACGCGCTTTTGCAAAGCTGCTTCCACTTCCTTGACGATGTCGTCCACAACTTCGTTGCCCTTGGGACTTAGAGTCTTTGCATCCTTTTCCAGTTCCTCCTCCGCGGTATGAAGCCGGCCCTCGAGCCTCCAAATCTCTGTGCCGGTCGAGCTGGGGTCAACTACAGCAGTCCTCAGGCGTTGCTCCCCTTTCTTGACGACTTCAATCTTCTTGACTTTGCGCATGTTCTTCTCATGGTCGCGCTTGATTTTGTCGATATCAGCATCCAGCTTCGCAAGACCTTCTTCTGCTCTCTTCTTGAATTCCGAAGCTTTCTCAGGATCCAGTTTGCCAGCATAGAGTGACACAGACCGACTTTGCGGATCACCTGATGGCGCCTCGAAAATACCTTTCGTCAACCACTCCAATTCACCTCGCAGACCCAGTCCCAGATCGACAGGGACAATCTGATTTGTAGAGTACGGCGAAGTGAATATTTCCTCCATCCATTCAGTGTGTTGCTGAAATCGCTGCATGCTGATTTCTCGCGGCGTAATGTGATCAAGTATATCTCCTCGCGAATTGTCTTCCTCTTCCTCTATGCTGATATCGGGCTGAGGTGTGGCATTTGAAGGGGGGAGGCCTGGTGCTGCACTTGGTACGTGCGTTGGCGGCGTTTGACGAGGACGTTTAGCTGGCGGTGGCCCCACGTCACCGTACATGGCCCCATTCTGATGAGGGACGTTGGCACCGCGCCCTGCATATCCAGGAGCAGGTGCGCCGTATCGGTTCATGGGCGGCATATTGCCTCCAGGAAGATTGATGGTTGGCCAGTTGTGTCTATCGTGAAGCATGAATTCCTTGCGGGCAAGCTGGCCGTGACTCTGCAGCTGCCTACGCGTATTCAAGGACTGTTGAATGGACTGCGGAATTTGCAGACGATTGACCGGAATCCGATTCTGTGGTTCGGCTTGACAGTAATGAACAATCCACAGAGAAGGATCCGGAGGTGGGTTGCTGGGGTTCGTGGAGGAGCTCAGTCGATACCGACGTCGGCTATGCATAGCCAACTGTTCGTTGCTATTTGCCCGGTAGCCTGCCCTATGAACATACATCTCCACGATCTACGCGAAAGTTCAGTGGAGGCAATTCACTGCCAGATGGGATTGCACATACGTAACCCTTGACCTCCTGGCTAAACGCTTGCTCAACGTCCATCCAAATATAACCGTCGCTGGCCGACGTCGTCCCCATTTTGTTTAACGGCTGCCATTTGAGCAGTATTGTGCCGTCATTAGGTCCATCGAGGAACTGCCATACCATCGGAGCCAGATCTCTCGTGACCTTAGGTGCTGCCTTCAGGTACTCTACAACGGCTTCCAAGTTCAGATGTGCTTGAATTGGATAGTGAGAGGCAGAAACGAGATGGATATGAGGTAACTGCAATGGTCAATTTCGGATTTCACTGCTAACATCTGGGCACTGCCTGAAGCTCACCAGCTGCGGCGGGACACCGTCACTTGGGTCGTTCATGTTGGGATTCATCCTCGTAATCGAGGCCTCGGCGCAAGATCCAACTCCCTTATGCGGTCAGGACCCGATGTCAGACCAAGGGCTGAGCTTTTCGGTCACTCCACTTCGACTGCCGCACTTCCTTGAGACTGTTGATAGACTTGACTGGACAAGGTTTCCTCTCCGCGAAATGGACGCGAAGTTGACAAGATACGACCACCGCGATCGGTTAGCTGCCAAGAAGACTAGGATGAATTAAGCGAATATCCAACGCCGCCTTTAGCAATTACTTCCTTGCTTCCAGACTACCAGACTTTGTGAGAGACTGCTTCTACTCTGCACGCTGCGCGTCTAGTCTGTAGATACGATGTTTTTCTTTTATCGGAGACGCATGCTAATTGTACAGGAGCATGGAAGACGCGTAAAAGATCATGCTCGAACCCGCTAGACAACCAACTCATTGGTATCAAAGCCAAGGAGCCTCGAAAACACAAAGGACTCGTGGAGAGTATTGTGGATCCTCCTCTACCCAAGAACACGGAGACCGCCTTTGGATTTGCTGGTTTTCTTATGCACTCCTGCCCCGGTATTCGCACCGCTGCCCCCACTGTGACCGCCGCCTTTGCCGCCCTTGCCATATTTCCCACCTTTCTTGTCCCCCGGTGCCACCGGCCTGATCTCCGTCGTACTTCTCCGCAAGAGCACTGGATGACTTCCGATGTACTTCCCTTGCATTTCTCTTGCAGCCTGAAAGTACTCTTCGCCATCACTGAAGCTGACGAACCCATAGCCTTTGCTCTTAGTTGTACGTTTGTCCCTGATAACTCGAGCTTTTTGCACAGACGGATATCGGGAGAAGGCCTTCAGTAAAGAATCATCCGTAACTTCACCGGCAAGATTCCCCACAAACAAACGAAAATGCGCCGGGTCCCATTCTAGAAGCGAGGGGTCTGTCCAAGTCTGGCCGCCACCGCTGCGTACCACGGTTTTCTGCTTTCCATCCGCACCAGCGACGACAGAGGCAACGGCAGGATCTGAATGGGCTTCCGCGGCTGTTGCTGCATCCGCTTTCCCTCCCACTGGGCCTGCATTTGCCCCGCTGGCAGACGCTGCTCCTTCCGTACCTGGCCTACTCCGTCCGAGCGTGCGAGACGTTGAGTCCGTAGTGTCTTTTCCAGCATAGGCACTTTGCCATTGAGCTATCTGAGCCTCCAGCTCCGGGTCGTAGTCGGCACGGCCTCCAGGTCCACCGCCTCGCTGCTGGCCTGGCAGAGGAAAAGGGTTCACAATCTGGGGTGGCGACACGACTGCGTACGGATCTTGCGCTCCTTGGCCATAATATGGCTGCTGCTGTTGTCGCGGATAACCCGCCCCCTGGTACCCTGCTCCGCTATACACTGTGGGCTGTGCTGCGAATCCGGAAGGCGGTTGAGCAGGAGCGGACACCGTAGGGCTGCTTGTGCGCCAGGCTGGGTTTGTAGTAGCTACTGTTCGAGGCTTGAAGGCCGTAAAACCTCCATAGCCAGAGGCACCTGCTATTCCAGGAGCGCCATTGGAGGGAGGCGGATTCGATGAGAATGCGGGCTTAAAAGCCGGCGGACCACCAGCAGGAGGTGGTGGTCGTGGAGGTAACGAGCTTGGAGGATGCGGAGATGCCGATGAGAGACCTGGAGGGGGAGGGTAGGACATGATGGACGTCTGTACGGCGAGCTCTGTTCAAAGCTGAGGCACGTACCTCTTGCCTCGTCTTCGACCACCGGCCAACTGGCGGCCCGCTAGTAGACGGGAGACGATGTTTTGAGCTGTGGCCTTGCAAACCTGGCACCTCGAGCTGTCACTCACGACTTTCGCACCTTGCGCAACTAACTTGCCGTTGCTTGTTCGAAGTACGAAGCATGAAATGTGTGTAGGTAAGCTGGCGAACTGCATCGGCGTTATCAGTGAAGCCTTGCGAAGTGTGTACTTTGGTACTTCGTAGCTCTCGCTAAACTGGCCAATGGGGATCATCAGTCTGATATTTCAGAAAAAGAGCCACCCATCTTCTGCAACTGTTGGAGTGCTATCGGCTCGCCGGGCATGAGTATTCGATGCTTTATTATTTATTACTGCACAGCGCAAAATCTGGGAATAGATAATCAGTAAGAAGGTGCATAAGATATTCCTCATTACGTTAGTCAGATATCAATTCGTGGGAGGTGCATGTTGACCATAGGGCAAGTATCAGTGTGCGCCCACATGCATCTAAGATTTTGAACGGTCTATTGTGCGCTGGATGTCTAGGAGCACTTATCTAAAAGCAATTTCCTTCGTTTTTGTCGATGAAGTACGGAGGATTTTATTAATATTTAAATAATACAGTAGCAGTGTAACGTGCAGAGCGAAAGCACCTCTGGTTACAATGTAGGATGGAGGGGCCCACTGGGACGTCATCTGTTACGTCGGACTTTATGCAGGAAGCTTTCTCCGGTTGCGACAGGCTAAATTGTAGATTAGCATGCTACCTTTTGGTTGTAAATTACAGCCTTCGGTTGTGCTTTGAGCAAAGGAGCGCGGACCTGCCTGGAAGCCCGTGGATCTAGCGACAGAACAAGAGCCCTACCGACAAGTTAGGAAGTAAGTTTGCAATAGTCTCAGGCGACAGTCAGTGAGTCCTCGACGGAATGAGAGGGAATAATATTCGAAACAGGCCTCGACCGTCGAAACAATAATCATGCATCGTGGGTCTCAGGCTCCGCAGCAATCCGTCGTAGGCTCGTAGCAGGTCAGGTTGGGCTGTTTGATTAGTGATGACGGGGGAGGGGACGGGCCAATGAAATCGACTCCTCTCGTTGGGCGGTCGCTAGAACTAAAGCCGTCGTTGTGCCTGCCCCTCCCCCTCCCGACCTACGCAGAAAACATCTTACTACTCCGTACTCCCAACTACTCTTCGTTCATCACCGCATCATAACACTTGCCCAACCCTCCTCCACCACTGCTACCCGTCTCCAGGTCGAGATCGGTACGCCCTCGAACCAGACTTCTAACAGACGACGCACCTTAAACCAATTGCAAGATGACTGAACCAGTGTAAGTGCCTTTCTCGATCATCTTCCCTCCGGCTATTATCGTCATGGTCGGCACAATGTTCCTCGCTCCAACGCCGCATGCGCAACTGTCGAGCTTTAGCTTGCTCTTCAACTCCCCCAATCTCTAATTGCGGCCGCTGACGCTGACATGTACCTATAGTGGCGGTGAGTTGCTTTTCCAAAATCATCCCGACACTTTACGCTTCCCTGTTCTTCCGGCCGCGGATCCAACTCCTCTCGGATGGAGCCAGTTGTCAGCCCGCCTGATTATTTTCCCAAACAAGTCTTGCAGCTTGTCCAATAGCCTGTCCGGCCTCTAGGCCTCTGGCGATGGGAGGAATAGAGAGCTCATTTCCTGTGCAATATGATATGTTCAGGATAGCATGCTGACTCTAGCTTACGATAGACTTCGGTCTGATCGGTTTGGCCGTCATGGGCCAGGTGAGTGGGATCGAAGCTGTCGTTCACCAAATCAGGAACTGATGCAGGACGCAGAACCTGATCCTCAACGCTGCTGATCACGGTTGGCATCCCGCTCCATTCTCGTAAATTGGTCCATATGCTGATGTGGAGAAGGTTTCACCGTGGTGGCTTATAACCGTACCGTCTCAAAAGTCGACCATTTCCTTGCAAATGAGGCCAAAGGTGAGTTGACCGATTTTGAGTACAATCGACCAAAAAGTCCCCCGACATTGACCAATCATCTCAGGCAAGTCCATCGTGGGCGCGCACTCCGACGAGGAGTTCATGGCAAAGCTCAAGAAACCCCGTAAGATCATGATGCTCGTGATGGCGGGCAAGCCCGTCGATGACTTCATCGAGCGACTGCTGCCCAATCTCGAGCCCGGCGACATTCTGATCGACGGTGGTAACTCGCATTTCCCTGACACCAACCGCCGAACGCAGTACCTCGCTTCAAAAGGCATCCGTTTTGTCGGTACTGGTGTGTCAGGTGGTGAAGAAGGTGCTCGCTACGGACCCAGTCTGATGCCTGGCGGCAATGAGGAGGCTTGGCCGTACATCAAGGATATATTCCAGAGCATCGCCGCGAAGAGCGATGGCGAGGCATGCTGTGATTGGGTTGGTGACCAGGGTGCTGGCCACTACGTCAAAATGGTGCACAATGGTATTGAGTATGGTGATATGCAGCTGATCTCGGAGGTAGGCCAGCAACTGAGAAGTCGGCTTTAAGAATGGGTTGCTGATCAATGTTTAGGCATATGACATTTTGAAGCGTGGTATTGGATTGTCAGACAAGGAGATTGGAGATGTCATGACAAAATGGAACAAGGGCGTGCTAGACTCGTTCCTCATTGAGATCACCCGCGACATTCTGTACTTCAATGACGACGATGGAACCCCTCTCTTGGAGAAAATCCTTGACTCTGCTGGTCAGAAGGGTACCGGAAAATGGACCGCTATCAATGCCCTAGACTTGGGCATGCCAGTTACCCTCATCGGTGAGGCTGTGTTCGCCAGATGCTTGAGCTCCATCAAGGCCGAGCGTCTCCGTGCTGCGAAGGTTCTGGGCGGTCCAAGCCCTAAATTCGATGGTGATAAACAAGCCTTTATCGACGATCTCGAACAGGCCCTTTACGCCTCGAAGATTATTTCTTATTGTCAGGGTTTCATGTTGATCCAGAACGTAAGATTCTGCATTGGTCGGCTACCGTTTGGACGATGACTGACTCTTCATAACAGGCCGGAAAGGAATATCAGTGGAAGTTGAACAAGCCTTCCATCGCCTTGATGTGGCGTGGAGGCTGCATTATCCGATCTGTCTTCTTGAAGGACATTACGGCCGCGTACCGCAACAACCCCGATCTGGAAAACCTGCTGTTCGACGACTTCTTCAACAAAGCAATCCACAAGGCTCAGCCAGGCTGGAGAAATGTTGTCAGCAAGTCGGCCCTCTGGGGTATCCCCACGCCCGCTTTCAGCACCGCCTTGAGCTTCTACGATGGTTACCGCACCAGGGATCTGCCAGCCAACCTGCTCCAGGCCCAGCGTGACTACTTCGGCGCACACACCTTCCGCATCAAGCCTGAGTTTGCCAGTGAGAAGTACCCCGAGGGCAAGGATATCCACGTCAACTGGACTGGAAGGGGTGGCAACGTGTCGGCTTCCACTTACCAGGTCTAATATATTGAATATTGCGCTGAAGGATGACGGTGATGATGCGCGCATTGCGCATGTTGAGCGCTTACTATTCAGAGAGCGAGGCTAGGGCAATATGCGTATAGAATTGAAAATCGTTTTGACGAACAGTAGAGATATTGTCCTTTCATATCATGGTGCGAAAGTAAAGCTGCAATCCAGCATTGGATGTAGGGTGGTTGGTTGCGAGGACGATTGGAAGGGGTAGGCATTCTATTTGCGCCAACTTTCCATAATTTTAGAAGACGGCGGATATCGAAGCATACGAGTGTGATTGCACCACACCGGCATTGTCCTTGTACGAAGTAACACAACACCAGAGCTCCCACACCACCGACAAGGGACAGCCGCTGGGATTACGAGTGGAACGCCTGCCATTTCCTTTTACCATCACCATCTCTCCTCGTCCTGTGGGAGTCAGCCTTTTCTCAGTCACTCATTTGGCCCGGTTGTGCAATCCCCTTCTCTTGCCAGCTTCCGCAACCTCAAGCGCCGAGTGGAGAGCTGCACGAACCAATGCGTTGCACGTAGATCACACTAGACCTGCAAGCATCAAACACTCCCATTAGGGCAGATGGCGGATGGTAGCAAGCGTCAGTCGACTGCGACCAAGGTGCAGCCAGCGACGCCGGATCTGGGGCTCTCCAACGCGGCTGTGCCTTTGGAGACAGCCTTGAGAGAGGTCGCAGGAGCGAGGTACGTGACCCAAAGGACTCCATCGACCTGGCCTCTGAAATGTCTCCTTCCTGTTGGATCTCATGCGGCCGCGACTGGTCACTCTGAAAGTGTGCGTGCAACTGGAAGTGCCATGCTGACTCTTCTGCAGGATCCGCCTTACAACCACCCTCTCCCAGACTCTCACCGGCACCGTCTTCACCGTCTGCCCCATAACCAATCTCCTCGCCATAAACACGGCATCGCCTCCTCCCACGCCCGCCTCCAGTACGCGAGAGGCTGTCCAGCAACCGGGCGACTACCATATACTGCCCATCTCGTCCATCAGCTCCTTCAACCTGCTGTCGCTTGCTCCGGGCGCAGATGGAGAAGCTTCCAAGGCAGGCGGCTTCGAGTATGTCAGTCCGCAGATTGGGAAGGTGGATTTGAGAGCGGCGAAGGCGAGGGAGGAAGCTGCCGTTGCTAAATTGCAGGCTGCTGAGAGGAGGAAGGGCAAGGGGGTGGGCGTTGAAGGACAGATGATCTTTGACGCATTGAGCAGGACGTAAGTTATGGCCCCTTTCTATTGCGTCCATGATGTTCCCCATCTACTCTCGTGGTTGGGCTAACCCCGGGGCTTAGGATGCCTACCCGGTGGCACGAGCAATCTATCGTCGTTCTGGACGCCGTCATGATCGCGCCTCCTTATAGGGTGGAGGATTGCAAAGCACCGGCCGATAAACAAACAGCACTCGCACGGGTGAAGAAGGTGGTAAGTTTTACCTTTGGGCAGGATACTCTACTGCAGAAGATCTCGTTGCTAAGACAAGCTTATAGCTTGAGATGGAGAGGAAGAAGTTGCCAGAGAAAACCAAGGCCGCACCCGCGGTCAATTCGAACAATGTGGTTCCAGGAGGGATGAGAAAAGGAGGCTGAAGTACCGCTTATTACAAGGGCGGCATATTACGGCAAACGCATCGCAGTGTATCTTAGTTAGGCGAACATGCGATATAATAGGAGAGCAGGGGAGAGCATCATCAATTAGAGCATTGAGCAGTGGTGGTCCTTGCGTCGCGAGCGAGCGTGATCTGAAAGACGACGCGCTCGGGGAGAAGACAACGCACAAGAAGGCCCTGCAAAATTGCTACCAAATGACAGCAGATTTAACAAAGCCCGTCAGGACGTGAGCCTGTAGATATAATTCTATTCTCGGCTTGCTTATACTGATGGTGGTATCCGCCCATAACCCCAACAGAGTGAGCGCCATCGAAAGCTAGCCCGAGCAGCTGTAGTGTATAAGAAGTGAAAGCCTTCCAAGTCTGTACTCAATTATTTCCCCCAAGGGTCATGCCTATCCCAAATCGTAGCCGTCATTCAATATCCTGCGCCCTCTTCACAGGGCTAGCTGTCACCGGCACATCGAAGCCACCGCGACTGGCTGTACTCAGCCGGGGGAGGATGCTCCTGCTCCCTTTTCTGGCATGCTTGCTTTCCACATCTCCTCGGTAGCCGCTGCCTTCACTATCCGGAAGATCATCCTCTCCACCCACAGCCGTGTACGCACCGCCTGCAGCGCCGTCCACGGTAGTCAGGCCGAGCACTTCCTTCCTGGCTTCCGCTCTCATCCTGCTGAGCTTGATATAGTTGTATGCGGCGATGCTGCCGATGGTCACTATAAGGCCGCTAACGTTGATAGGAGTGAGCGGGTCGTGGAAGACGAGCCCCGCCGCAATAATGGTGACAACCTCCTTGAAAATGCCGCAGATCGAAAGGGTGACGACGGACGTACGTGCCAGAAGTGCGAATTCTGAGGATGTCATAAAAAAAGCAAGAACGCCCGGAAAGAGTAATATGCCAATGCCAAGTAATACCCCCTTCTCATCCGCGAGCTTCTTAAGACCAGCTCCGACAGGCATTACGCCTTCCACAGGTACCGCGATCAGAAGAAGCGAGACAAACATGACCGGGGCAAGGAAGAATATAGACGAAAACGGATTTGAAGTTGCGGGATTCCGAAGCAGGAGGATTTGTGTGAGGGCCCAACGGAAGCCGGAGAAGAATGCAGATGATATGATAAGGAAGAAGCCCAGGAGGTTGAACGCAGTTTCACCGGCCACCATCATAATGACGCCAACGGTCATGGTGGCTATAATGAGGATGAGTTTCCAGGACGGCGTCTCTAGACGAAAGACAAACGCAAATAATAGCACGAACGCCAAAGCACTCGACTTGCACATAGTTAAGATGTGATCATTAGCTATGAAATTGAGTCAGGCCCGCGAAGATACTCACTGAAGAAAGTCAGCGAGATAAATTTCAAGCTCATGTTGCCCAAGCCTATATCCAAGCCCGTAGCAGCTCCGCAAGGACCAATCCTTGTAAGATAGAACATGCGAGTCATCAATGGTTTCCGAGGTTCGCTCTCATGAGTGGGTGGTGGTCGGCTACCGGCGTGACTGTCCTGCAGGACCGAACTATGTCGAGGTCTAAACCGTGGGAATATCCACAGGACCAAAGAAGCCAGGGAGAACTGGACCAGCATGTGCAGGCAAGTCGTGAGTAGCGGGAAGTGGAAATCCAAATGCTCCGGCGCGAACATCCATTTGTTGTACTAAATTGAGGTCAGCTAATATCCAATCCGGGTGGGACCAATTGTTATTACAATGGATATGGACAGGGAGAACAGGTACCTGCAGAGGGTTAGAAAAGGGTTCACAAAAGCTGGGATAGTGCTAACTAACCACAACCCAATCAAGCCTGCATTGACAGCGGAACTTTTCAGAACAGTAAGATCTGCCAGCTTCTTCTCCTCCTCGGTGGCTTTTATAGGAGCAGTCGGAGCAACGCGTTCATCAATCATTGTTCGGCGCGCTTTCCTCCTCCGCCGCTTCTGACGTTCTTTTCCAGTCAAACCCGTCTCCTCATCATCGACCAGACCATCTTCGGTAGGGAAATCGCTTAGATCCGCGCTGCTCGAGCGCGATGACCGGTCGGAGAACCTTCCATCATCATTGCCTGGTTCCGCGTCCTCCGGCAAGGTTGATCCCGTGCCTGGCTTGAATTTTCGGCCAAATTTCGTTTCTATGGCTGACTGTCTGTTGCCAGCACCGTTATCGCTCAGCTGCGAGCTCCTGCGACGACGATGCTCCTGAAATGATTCCCTGGCATTGGAAGCCAGGGCATTGGGCATGTTTCCTAGTCCAATGGTGGGCGATGGGGACGAGGATGAGGATGCTTGAAATTGCGGTTGTTGTGGTAGCCGTGTCAGAGGATATTCGTCAGCATGTGGACTGGTGCGGAGGTTTGTGCTGCGGGCAGTCATGACATGGCATCTGCTCTAAATCTTGGCCATTGTAGTGGGTGTCAAGACGCGTCCTATGGAGTTTTGTGGTAGCGGAGGGTTATTTCTGATGATGAAACGGAGGTCAACAAGGCAGGGGAGGTGGAACAGACAGGGCAGGGTCACTTTTACTCGGTATTAGCCAGGCTTCCCGTCTCGGTCGGTAGCTTACTGCATTGGGATTGGCTACAAGGGGCGCCGCCTGATGAGAGAATCACTCCAGGTAAAATTATTTTATATAATAGTCCGTTGTGAAGGAATCAAAAACATACCTGTACTCGAGCATACTTGGACTATCCAACGATTCGAATACCCCAGAGAGGATTATATGTACTGTACTTCGTTTCGTTGGATCACAACGACTTTTTGCGGGGTAGGAGTACAGAATCCAAGCACTTTTAATTTGCTCACCCCGGCAGGTGTGCACCAAGCCAATAATCTTTCTAAGAATTAAATCACCAGGCGAGCTAGCCGTGAACTGTCATTGATTATTGAATGCTGTGGATAATTAATTAATTATTGTTGTGCAAGGCTTAATATTATCTCCTGTTCGGTTTACCACACAAGGCTGGAGCTCCCATGGTCTGGCGTCCTGGGCAACGACCCCATGCTTACCGATCACCTGCAGATGGGAGAACCACTGTCACTGGTATACAGTAGGTAGCCTAAGTCTGTATATCAAAACTCTATCGGTTGCTCTCATCTAAAAAAGCATCTCTCGCATGCCTTGAGTCTGTCGTGCGTTTCTCCCTGGAGCACCCCGTGTGTGGAGAGCGTTGCTCCCTTGTACTTCGCGTGTGTTCGGAGCTAAAAGACGGGAAAGATGGAAATCTCCGATGCAAACAATGACGTCGTGTAGCCCATTGGCTGGATCTACGAAAGTGGTCGAGATGGCTGCTTGTGCTGGCCCGGGCCCCTGACCTCCCGCACTTTCACTAATCACAATACTCGTCCTGATCCGCGTTCGGGAAGCTCGGTCCAGGGTAAGCCAGCGGTACACATCCGCCTGCTGTTTTGTGCCTTTTGCGCAAGATCCGTCTCTACATCTTCCATTTTGCACGCACAGCGACCAGACTTCAACGTCCCCGCTATTTGCTCATCCAGCGATATGGAGGGTTTGCAAGCACAATGTGTAGAGGGTGGGCTCAGGACCCTGAGAAAGGCGACGGGATATATGGCAGTAAGGAGGCCCTCATTGGCGCCAATTGGCCAGGTGCGCTGACAGCCACTGCACAGATTGAGAATTACGGTC
The DNA here is from genome assembly GCA_001599915.1 of Symbiotaphrina buchneri. Taxonomy (NCBI): domain Eukaryota; kingdom Fungi; phylum Ascomycota; order Symbiotaphrinales; family Symbiotaphrinaceae; genus Symbiotaphrina; species Symbiotaphrina buchneri. The sequence goes on along the minus strand of BCIG01000001.1, from coordinate 187,498 downwards.
TCATTGGCAACATGCACACTTGTGCGATGGTTGCAATAGATGGAAGCATTGACTACATGTGCTGGTTCGTCCTGCCCTTGCTTGAGGCCGTTTATCCTCTCCGGCCTCTCTGACCGCGTCAGGCCTGAATTTGACTCCCCTTCTGTCTTCTGTCGGATGCTGGACAAGGATAAAGGCGGGCATTTCAGCATAGGTCCCTCACTGGCAATCAATTCAACAACCAAGCAACAATACCTGCCGAGCAGTAACATTCTTCAAACCCGCTTCATCCACGAGGACGGTGTCTTCAATGTGGTTGACTTCTTCCCACGCCCAAAGCACCCAAGGCCCCATGTGGTAGCATCTCAGAGCAGAGTGGCCGGCGTCAAGCTACCGCTGAAGAAATGGCTTGTCCGAAGGGTAGAATGTATCAGAGGGGAAGTTGACCTTAACGTCGAGCTCTTTCCCGCTTTCAACTATGCTCAGGATACACACGAAACAGAAGTTCTAGCTGCCCACAGTGACCCCAACCAACCGAGCAGAGCCGTAATATTCAAGAGCAAGTCGGAGAGCCTGCAACTTGACGTCACTATAGACTGCGGACAAGACCTTCCGGTTCCGGACTGTCCCTTGGTGATATTCAAAAAGGAGAAGAGGGACGGCATGTTGTCTGAAGGAGTTACAGCTCAGATACATTTGAAAGAAACACAAGCAGTCTCTTTTGTTTTGCGCCAGCATCAAGAGGAGTCCCAACCAGAAGACCTAAGCAAAGACACCATCGATCGCATTCAGCACCAGACTGCCGATTTCTGGTACAATTGGATATCGAAGAGCAAGTACAAGGGACGCTGGCGAGAAATTGTGAATCGTAGCCTCATGATACTGAAACTACTGACATATGAACCTACCGGGGCGATCATTGCTGCACCTACCTTTTCCCTGCCTGAGGATATTGGTGGGATCAGGAATTGGGATTACCGGTTCAGCTGGGTTCGAGATTCTTCGTTTACCATATATATCTTCCTCCGTATGGGCTTTATAGAGGAAGCGGAAGCTTATATGAACTTTATGAGCGACCGTTTCCGCTACTCACGCTCCAAGGAGGGTGCTTTACCAATTATGTTTGGCCTCCGCGGCGAGACTGATCTACCGGAGATTGAGCTTCCTCATTTGGAAGGCTATCGCGGCAGCAAGCCTGTAAGGATAGGCAACGGTGCTGCCTTCCACAAGCAACTAGACATCTATGGAGAGCTCATGGATAGTATCTACCTCTACAACAAGTACGGAAAACCGGTGACATGGGATCAATGGGTGGCGGTCCGCGAAATCATCGACTATGTCTCGGGGATCTGTACGTTCTGTGATATCCTTAAGCCATGTCTATCTAACTTGCAAGCAGGGAAGGAAGAGGATATGTCTATCTGGGAGGTCCGCAATTCCAAGCAGAACTTTGTCTACTCGAAGATCATGCTATGGGTTGCCTTCGATCGTGCTCTTCGATTAGCTGAGAAGAGAGTTTTCCCTTGTCCCCATAGGCTGCAGTGGATGGCAACTCGGGATGAGATCTACGAGAGCATAATGACTCAAGGATTCAACAACGAAATGAACTGTTTCATACAAAGTTACGAGAACACTGAGATACTTGATTCAGCTGTGCTTATTGCACCCTTGGTGTTCTTTATTGCACCAAATGATCCTCGGTTCATCGGCACGATGGAGCGGATATTGAAACCACCCGAGAAAGGCGGACTCACGAGTACCGGCCTGGTGTACAGGTATAATTGGCTTAAGAGCGAAGATGGCAAGACACCCTTGAACAAACATTGAAGGTACAACTGCTAACTGTTTAAACAGGCGTTGGTGGCCGGGAGGGTAGTTTTTCCATGTGTACTTTCTGGCTCGTAGAGGCTTTGACGCGGGTATGTCGAAACGTTCTCTTTTTACTCTCCTTTGCAAGCTGCTAATCACGAACAGGCTGGAGCATATGACAAGCATTACCTCTCCCAAGCTGTTACGATATTTGAGAATATGCTTTCGTTCTCCAATCACTTAATGATGTTCTCAGAGGAGATTGCTCAGTCAGGGGAGCAGCTAGGAAACACACCACAAGCTTTCAGTCATCTGGCGCTGGTGAGTGCCGCTTTCAACCTGGACAGAACTACCGGAGGCGCCGGTGTGGGTGGCTAAAGCAGAGGTCGTGCTATTTCATCGCATGTGGTCATTGACAGGCACATGAGGAGTTGGGCAGTCGAAGTCCACGGTAGAGCAGATATTCAGCAGCTCAACTTGCTGTGGATACACATTATTTGATCTCAGCGATTGAAGCCTTGAGCAGCTCCAGATTTGATATTGCTATATGGCAAGCGAGAAGAATCGGGACATTACGCCACAGCGGGTGATAGATAGAAAAAATAAAAATCTGGGCACTCCTCTGCTTCATATAATCAACGTCAAGATTGCATCCCCTTAGTCGTCCTTAGTTGTGGTGCCTATTGCTGGTCCGCCGAACCACAGAATGCTGCTCACTGGAGACAACCCCTGCCGATCGTCGCGATGTCATCGGGTGCGCACGGCCGCTTAGAATCAGCCTCCCTTACGGAGTACGTTACTGCTGTACGAAGAAAACACACTGCCTGATCTGGCTTTGCGACAGTGAATTGCTCCGATAGGGGTCTGATCTACGCCTCCCTCAGCTTTCGGGACCCATCTACAACCCAGGAGCAGGGTAGACTGAATATGGGGCTTGATCGCGACGGTCATATCTGAGCCCTGAAGCCCGCCCACACTCAAGTCTCTAGTCTCAGGAAGATCATGCGGCACCTTGCGCTGCCTAAGAACACGTTAATCCACTGAGATGCCTTCTCGAGTGAGATCCTCAAGAGCAGCTGCTGAACCGGCATTGATTGCCTCCGAATCATCTGGTCTATCCTCGGCCCCAGACTCCGAGTCAGAGAGGGATACTACCCCAACAGTAGCGACTTCATACGTGCCGACGTCCGAGGAACCAGCAATTAGGAAGGCCGGGAAAGAAAAGACCGCTGGCCAGGCTGTCAAGCGAACGGCGAAGAGAGCCGCTGAGGCTATAGATGAAGTGGTGACATCTGCGGCAAAGAGAGTCCGGCGCGCGGCAAAAATCAACTACAAGGAGCAAGAGGACGGGGAGGAAGGGGAACCTGTCGTATCATCGGAATATTTCCAGGAGAATCCTCGAGTTAAAGGTTCCAGATCACAACGGAAGGCTATAGCGAAAGAGGAGGGACAATCGCCGCGTCGGGTTGACACAGCTGCGAAGGGACGGCGGGCAATAGTCAAGCAGGAGACTGAAGAAGCAACTGATGAAAAGCCGGCCGTTACCCCTGCCCCAAGAAAGAAGGCCAAGAGAAAGCTCAATCAGGAAGGCGAGGACGCGGAGGAACAAGTGGAAGAGGGGCCAGAGTTGCCAAAGAAGGGTAAAAGGAAAAGGAAAGTAAAAGAGGAGGGTGGTTAAGGGGAGCAGGAGGAGGGTCAGGGAGAAGTCAAAAAGGTACGGAGAAAACGCAAAACGAAGGAAGAGAAAGAGAGAGAAGCAATGCCTATAGCCGCCAGGACCAGCGGCTTGAAGATGTACATCGGTGCACATGTCAGCGCCGCAGGTGGTGTCCACAACGCAATTACGAATGCAGTGCACGTTGGGTAGGCTACCCATTTGGCCTGTCAGATATCTAGATGCTGACAGGATCAGGTGCAACGCATTCGCACTCTTCCTGAAGTCGCAACGAAAGTGGGAGAGCCCAGAGCTGAAAGATGAGCATCTGAATCAGTTTCTGTCATTTTGTCAGGATCACAAGTACGACGCGCAAAGGTGATAACGCAGCTTCTAGTCGTTCTTTCTTCGAACTCCTGTTAATATTTCAACAGCCATGTTCTCCCTCATGGATCGTATCTGGTCAACCTGGCCAATGGGGAGCCAAAGAGAGCAAAGCAGGCGTATGATACCTTCCTAGATGATCTACAACGTTGCGAAAAGCTAGGGATCAGACTCTATAATTTCCAGTACGTCTTCTTCTCCGTTGTTCATTGCATGCTGACCCAGCCAAAGTCCTGGAAATACGAACAATCAACCCCGACCGGAGGCTATTGGGCGCATTGCAGCCGCGTTGAACAAAGCTCACCACGATACTCGGTCGGTCAAGACAGTCTTAGAAACCATGGCCGCCGATGGTAATGTGATTGGTGGGACGTTCGAAGATCTTCGTGATATCATCGCATTGGTCAAAGACAAGTCACGAATAGGGGTCTGCTTAGATACTTGTCATGTTTTTGTATGACTCCCAACCTCTTTGCGGTTGTTAGCACTCACTTACCGGGTGTTCCATCAGGCGGCGGGCTATGATCTTCGCACGCCGGAAGCATATAGGAGAACCTTAGATGAGTTTTCACGGGTCGTGGGCATGCCCTACTTGTCTGCTATGCACCTCAACGACAGTAAAGCTCCCTTTGGTTCACATCGGGACCTACACCAGAATATAGGCCTAGGCTTCCTTGGATTGCGCGCTTTCCACAACATCATGAATGATGAGCGTTTTCACGGATTACCCATGGTTCTCGAGACGCCACTTCAAAACGCGGAGTTTGGAAATAAGGAGGAGGACAAGGGTATCTGGGCCCGAGAGATCAAGCTCCTGGAGAGCTTAATTGGAATGGACCCGGAAAGTGATGCTTATCGAAGCATCGAGAAGGAGCTCAGCGACAAGGGCCAAGCTGAGCGGCAGAAGCATGCGGAGCTTTACGAGAAGAAGCTGGAAAATGCGAGATTGAAGGCCAAGAAGAAAGCAAAGAAACTGAAGAAAGGTGAACCGCTTTCAGAGAGCGACGAAGCCTCGTCAAGTGAACTGAGTTCGGATGAGGACGAGAGCGGGGCAGAGCAATATTGATAAGAGACTCGCTCATATCCAGCAGGGTTTCAAAAGATTATTGCTCATGCCAGTGCCATTGATTGTAGTACGCCGTGTATCATTCAACGGAGGCTTATCTTCATTAACAGCAATTATGCATCAAATACAAGGCCGTAGACATTGGAAAATGATATCTCGACGTGGGTGGACCGAACGCGGCAATCATGGAAACGAACACATTAGTCCAGGCCACAACGGGTTATTGACAGTTTGCCGTGCGCTTTCAATCCAACACATCCTCCTTCATAACAAAGAGCTGCTTGACGACCTCGTCACTCTTGCTTCTGAGGCTGTCGTGGTACATGACATTGGTGATGTACTGTTTGCACCCTTTGATCTTGCCTGCCGTCTCCTGCGCCAATTGAAAGTCTACATACATGTCATCGATGTATGTCACGGCATAGACCGGGACTTCGTTCTTGGCCAATTGGGCTTCGTCGTACAGCGCCGGCCAGTCACTCTTAGCGGCTAGGATGTTGGCTGCTTCTTTCATGTGTGATAGCTCGGAGTAGTCGTCTAACATCCAAGGATAGACCTGACGGACGACATTAGTATGAAACCAGACGAGGAGGATTGACATGCCGTGGGGAAATATACCATTTCTCCGGTGAAGTATACTGGTTGCTCAGGGTCCGATACACGATCCAAGAAAAATTGGTCGTGCTGTTGTCGGAAACGTTCAGCGGACCAGTTGGACGCTTGTCTAACCGTACAGTTAGCAAGAAAATCAATCTGCTGCTATCAAGTAGGGAAGCCTTACCCCTGGCAGTATATAGCTTCGTGCAAGACGGTGTAGATGGGTCTTTCCTCGAAGCCTAGGAAGCCGTCGATGCTGGACAGGCTCGCCCTTGTAAGAACTCCATACTGTTCCAGTTCTGTGTGTGCTCGGAGGACCATATCTGGTACGGCTTAGAGTGTCTCCTACATAAAGGTTTTGCGTTTGGCCGTACCATGCACTGCATCCATCATGCCATGAAACCCAAATACCAAGCCCACCTGCTGAAAGCGGCGAGCTGTCAGCTTCCTCCCTGAGGGAAGCCTGACATCTTCTTTTGTGAAATGCTCCAGCAGGTCTCGAACTCGTTTGATGTCGCCTGGGAACTTGCGATAGTAGATTTCATTCCGCTCAATCACTTTCTCTAAGGGAGCATCACGGGTCAACCGCAAACCTAACGCTGAACCGCGGGGGACTTACTGTAGGTTTGCTCGTAGGCTTTGTCAGGGCTCGTTATGAGAGGTGGTAGACCTCCTGTTAGGAAAGCTGCTGCGGGTCAGCATGGCACAGCCTTGATCTGGAGGCTATTAGATATCAACCTTCTTTGAGGCTCTCCGGGCTACATCTTGTCAACATAACATTTCCTATGAAAGAACGAAGAGCTATTGCGGCTTACTACTTGGACAGATAAGTGACCGAGAAAAAGCCACCGAAACTCTGGCCCATGATACTCCATTTCTTCGGTTCGTCCTCCGGGTAGTCTTGCATAAAAGCCCGGCGGATTGCTTCGCAATCATCGACTGTAGATCGTCAATATTGATATTGACCTTGGCATAGTTGATGGCGTACCTATGCTGTCAGCCCTAAAAAGACTGAGGTACTCTGCTTCCTCCTTTGGACCTCCTGGAGCAGCTTTGGCTAGAGTTGCAGCTGATATAGGGCTGCTCAGACCCGTTCCACGTTGATCTAGGAAAAGCACCTGGAGTGGAAGTTTTAATTGGGTTTATTTGCAAAATTAGCCAAAGTTCGTACCTCATAGCCCTTGTCAAGAAATTTGCGGAGGGAAGGCCAATTCTGGGGCGGCTTGCATTCATTTCCAGGACCACCTACCCAAGTTAGCAACAGGGGAGTACTGCGGGGTATTATTGCCTGCTACTACGTGCCTTGCAAATATACCACTGGCCGTGAGATTAGCGGGATGTCCGTTCATAGATTTGGAAGCCATACGCCAGTTGGGCTTCTTCCCCTCATCCTTCTTGGTCGCGTCCTTTGCAGACCGTGCAAACAATTGTAACGTCCCAGATTTCGGGTTTTTGTAATCTTTTGGCACGTTGAAGAACAGCTCGGTCACCTCAAACTTGCCTACTTTAATTAGTGACTACGTTTACTAGTCAGAAGAGACGGGATCATTAACCAGGTACTTTGTAGGCGGTTCTGGAAATCAATTTTGCAACAGACATTGTGGATTGCTTCGGATATGGCAAGCTGCTCACAGAAGTTGCGGGTTGGTTAGGTACGTTGGCGAGATGAAGTGATGAGGATCCGAAAACTCCACCCAATGATCTTCCGGTAAGCACACAATGGCGAAGAAAGACAAGAAAGCAAAATCAGCGGAGAAGAAAGCACGAGTGGCACAGAAACAAGACAAAAAGGCGGCTCAAAAGGAGAAGAAGGTAAAATCCCGAGGACCGCAAGGAGATGACAGTGATGCGGAGGATGTGGACTTGGATGCTGTCCTGGCGGAATATGCGAGGAAGGTAAGAAGATTTGATTGAAGTCGATGCATACCAGCAAAATTGAGAACCGTTTCCCATGCTGGCAATTTCCATCTTCTCAAATCATCATATTTCCCTCTATTCAAAATATCGCGGTAGCTTCTCGAGAAAGTGGACACCAATTCCCCTTCCTTCTGTTGCGAAAGTTTCTTCGCTTTTCTTGACTTGACATTACTATTCCAACATGTCGCCTTTCATTAACTGGGATTGTTTTCATATACCCATATTTTGTACATGATCTCGCTGAAGCCTTGGATAGCAAGAACAATTCTTGAAAGTCACGGAGGTTGTCTCTGAGCCTCCTTCTCCCCGAGGCTCAGCTACCATAATCGGCTCCCCATCCAACAACAACGAGTTGCTGATATTTGGTGGGGAATACTACAACGGTGCCATCGCTACATTTTTCAACGATCTGTACATCTACAATATCAATAGAGACGAGTGGCGTCTAGTCACAAGCCCAAACAGTCCTCTGCCTAGAAGCGGACATGCTTGGTGTAGAGGAGGCAATTCTGGAGGAGTGTACCTTTTTGGTGGTATGTCTGAACATACTGTACTACTATTTTTGGCACCCACTGATCGTAGGACAGGAGAATTCTCCTCCCCCAAACAAGGCACATTTTACCATTATAATGACTTTTGGAGGCTTGATCCATCCACAAGAGAATGGACCAGACTTGAAACCAAGGGCAAAGGGCCTCCTGCTAGGAGTGGTCATAGAATGACGTATTTCAAGGCATGAATGCTTATGATCCCTGCGAAGTTTCCAATCGAAATGGCTGACCTCTATCTAGAACTATATTGTCCTTTTCGGTGGTTTCCAGGATACGTCACAGCAGACAAAGTATCTGCAAGACCTGTGGATCTACGACTGCCAGAATTTTATTTGGCATAACCCAGTTCTGCCACCGGCCACTCAAAAGCCAGATCCAAGGTCATCCTTCTCATTCTTACCGCATGAATCTGGAGCGGTGATCTACGGAGGCTACTCAAGGGTAAAACTTACCACCGCTGCTGGCAACAGAACCAAAGGCGGAGGTCAGGCGCAAAGAACACTCCTCAAGCCAATGGTCCACCAAGACACCTGGTTTCTGCGAATTACACCTCCGCTACCGGAAGCCCCAGCGAATGCTTCGCCTACCATCCGCTGGGAACGTCGCAAAAGGCCCGCTAATCCTCCCAACCCTCCTCGAGCAGGGGCAACAATGGCTTATCACAAAGGCCGTGGTATACTTTTCGGTGGGGTACATGATGTGGAAGAAAGTGAAGAAGGCATAGACAGCGAATTCTTCAACACATTGTATGCTTGGAATATTGAGAGAAATCGCTTCTTTCAGCTGACCTTACGGAAACCGAGGGCGCAGAAGAAAATGCAGCCAGTCAGTGAAAGAGCAGCAGGCAGAAGAGGTAGGGGAAAGGCTGATGAAGAAGAGCTTTTGCGGAACCTCGCTGCTCTAGAGACGAAGGGTACTATTGCTGGAGAGGACAGAGCAGACCCGAAAGTAGACTCGAGTCACAATGATGAGGACCAGGAAGATGACGAATTGAAACCGACCAAGAAAGTTACGATGGAGCTACCGCATCCTCGGTTCAATGCACAGCTCGCCGTCCAAGACGACGTGCTCTACATTCTGGGCGGGACATTTGAGAAGGGGGATAGAGAATATACCTTCGATGAGCTCTGGGCTATTGACCTTGGTAAATTAGATGGCGTCAAAGAGATGTATAGGCGAGAGTTGGAAGATTGGATAGGAAGTGAAGAGGATGATAGCGAGGATGAAGACGAAGATGAAGACGACAGCGACGAAGGAACCGAGGAGGCCTCGCAGAATGCACGAGCCGCAAAAGCTGAAGAAGAGAAGTTGCCCGAGGTTACCGAGCCGGACAAGGTTGCATTAGAGGCCGCCGAAGATATGGAAACCGAGACAACAGACCAATCACCACTTGCGGATTCGCTGCCTCACCCTCGACCATTCGAGAGCTTACGAGACTTCTACAGCCGCACGTCAACTGAATGGCAACAGCTCCTTTTGGAAGAGATCCAAAAGAAAGGAACTGGCGAGTCGAAGTCGATCAAAGAAATCAGAAAGGACGCCTTTGAGATGGCGGAAGAGAAGTGGTGGGATTGCAGGGAGGAGATCAGTGCGCTCGAGGATGAGCAAGAGGAAGCCGGCATCGGTGATGTCGTCAGTCTCGAGCAGCGAGCTTCACAGGCAGGTGCTCCGAGAAGAAGGTAGCTCGCACTCAAACAATTCAAAGCAGGCTTACCACCTCAAACGAGATCAGTATCTGTTGCATAAAGTATTTGGGACATTATCTTGCTGGGCCTGGCTACCTTATCCGGCCGAGCTATAGAAGTCGGTGAGGGTCAGACTATTCGTAGTTGGGCAACTTTCCAGGTTCGTAGTCAGCAACCGCCGAGAAGTCATGTGACTTCGCGTCGCGCGTAACGCGAGATCCCGGACAAGGTTGTTTGCACCAACAAGTACGGTGTACCTCTGGATTACCGAGTGGCTTTGCCAGCGACAACGACACAGAGCTATCGTCGAGTCTTGAGCTCTATTCAATCCTTCTTGTAACCCCACCTGTTGTTCCCCAAGAGTCCAAGGCAACTGATGATTGCTCTTGGATGGAGACATGACGGTCTTCAATGACAATACATAATCTTCAGGAGCATCTTTCTTGGTTACTGCAGACAAAGCCTTCGGCCCCACCGCCGCCAACAGCAGCTCAACCGACTGGTGACAGAGCTTCGACCATCGATCCGTTTGACAATATCCCTAGTGCAACAACAATTGATAATAGGGGTTCTAATCTAACTTGCACTGACGACACCATCGGACAGGGGCATCCTTCTTGCTTGGGCCTGACACATACCACTCGCCTGGGTCGCTCAACACAAGAAAACAGCTCTAGAAGCCTCCCGTCGACGACGGACAACCAGTGCGTTTCAAATCTCGATCAGATGGCAAGACTGCAGTCTGCTCCTCGCTCAGTTCCAAGACCACGGCTCATCAGCCTGGAATCTCCAGACACGAGGGTCGCCTTTAAACCTATCCTGAATTATCAGGATAGAACCAAGACAAAGGCAGATCAAACACGCGGCTCCCATGTCTTTCAGGACATCGCCCCGTTGGACTCGCCAAAAGCTGCCCTCCAGTCCAAGGGCCCTGCCACAGGTCGACGCCTTCATCTGCATGGGACGCCAGATAAGTCCTCACAGAAGGTTGTGCGCACTGAGGCGAAGTCACCATGGGCGCCTCTCGATGAATTCACGGATATAGATTCCATTGACCTTGCCGATGAATTGGATCTACGTGTACCGTCTTCAGCATCTGTGGAAGAGTTCGGAGATGCAAGGCCAATCTGGAGAGAAGACTCGGCCGTCAGGGCGGAACCCCCAAGACCTCGAGGAAAGAAGCGAAAGAGTGAGGAAATGACTAGGGATCTGCCACCAAGAGATATATCTCCCCGCAAGCACAACGAGGGCCTGAAAGAACTCCCCAACACGTATGGCGTAATGGATACTTCTCTAGAAGACCCGCCGCCTCCTTATTCGTCCATTGCTCCTCCTGCTCACGATTCAGTCGCGGAGAAGAGAGGCCAGGAAGGCATTGCAAGAGTCGCGGCACAGCGTTTTACGGTGGACGAAAGCCCGTTTGAGGAGGAATACAGGATCGTTGAGACACGCATACGGACAGAGACTCGTAAGAGGAAGTCTATCGGTCAGGTGCCCTCTGAATCTGAGGGGCAGTCGGATCGGACCAAGCGAGGTCCATTCGAAAAGCAGAAGCCGAGCACTGCGAGTGGGTGCATTCAATGGAGTGGTCTGCATGGCGAGCCCAGTACCTCGATTCGTGATCGTCCTAGGTTTCCCGAGCTGCAGAAAGACCGGGCACATGAAATGGCTTCCCAGAGTAAGAAGGGCATGCAGGTCATTGCGGACAGTGAAGATGAAGATGATGAAGAGTCATTGAGTGACAACCCGACCTACATTCAAGATGAATTGGATTGCGTTATGACCCCATTCGACACGTCCAGGACCTTAGCCGGAACACTCTCGCCGATAATTCAGGACCAAGTGGCCACGCGCGGGATTCTGGGCCAGGCCCCCAAGCCAGAAAGATCGGGTCATGTAGTCCCGGAGTCGTCGCAGACTCTCCCTTCAGCTCTCTCATCAATCCCCACCGACTTTGAGAGACCTGGTGCCGTCGACGACAATGGCTCCCACCGCCATCCACAGATCCCCGCCTCGTCCGGTATTGCAGAAGACGAAAAACGGTGTGTCACCTGGTTTCTCCAGCAGCCGAGAACAAGTATTTTGCGTTGTATTGAACGCTTTCGCGGTCAATTGACAACAAACGCTACTGCAATGTACCAATATGTCGATGATGATTTGGAAGTTCCCCCTTCCCTTCAAAATGAAGCGAAGAGCCTTAAAAACAAGATCAAGAGCCTTGAACAATGCCTGCCTGCAGCAGAAACGCTCCTAGGTCTAATGCAGAAAAAGGAAGCCATTAAAGCTGATATTGTGAAGGAAATTACGGAGGACGAGAAATCAGCAGGATACCATGCTGCCCTTGAAGAGAACAGGCGGGTCACGAGCAGGATACGCGAGCTCGAACATACTATTGCTCAATCGCTCAAGCAAGCGGCTATATCCATGACGTCCGGCGATCTCCTTGGGCAAAACTTGGCGAAAGCCAACTCACGGCTCGAGACGCAGCTTGTCAAGGCAACGCAACTCCCCGAGCAACGCTCAGCTAATGACTCCCTTCTGATGGGAAGCCCTCGGGATCTTCCTGCTCAGGGCGGGCCACCCCACCAGATACCGAATAGCGATATCAAGGCATACTTCTCGCCAAGCAGAAGGACTAATAGATTGTCACCTGGCCGGGAGCTCCAAGTGCCTGGCTCGCCAGTCGGCACGGGGCAAGGACTCCGGTTCAATGGGTCGCGGAATGATGAGTTCTCTGACGGTGGTTTTGCTTTTGACGATCTTCAGGACGAAGATATCATGTATACGACGAACATGGGAATACCTCGTGCCCATCGGGATCGATTCGATTCAGGGGATCTCGATGATAGCTTTGAAGGAGGAGCGACAGATGAAGACATGATGGAGGCAGCAAGCTTCATTGACACAACGAGGACTTCGGGCCACTCTAACATCGAGTTCTTCAATGGCGGCAACTGGGCGCCCTCGGGTCCTGTCCGCCAAAGAATCGAGAATGTAGCGCCGCCCTCTGTAGCGAGTCAGAACACGATGATGCATTATCCGTGGTCTAAAGATGTCAAAGCGGCTCTGAGGCAACGCTTTCACTTGACCGGTTTCCGCAACAATCAGCTTGAGGCCATCAATGCTACGCTGTCTGGCGAGGATGCCTTTGTTCTCATGCCTACTGGGGGTGGTAAATCTCTGTGTTATCAACTACCTGCAATAGTGCAAACAGGAAGAAGCAAAGGCATAACGATTGTTGTATCGCCACTGCTCAGCTTGATGCAAGATCAAGTTGAGCACTTGAACCGCTTACAGATTCAGGCGTTTCTTTTCAATGGGGAAATCTCCGCTGAGCAGAGAAGACATGTGATGCAAGCGCTCAGGGATCCGAACGTTGAGAAGCTGATTCAGATCCTGTATGTCACTCCTGAAATGCTTACCAAGAACCAAGTGCTCTTGAGAGCGCTCCACGAGCTGCACAGTATGAAGAAATTTGCGCGTATAGTCATTGATGAAGCACATTGCGTGAGTCAGTGGGGCCATGACTTCAGACCGGATTATAAGGCACTGGGCGAAGTCAGGCGGCAATTTCCCGGGGTTCCTCTCATGGCATTGACTGCTACAGCCACCAACAATGTGAAGGTCGATGTGAAGCACAATCTGGGCATGGGTAACTGCAGGACTTTCTCACAGACGTTCAATCGGCCCAATCTTACATACGAGGTTCGCGAAAAGCGTAAAGGGCCTGGCGTCCTTGAAGATATCGCCGAAGTCATCAAGTCAAAATACCGTGGTAAATGCGGCATCATTTACTGCTTCTCGCGCAAAAACTGCGAAAGTGTTGCAGAACGACTTCAAAAGCAGCATAGAATAAATGCGCACCATTACCATGCTGGAATGGCGCCAACAGAAAAGCAAAAAGTCCAAAGGGAATGGCAGGCTGGCAGATTTCACGTTATTGTGGCCACCATTGCTTTTGGCATGGGCATTGATAAACCTGATGTCCGGTTTGTGATACACCATACTCTTCCGAAAAGTCTGGAAGGATATTACCAGGAGACTGGAAGAGCGGGCAGAGACGGGAAGACTTCCGGCTGCTATTTGTACTATGGCTACGGGGATGCCAGTAAGCATCAAAAGATGATCTATGACGGAGATGGGAGTAGGGACCAAAAAGAGCGTCAATTGAAGATGCTGCGCAATGTCACCCAATATTGCGAAAACAGAAGCGATTGTCGAAGGGTCCAAGTGCTTGCGTATTTCAGCGAGACCTTCAGAAAAGAAGACTGTCACAACACCTGCGATAATTGCAACTCCGACAGTACTTTCGAAAGTGTCGATTTTACCGAGCTTGCTGCCATAGCTATACAAATTGTCAAAGCCGTCCAGGATGACAAGGTCACTGTATTGCATTGTGTGGACGTCCTTCGCGGCATCAAATCCAGAAAGATATTGGCTTACAAGCATGCATCTCTGGATGGATTTGGAGCCGGTGCTGACCTTGAACGAGGAGAAGCGGAACGACTATTCTACAGATTGCTGAGTGAAGAAGCTATAGAAGAGCAAAACGTCATGAACAGAGCTGGATTCCCCACAGGATACGTTCACGTAAGCAGATCCTTCATTTGACCTGAGATGTTTCTGACCACTCCAAGCTCGGGAGAAATTGCCACGAATTTCTCAGCGGCAGGCGTAAGTTGAAAATTCAGATGCGGGTCTCGCCGAATGGCAAACGTCCGTCTAACAATGTCGCGAAAAGCACCGGCGTGCGTGGTGCACGTCGGCCGCCACTGTCAACCAATGTTTCATCCCCTGTGCAAGCCGCTTCAAGCAGGCTCCAGACCCGGCGGGCTAAGGGTAGCCGCCAGAAGAAGGCGAAACTGGATGAAGACTTGGATGACTTCATTGTCCCTGACCATCAGATCCACGATGAAGAAGCAGCTGACTCTTCTGATGACGCCTTTGAGCCGGTCAGAGAAGCGACGACAACGGCACGGCGGCCCACAAGAGATCTCGGACCACCCATTACGACAGATCTGAGATTGGAGAGTCTTAATATCACACATAAGATCGTAGTTGAGGACTTCGTGTACAATGCCAAGAAGGAGTGTGACAAGGTGAGAGACTTTGCATACCATCGTCGAAGGGCCCTGCTAATCGCGTCAGATCGTCCTGGAGAAGAATCTACGAGACGCGCCTTTCACAGACAGCATACTACGGGAGATGGCGATAAACTTCCCCAAAGGCACGTCTCCTTGGTACCCCATGCATGGTGGCAGATGCTGATCGTGTCCAGACCAGGACGAGCTGAAGCAGATCCCGAACATCGATCCTGACAAGGTCGATCGTTATTCAAAAGTCTTTCTCACATTAATTCGAAAAGCTCATGAGCGGTACGAGATGATGTTGAAAGATGCGGAGGATCGCGATCATGATCCGAATCATATGAACGTGATCGACATTAGCAGCGACGATGATGGCCTGGGGGATCAGCTGGACATTTCTGATGCAGAGTCTGCGCGCCAGGAAAGGAGTGGCTACTTCGAAAGGCGTCAAACCGATCGAGATCGTCCGAATGGGAAGTGTAAGTAGAAACTGGACACAGTCAACTTCTGATACCAGCAAACACTGACCCAGTTAGTTCATGGGATCATTGCTCGTTCGGTCTATCAAGATGAGCTTCCCGTGCCAGCTATTGAGGAAAGATCAGAGACTGGGAGATCCTCAAACAATGGGACCAATACGACCCGTGCCGTCAATTCTGGTAGTAGACAGCGGCCGCGCTCGACCTCGGGCGGAGGGTTCAGAAATGCACAAAAGCCCCGATATCAATCAAAAGCTCGTCCGAACGGATTCAAGAAGACGAAGAACTTCAAAACATCAAGCCGGGCGACGAACAATGGACGGCTCGATCTTTATCCTGGTTATGATAAGCGAAATGGTGGGGCCACAACGGCGAGTGGAGGGTCGGGTATTGCTATGATGCCAACATAGGCACTGGAGTTTCGCGCACCCATGGCAGCAGCGAGCTCATCTGCGCCCTGGCTCGATCGCGGGCAAGCTTATCAGCATACTAGAATTATGGTAGATCCCTGCCTGGGCATTCGGCAAAACAATATATCCTTATATGGCTATGCGGCATATGGACATGTAGAGTTTTGAGTTGCTGCCACCTCTTCCCTCCTTGACCTTGATGTCTACCTTAGTAATCTCCGGTGGTGCCCGGTTCAGGGGATCGACTAGGAGATTTCCGATCTGTCATTCTTCGGCAGTTGCGAATGGCGCCGATCGCACCTACCCGACGTACTGTTGAGGGTTAGTCTCCCGCGCGGGTATGAGATTAGCGAAGGCCGCTAGTTACCCGTACTTCTTCCGAAGATGGAAAGTGAGATTCACTAAATTCCACCGTCCCAATTCTCTGGGCTCTTAGGAAGCTAGACCATCCAGCGCTCCTTCATCACATGAGGTCCCGTCCACCATTGGCATTCGACATCTGTGCATCACGGATGACCGGAGTGACGAGCCTTGTCTTCCGCAAGATGCCTCTTGAGGAACGCTCCCTAAATCGGCCTGACGATGACCGGTTTCATGCCTCCGCTGAAACAATGTCGGCCAAAAATGGTCGGAGTTTCACCATGACGTCCACTTCTACAACGGCAGAACAGGAAAATGTGCCCGCAGCTGTGAGCAGCATGCTGAAGACCAGCACTGAATTCGGCGACTATGGCCAATTATACGCAACTCGGAGATACCGTCCAACTACTGGTCAATCCTCACAGAGAAGGTACGGGTCTTCCTTCACCAGCGCATCCCGTTCGGCAGACTTTCTCCCAGTGGGCTCGCTGCCCTCTTATGGAAACGGTTTTGCTTCTCATGGTCTGAATAATTATGGCGGCCCAAGGGCTTCAAGTATGACCTCTCTTCATCACAGCCGTGTACCAATGAGACGTACATACTCCCAAGCCTCGGACATGACGGGCCCTCGATCGTTTTCCATGACTAGTAGTGTACAGCAATCTTTTCAACCTGGTCATCGACGTACATACGCCGTCCCCAGGTCAGCAACCGGCTCTCCAAAATCCATTCGTACACAATCAACCCTGGCGTATCCGACACGATTGAAGCGGCATGGATACAGGCCAACTTCACCAGCTCTGAGCGATTTCAATGGGAGCAACTACCGTTCAACACGGTATGGCGTCGGATTTGGCATTTCCTCTGGGCCAGCCGGCAATATGGGTTATGGGAATGCCATGCAACGATCCGAAACTAGGACTTCTCCTCCTATTTTTGGGGATAGCCCATCACCGACTTCAAGCTTTCGAACTGGAGGACTACCACAAACAACACAGTTTCGCCTCGGCACAGCGACCCCTCTATCTAGTTTTACCGACTTTGATTCACCATTGGTAGCGAACACCAAGTCTATTACTCCGGAACCCCAGGACAACATTCAACCTTCGCACGAGGCGCAGCCTGTATATTATGATTATAGTGAAGGATTCGATGACCATAAAAAGAAGAAAGATAGAAGAAGTGAAGATACACGCTCGGTAGGAGCTGCAGCAGCTTTTACCATTGACCGCACTATTCATGAAGACCGCCCGCTGAGCGAGATATTTCCAGGTGGCAGAGGCGTGCAAGAGGATCAGGCCACAAATTATATATCTTCCGAAAACTTTCAAGCGAGACTTGCAGAGGCCGACAATACGGGGGCAAAATTGCCCATTCCATTTGAGGAGACACGAACCAAGCTTGACGAACAGCCACGGCACAGTCCAACGTCGAGCGACCACAACGTCGGTCGCATCGCCGAGGTGGGACCGGCGAAGGCAAAGCAGGCAAACGAGTCGAACAGACGTGAAGCTGGTACATCTGTCCAAGAGCGCATGCCTGTAGTCCATCGGAAGCCGAGATCTTCCTATTCCCCATTTCAGCCCACAAATTCTGATGCGGATGAATCGAGCATTTCAGCGGGGACCTCTATCCTATTCAGCACTCTAGGCCAAGGGTCAGCTCTTCCACAGTTAACTCGGACAGAAGATGATGTGACAAAGACATCTGCTAGTTCTTCTCCCGTACCGCGAGACTCAGGGTCTTTCGATGGGCCTGGAAACATTGCATCAAGTACTAGCTCAGTCACGCCGAAAGCTCATATACGCTCTTCAGGTTCAGTATCCAGGATTCCGGTACCCGTTCGCACTATTGCGAGGGAAGGTCGACTCCGCAGTACACACGATCAAGCTGTGGCTTCTTCTCGCGACTCGCAACTCACAGGAACGCATTCAAAGCCTTCCTGGGCGACCGCGCCGGAGTCTGACTCGGCAGTCTACAATGCAGGCGAAGTTGCCATCTCGGAAATGAGCAGTAACGAACTCAGCAAATTCGGGCCTTCAAATTTCACTCAAATACAACCGACTGCCAACCACAGCTCTACCAGAGGAAAGGGCAGCCATAGACCACTTTCGACACATACTTCCAGAAGTAGATTCAGTGCATTCTTCTCGAATGATGATAGTATTGCTGATTTGGCTCGTGCTATTACAAACCTCGAATGCAGCGAGAATGGTGATATACTCGGTACCACAAAGTCATTTGACCGATCAACTGCCAAAAGGGCAGCCTTGCCAGCACCATTGCGGTCAATCGCAGAATTCAAACGACCCTTGTCAGATGTCGGAGATGGAACGCAATCAAACAACGCAAGCGTACGTCTTTCAGACACCAAGGATGTCGGGCAGAAGTCAGTCCGACATACATACTCTGCGTCCGACATCAAGCGCAAACCACTAGAAGCAGACAAGCGCCTCTACGCAGGGCTTTTGGATCACTCTTCACACGGTGACACCAACTCGAGGTGGAGATTCTCCGAATCTGAGGCACGGTCGTTGCGATTGACAGACAGTCACCTCGAATTTACACAGATGGAACGATTCTCGTACGACACCAAGAAGGCCAAGGAACTTGTACCACAGGATAATCCCTCTGAGCCGATTGTGTCCACTGAATTGCCATTCTCTTTTGTCCCTGTCTTGGCCGCCCAAAAGGGAGCTGGATCGGCCCAGCAGCCCGAAATTCCGCAGACTAATACAGCCGTAATTAGCTCTCCGATGAGCCAGCCTTGCCAGGGCGCCTCTATTCCTCCAAAATTCAAGGTGAAGCTGCGCCGTAGCAGGGAGAATTCTACTTCCTCAAGAGCTCGGACTTCCTTTGTAGCTGACAGGCGGGCATACGGTATATGGTCTGGCTCACCGGATCTAATGGACTCACCAGTACTTACAACAGCGGTTCAACCACCTCGATTTAGGCTGAAAGTCACATCCCCCACCATGTCTACTCTAGCAGCTGATCGAGCCCCCAAGATCGAGGACTGCAGTGAGAATTCCATCCAGAAGGCATCGTTTGACTTGTTCAGACCTGGACCCCCTCGGACCGGAAGCCCTCAAATATTCTCTAGCTTTGGCAAAAGATTTGGTTTGATTTCTGGCGAGAATAGGAAGGAGAAAGCCGATCCAGCGCCGAACAGCACGCTTGTTCCTCCTTCTCTCGTCAACAATCCATCTGAAGTTCGTAGCTTCTTTTCAGATGACAGCTCAATCATGGAAAAGAATGGCGGAAGCATCCGCAAACGTCTTTCACAGATGAGGCTCCGATTACCGTCCCCTAGGCTTGGGACGAGTGAAGATGGATGGCATCCGGGAAGAAAGACTTCTGCAGAAGCGTCCCGGTTGGGCGACAGTTCCATGGGGATTAGTGATACGACCGTCGGTGTCTCGAACATGAAGGTCAGGGCGAAGAAAGTTGTCGGGAGGTTTCGACACCTCCTTGGATGGAGTAGGGCCAAAGTCAAAGCGGCGGGTGAGAGACTGAGGGCCAAAGGCGTCAACATGTCAGGTGGCTCTTCCGCGGCCGCGGTATACGAGGGAACCTGACTTCCTGTACGGCCAGGCAACCGTTGTCTGGTCAATTGACCGGAGTATATGCTTCATCGTTGCTCTCATTCTTTTGTTTTTCAGGGATATGATGTTTCCTCATGTCCCTCCTTTCGCGTTTCCTTGCATGAAGGTGGAAGCATTACCTATTTTGGTACCGTCTGCATTTGCTACGAAGTCTTTGCATATTCCTCTGACAGAGCTCAGACACAGTGCTCGCTCTAGCGCATCTGGCACCACTGACTATACCGGCATTCTGGCAAGATCATTACTGCATGGCCTGCTATAATGTTAGAACTGACATCAGGGACTAAGTAGGAATACAGTTAGAGCTTAGATTACCGTAGATGGAAAATAAATATCTGGCTGATTTTAGGATCCGTGCGCCTCTTCAGTGCATTCTCTGTTGCCAGAAGCCGTTATGGCACTATCATCTGCAGTCCACAACACCAAATAGTTGCGATAGGAGGTTCAGGCTATGACCAGGAAGACCAAGTGTAACATACGTTTGAACGAGCTCACCAAGCTCAGGGGCCCACTCGAGGAATACTTGATAGAAGCTCAACCGGATTGCTTGGATAAGGGGCATTATTGGCCCCTAATGCAACATAAGACAATAAAGGAGTCGTCCCAGACGAAATGCTCCTAGTCTCCATTTCCCCCGCCTTTACAGAAGGCAAGACTACGGCATACGCCTCCATGAAACGCTGTATACGCCCAAGTCCATGTGCAAGGAAAGGCTATCGCTAAAACGACCTGCTTTTCAGAATACCTAGACACCGTCAGAACCAACCAGTCAACGATACACGGCCAACTCACTGCGCCTCCAACGATAAACACACGCTCCTCCTCCCTTCGAGCCCATTGGACTACTTTGTTCGCTCCTTGGGCAAGGGCATTACGCGTGACGTTTGGCCCAGCAACGCAGTACAGCTCAAACAACGGCGTGACCCATACCAGCGAGATGGAGTCGCGGCTGACGCAGTGGTGGACTTTCAGATGGGCATGCTTTGCGTGGGCGCTAGCGTGCAGGACGTGATATAGAGTCATAAGCCTATCATTAGATCAGCGGATGCACCTGGCAACCTGGGACGACGTATACATACTTCCTGCGGGAAAAGGCGGTATTGAAATACGGTTCAAACGACGGCATCGTAAACTGTACATTGTTCCGAGATTTGTAGAGGAAGTGACGTAAAACAGTGCCTGGCAGGATGTCGGTCATGTTTGGACGGCCCCTACGGACAGATGCCTTGATAATCTCCATGCTGCCACTCTTCTGTAGTTGCTGGGCACCAGTCAGTTGGAGAGAAATGTCATTATTGAGAGTGACCCACCGAGACAACCTCTTCTCGTACTTCTCTGAGTTCATAGAAAGTGTCCTTATTTGCGCTAATAAGGACGATCGCTACCTCATCTTCCTTTCTCCCAGAAGAGGGCGGTCTCTCTTCCAACGAGCCTTCACCCTCTTGCGCACTCAGGAAGCTGACATACATGTACAAATATCCCCTATTGTTGAAGGACGGTAGACACAGGGGAATCCAGTTTTCTCCCCCTGCGGCTTTGACTCCACCAGCATCAAACAGCATATTGAAGATAAGTTGCAGATCGCTAGGATGCAAGGAGTGCTTCTTGGGTCGGACGACGCTGACCAATCTCCCTCCCGCAACAATGAGCCCGTACAGTAAGTTTTCGGATCGTGTCTTTAGCAGTATATTGTTGATGATCTGACGCTGCGATTTACGAAGCATAAGGCATTCCAATCCAGACAGGAGGGTCGACGGAGAACCTCGGGTGAAGCTATCAGCAAGAGCTGACAGCAATGGTTCTGTGCCGTGTAGCGGTCTTCTGAGGTCGGTTGACGGCCGGTTGGTGAACAGATGGGTCAGGTTAGGTAGGGTAAGAGTAGACAGGATTTGCATATACAATGCTTGTAGCTGGGTACGCAACTGTTCCACACTTTCCAGTAGTCTGCTGATTGCGACGAAGTAGAGTGGGCCTTCTATACGAATGGCAAACCTGACATTTCCAGCAACAAACGACCTTATAGGATCTTTCGAGCCCTCATAGAACGATATGATGGTCTGTATGATACCAATATAGCCCGAGATAAGATTCTCGTCACCGTGACGACTGTAGATGGGTTTACCAGCAGAGGAGAGAATCAGAAAATGCTTCAGTCTCGATTTCCATGCTTCCAGGAGTGCTTCTGTAGGATCAATAAGTTAGAAGGCAGAGACAAGAGGTCAACATCTGCAGGCTTCTCCTGACCTTCGTTGCTCCCATCCGCCGCCGGTTCTGGCAAATCATCAAACTCCCTCTCGAAGTCCGCCTCTAACTCGCGCTCATCCTCACTAAGAGTTTCGAATGGGTTGTCGGTCTGGCCATCGAGCAGCTTCCATGCCGGACTGCTGTTGCTTGGGTCGAGAACATCACCCAACAGACTCTCGACGTCACCGCCAGCTTCCAGAGTGGGCGCATAGCTTCTGACACTTGAATTATCCTCCATACCAGTACTAGCAAGCTGCCGACTGGTTTGCGGCGGGATTTCGCTTGCATGTGATTGTCCAGACACAGAAGCTGTAGCTGAGGGGATCGTCGTAGGGGAATTTGTCTCCTTCGTGTCCCTGGAGCCGTCCGAATTCAATTGGGTATGGATATCGGTCAGAGACAACGCGGTAGTCGCCTTCGACAATAGTTGGGGTCTGCTACTGCGCATTGCCAGCTTCATTGACCCGCTTGCAGGTGCCTTGCTACTGCTGGAGGAAGGCTGAGGAGCTATTGGGCGCGGTGGTAAGGGTGGGGGTGCCGATTCATCGGATTGATCATCTTGCTCGCTATTTCCACTTGTATTGTGGCTGTCTGACTTCTGTCTGGTCCTTCGAATCTCCTCTCCATCCGCAACGTCGTCTGCTCCATCGTCCGGGGAAGGCGCTGAAGGCATTTCAGCGTCTGCGGGCCGGGTATCAGTAGATGAATCCTTCACTGATATAAGTAAGAAGAGCCATGACAGACTGACCAGCAGGTCCCGGGCTCTGGAGCTGTAGCATCACCACATGCCCAAATTTTGGACTGATGGATGCACAGCCAGGATGGGGGGTGGGGGGTGTTGATACTGTAGCTCCTCCGAGCCCAGCTCCGCATTCCTTATGTAATCCTCCGAATCGACCACCAGTACACGATTACGACGCAGCATAGGAGCGAGCAAACTATGTCGCATTACTAGCAACATGAACTATGTCTCTAGATCCCGGTGACAGCCAGCTGGCTGTGTCTCCAGTCAGCTCCGGTCGGTCGACTCCAGTCAACCGTCAATCGCGGGGCAAGGCAGAAGACAGTATGCTCCCGTTGCAGATGACCAGGTTTCAGTAGAGAGGACCGTCAATGGCTGATGACCTCTCCACAGATGCGTTTAGAAAGGACAAATCTTACAGACGCTATGCGTCCTCGGTAGAGAGAGCTCTAGCCCTGTTCGACACAACCTTGCAGGACTGGGCCGACTACATATCGTTCCTGGGCCGCCTCTTGAAGGTAGTCCAATCGCGGCTGGGGATTCGAATAAAGACTGACAGCCAACTGAAATTAGGCACTCCAAACTCATCCCGACGATGCACCGGTGATCCCTCACAAAGGTCTTGTGTCTAAGCGTTTGGCGCAGTGCCTGAACCCGGCGCTACCGGCTGGAGTACATCAGAAATGTCTCGAGGTCTACACATATATCTTTGCTACTATAGGGGTATGCGCAATCCCACAGCATGTGGATGATAGCTAAAGGAAGGATATAGGTAGACGCGCTTTCAAGAGACCTCCCCCTATATTTTACAGGATTGTCCTCAGTCTTGTCTTTCGCCTCGTTGGCTGTACGACCTCTTTACCTGTCCCTTGTGGAGTCGTACCTGCTTCCACTACATGGCTATGCCGTGCGCCCCGCTCTCAAAGGTATCATAATGGCTTTACTTCCTGGCTTGGAAGAGGAGACCAGTGAAGATTTTGAGCGAACTCTCGCGATTTTGAACGGATTTAGGGACGCAATTCGACGTGGAGATGGTTCGGATAGCAAGTCTCTAGATAGTCCTGGAGACTCTTACTTCTGGCAATGCTTGTTCCTGGCGTCGATCACCAGTGGGAGCCGAAGGACAGGTGCCCTGGCATTCTTAGTAAGGGAGTTGCCAAAACTGGTAGATACGACCGGGCCAGAATCGAATGTCACCGATGATGGCCATGAAGGCGAAGAGGTTGGGTACAGCGATCTCTCTGAGGCTGCTCGGGCGATTGTATCACCGGAGCCGGGGCTTCTTGTGCGCTGTTTCGCTACGGGCCTATCCGATAACCAGATCCTGATTCAGAGAGGCTTTCTTGACTTACTGGTATCGCACGTCCCGTTACACTCTTCGATTCTCCAAAAGAAGCTTCCAACGGAAGGTCTTAAAAAGCTGATTTCGGCAGCTGTCAGTGTGGTCGCTCGTCGAGATATGAGCCTCAATAGGAGGCTTTGGGCGTGGTTGCTGGGCCCGGAACCTCCACAACAGGGTGATGAAGCAAAGTCACCTTCTGCTAATCCCACTGAAAACGTCAATGGCCTCATCGGCTCTGGAAGGGCTGGATACTTCGCTCGTTATGGCTTGAAACCTCTGGTTCAAAGCATCCTTGACTCGGTCACGAATGATGCGGTGGTGCCCTTGGACCGAGCGCGGCCTTTTCGGATTTGCCTGTCTCTGATGGACCGCTGGGAAGTTGGTGGTCTGGTTGTTCCTGAAGTCTTCCTTGCCCTGATGGATGATGCACGCCGCTATAAGGATTCGGCGAGGTCCGCGGAGGACTTTCAAGATGTTTTGAGAAGCGCCAATGTCTTCTTCGATGGCGTTGAAGGTGGCCTCATATGGGGAGAGCTTAACAACCTCCTCATTTCAGCACTAGGATCGCCGTCCACAGAACTGGCAAGCCGACTGCAGAAGCTGTCACTGGTTGATTTCATTATCAGTCACTTCAATGTTCGCGAGGAAGAAATGTTGGTCGTACACATCCCACTAGCGGCGTTGAGCCTCCTGAAATTGCTCAGCCTTCACGAGTCGGCAGCGCGTGCCGAAAACGAAGTCAGCGTTCCGGCGACATCTAGCAGTGCTCTTGGTATAGCGGAGAGACTGGTCGCCATGATCCCGGAACGCGCATTCTTGACAGGTCGCTCTAACTCCGATTCTCCTCCCTCGGTTTCTCGCGCGCCTGCAGCCAACTCAGATAAAGATGAAACTGTCCAGCAGATACGCAGTTTCTACGAGCTTGACCAGGGAAATCTGGATTCTGCTGACCCTCCGTTCTCGGGCGGTCACATTGGAGAAATGCTCTTGCGAGAGGTCTCAGGTCTCGTGTGCAGGTCTCTGCGCGCCGGCACCGCGGAAGCTCTGATCGAGCCGAAGACTAGATTGCTGATTTCACTCTTGGAAAAGCTGCCCAACATATCTTTGCTGCGGGACTTGGACCTCTTTTCTACCATTACCGAAACTCTCTCAGCTGAAGGCTCAGGCCAAAATTTGCCATTCCCCACCTTTTCTGCTGTACTCTCGGCTTTGATCGCTCTGAACTCTGCACTGTCGCTGGACCAATTCTCGGCTTCGGACGAACTGACCGAGCTATGTCCTTATCTAGTACGCCATGCTTGGTCATACGTGTCACCGGTTAACCCAAAATATCACGTTGAAGCTGTGCATTGTCTATGGCAATTGCATTTCGCGACTTCGTCGACCCGTTTGGTTGAAGCATCTATATGCCAACTTATGACTGCCGGTGATGAGAATGGTTCCGGTTCATGTTCGGTTGATGCTGGACAACGGTTCGCAGTCGTGTGGAGCCATAGTGTCCAAGCTCAATGGGGCTTGGCTGGACCTAGAGGGGCAAGAGTGCAGAGGCTGAACAGTGCTGACAACGTCAAGCATGTCGCAGGGAGCATTGGCGATTACTATGCAATGCTTACTCGACCTCTTTTCATATTCTTGGACACTCTGGCCATAGAAGGAACCGAGGTTTTCTTTTGCACGAGGAGTTGGATTCAGACCCTGCCGACCGTTGATAAGTAAGGTTAAACTATCCGAGCTGCGTGGAATGGATTAGCTTACAGATTTATCAACAGGGTGCTGCGAGTCTTCGTCACGAAACTTCTGCCCTTCGAGTTTCTGGCCTCTGACCATGGTACGGCCGACTACGAATATAAAGAAGAACACGACTTTGAACAGTGCTGTTATCAGTTACAGACTCTGTCTAACTTTCTCAAGTATTCTCCTAATACAACATGGACAGCAATGACGCGCGAGGTAATGCACGGTAAGATGGCTTTGGCTCATGGTAGAAGGCTCGAAGCTGATGATTCACAGAAGACAATGAGGAGCATCCTATAACACTCCAAGTATTCTTCACTCAAATTTGCATGCGTGCTATCAGCGGGGATGTTTCAAAGTGTACAAAGGATGTCAAGTTGAGAGTGGCAAAGGTACAGCGTGCAGCGCTGTCTTTATTGCAGCAGATCTTGGTCGGGCCGTACCATCTGAATTTAGTTGGGCTCGAGCTGGAATATCCCCTACTCGACAGGTTGATGGCATCTTTGCTGAATTTCGACTCCTCAATACAAGTGTCACTCTTGGATGTGGTGTTCGCATCTTTGAAGATGCGACTCCTACGTACGCAACCAATACCTTCACCGCAACATAGACGAACAACTTCAAAAGACACATTGAAGAGCCCTTCTCGGGTGTCAATTCTTACCGACACTTCCGAGAAGGAACAAACAGGTGCATTACCGAACCCACCTCCACCGCAGCTCGTGAAGTGTCTTCAGGTTGGATTTTCCACCGCTTCAAGTCGACCAATCCTGGACAATTGGGTTGCCTTCTTGGCAGAATGTCTACCACTTTTCACCGACACCATCTTCGAAGTACTTCTTCCACTGGTTGAGTGCATCAATGGGCAGATACGAGAGATATATGCCAGCTTGAGGAGCACATTTACCGACCCGTCTGGTCCTTCCTCAGAAGCTGGAGAAGCCACGATATTAGCTTTACTTGACGGTGTAGAACAGATCTTAGCCAGTGCTCATGATCGTCTCCTCATGGATGAGGCCAAGAGCTCGAACATGCGCAGTCCCGAGCAACCACAGGGCTTCTTCGGCAATATGGTATCGGGGGTCTGGTCATCTGACGCACCGCAGACCCGTAGCCCTACAGCCAATAACCGCTTGACCGTTCTCCTCGCGTTTGAAGACGTCGCGCGTATCTGCTTTTATATTTGGGCATGGGCAGGCCACGGCTCCGAAACAAACGGTCAGGACCCAAGCTCGTTGGCGTCCTTCAGTTTCACATCCCTTCGGGTGCGTAATCGAGCACGTAGGCTGTTGGAACATCTTTCTGTGGCAGAACCCCTTGAATGTCTGGAAACTTTAGCGGAGATTTGGAGACTCGCGTGCAATAGTCGCGACCAACCACGCGCAGCGTCTGTTTTCAACCTTCTACATGTCCTCGATGGATCTCGACCAAAAAATACCATACCAGCCATCTTCAATGGTATCTACAGCAGGACAAACACGAGTGCCGTAGAGCCCAGAAAGCGCTCGGCTTTGACGACAGACCTTGCTTCGGGAGACCTTGTCAGCTTCTTGGTGGCCTATGTCCGGACAGTGGACGATGATGCCATGGACGAGATTTGGGCTGACTGTATGGCGTTCTTGAGAGATATTCTCGCCAATCCGTTTCCACATCGACAGACACTCCCTGGCCTCCTCGAATTCACTGCTTTACTCGGGGAAAAAGCGGATAACACCAATTTCGGGGAGCAGCGAAAGATGAGGAAAGACCTAGGCGTGAGTATATATCTTCTGTATTCTGAAAGGCTGTGTTAAGTTGATACCAGGATGTCTTTACAAGGATGCTCACCGCGGCGTTCACGACGAAGCCAATAAGGGTATCTCAAGATTCCTCTGCAGGTGCCATCAAAGAGAAGCCCGTTGTCGGTGTAGAGGCTACAAAAGATGGACCGGGATCGTCATCACAGGCCAAGGCAGATGATCTAACGGCTGTCCTTTGTAGTATCATACCAAACTTGGGTAAGATCCTGGTCGAATCCGATCGCATCACAGGCACAGCGACAGCGATCTCCACAAACATCATTGGACCAGCCTTTCACGCCAAGGCATTCCCGGAGAACGTGTCTAGCGGCCTTTTAGCACTACTCTATCAACTCTGTCGAATTCCAAGCGCGTCAAAATCCTGGAGGAGAGATCTTAGTGATGCTTTCAACAACGCCAGATTTTTCTGCAGCCCTCGAGTCCTGGTGGAAAACCATTGGCTTCCGTTGCTGCGACAGCTATCAATGAATGACAAGGATCGTCTTCCGGAGCTTCTCTCGCGAATATCGGCGCCGACCTCTGCAGGCATTATGTTTGGAGTGGGAGCAAGTTCTGCGCGTCTGGAAGCGGACCGAAAAACGCAACTCAATCTGAGAAGGATAGCCACTCTTATTCTTGCTGCGGATGATGACACATTTGTCGTCAATGTTCCCAATATCGTGGAGAGGCTGGTCGAATTGCTGTCAGCCACTGCAGCTTCCTCGCCCTCATCGATAACGAGGGCGGAGATCTATATGGTCATACGTGCTCTCGTGCTCAAAACATCCCCCATTCACCTAGTACCATTGTGGCCTATCCTCAACTCCGAATTGCAGGCAGCTATTTCCTCGCTGCTTCCAGAAGAGTCAAGCGATGTCTACAATGATTTCACAATAATACACGCATGCAAGCTGCTGGACGTGCTGCTTCTTGTACAGCCAGATGATTTCCAGCCTCATGAATGGTTGTTCATAACCGATACTATTGACGCGGTCTACCGCCCTTCGGACTGGAGACCGGTCGCGCTTGTCGACGAGGTCTCTGAGAGCTTAAATCTTACGACGCAATCCGGGGATAGCAGTTTACAACCAGATGCATCCGCCGGTATGGCGAAAGATGGACTTAAGAGACCACTCTTAAACTCGAAGATTATCAAAGCTGTGCCAGGGGAGGAACTCCTGGCTCGGATTATCAGACCGTTCTTGAGCGAGCTAAGCATTTACGCTTTCGAAAGCACGTATAGCATGAGCGCGCCGGACTTGGATGCATGCAAGGAGGATCTGCTGGCGGACCTTTTTGATGAGTCAACCATTGCAGGATAGATAGCAATAAAGTTATGTGATATCCCATGCCTCCTAGCAGATGATCCAACTATGTGCCGCCTGGCGCTGTGAACAAATGTATAGAGCACACCTTGGACAGATTCCACTCTCTTGCTGCTTCCCTCTTGACTCTCGTCCCTGACTTTGGAAATGACAACCGAGCATGGGCTAACATGTAACTCTACTTGCGATCGGTGCTTCATTGGCTTTAATAAACACCGGGCAGCACCTGGACTGAGCCGCGCGACACTTGGTGTAGTCATACATCACTTGACAGGTCTATCAGCATCAAACTCTCGACGGAAAGTCTTCCATTAGCAGACGGTAACTTGAGAAACCGCAACTGCACGGCAATTGTGAGGCCGGCCCATCTCCCTCCTTTCCTCCCTCCTTTCCTCTCCCGAACTTCCCCTAGTCGGCGCCCCTTTCGGAGTCACACGACCTCCCGCCCATCCAGTCCCAACCCCTCGAAAACCTCCCGAAAATCGTTGATGGCGTGATTGTAGGGGTATTCGAGGACCCCCAACCTGTCACATCACGCAGAAAACGTCAGTCTCATGCTGTCTCTTGCGGATGGATGGCAAGGGGGTGGGAAACACATACCTCCAGTCCCGCAGGATCGGGAATGCCTTCTCAGCGGCGGGCAGGAGAGCGCAGCCGTCCCTGGCGAGGAGCCGCGCGAACGGACAGGCTCTGATGGTGATGTTCATTTGCATCAACGTCACCATTCTTTTGCAGAGGCGCTGCAGCGCCATCTGGTCGGCGGCGGATGAGAAGTCGTAGTTGGCCCGGAATTTCTCGTTGGGCGGGTCGAGGGCCACAAAGACCCAGGGAAAGGCGTCGAAGGTGGATTGCGCCGGCTTAAAATAAGGCATTATTTTGAAGATGGGCGATGACGTTCGCTGTAAGGAAGGTATGCCGTGGAGATTTGTCGGTTTGTAGATGTGTGGCGTGGAGAGGGAAGCTGGGGAAGGAAGAGGCAGAGTGGAAGGGAGAGAAGAGGCGGAGAAGGGAGGGCAAGAGAAGGAGAGGGGAGAGCAAGAGGAAGAGGAACAATACCTACAATAGCGGCCCATTGTGCGTTCTATAGTGGACTCGGGGCACTCGACGAAATGGGTCAGGAGAAAGATGGTGGCTGGCGGTGCAGGTGAATGGCGGCAGGCTTTTGATCCGCGCCAGTCAATAGATCAATCGACTCGACCAATTTGGTCAAAAATCAACAGCGAGCTCAACAAGACCATTTTTGAATTCCTTGGACTTTTTCTGATATCAACAGATGACGCTCTTTCAGATAAAGACGCCAAAAATAGACTTTCTTGCTTGGTTGTGGAGGAAATGATTTTAGAAGTGTTTGGCAGACCAGCCAAAAGAGAAACTCTTCAACTTGCAAGCAACGAGGGAAAACAGATACAAGGATTCAGCAGATGAAAATGGCAAAAGTTCAGTTCTCTGGACGAGCCTCTGCATTCTCCTTGGCCCATCGGCAGTCCACCGTATGTCGCTGGGTTCCGATCAAGGATGAATGTTCTTATGCGTCGACCATGTCACTTATGAAAACACCCGAAATGTTTTGCTGGGGCCACAGCTACTTATATTTTCGCTGAGGACGAGAGTCGAACCCCCGATAGTGAATGGTGGTAGCCAGAACATATCTGCAAAGTCCGGAAAGACACCTACACACCATCCACCCTGTTAAAAATATGTCTTCATAAAGCATATTATATGTTTATAGTGCACGGTTCCCCCCCTCCAGTACTGCAGAGCTTTTACGCTCTGAAGGCCAAAGGCAGCGCAAGAAAATCTCGTCTTGGAGTATTTCCTCTTCATTGCTTCGCAGATGGCACGCCCTCGACCATGCTCGCTTGCTGTATCACGACACCGGTCGAGCCCATAATTCCGGTCGTATTAATGTTCACGTCATGACTGACGGCTCGTCACGATCAACAGCAACGGCAGCAGCTGATTTTGGCGCTCAGCAACAACTCCACGAGTACGTAGCAGGATTGTATTCGATCGTTTTATTTACCGGTCCTAGTAGACTAACAGTCGCCGTACTGGCCTCATGCGAACTATCGACCCGGAACCTGTAAGCCCATATTAGATGTATTATATGCCCTTGTAAATGATTCCGACGTTTAATTGCGTCCGCAGCGGCATTCTGAGAGCGACAAAGTCTCAACAACCGGCGGATCACGAGGAACTCGCCGGAGTCGAAATAGGAAGGAGCGCAGCAGACCCACAACGAGTCAAAGCTGCAAAGACGCTCTGCACTCAAAACAGAAGTAACGAAATAAAGCATATAAAGCAGATAAGGTATATGACAGACAGAGACAAGAGAATGGGATTAGATAGCAATATGTATCAGAGTAGTAAATCTGTTCAAATCTTCTTCATACATGTAGCAAACAGTCGTATTCGTAGCCTTGGATATGGCCAGCAGCCTCCCGCTTGGTTAAATCGGGATGGAAGAGTCTTCTGTCGGGCAGGATGATGAGAAGGAGGAGGAAAGAAGGAAGGAATGATGAGGTGTCGTTGAAGGAAGGAACGATGCTAGAAGAGCCGCCTTTGCTTGGCATCGGCCCCGCATTCTTCTTCCCGTCTCTACCGAGATGCTCGAACTAGAACAAAACAAGCGATCTTCAAGTCAAAAGCTGCAACCTTGTGATTTATTTCGTATTTCCCCTTGGGGCTACCTCTTCTATTGACATTTCAAATTTCCAATCTTTAAATCAGGTCCTGTAGTTGTGGGCTTAACACCAGGACCCTGGGACCCCTCCCGGTCTCCTTTGCTTGCGCTGCAATCGATAAAACCAGGTCATTGGTTCCTTCATCTTCTTCTTCTTTTGCACCGTTGCTTCCTATAAGATAATAACAACGGCTTTGATAGATCACGGCAAAGCATCCGTCCGACGCTGTACAAGTGTCCGAGGCCAGAGCCTGGATCGTAAGAACCGAGCCTTGAAGACTCCCCTTCGAGCTCCCCTTTCGAGCCGACACGCCATCCTCCGTCTATCCATATCGCGCATTGTCAACCTCATCATCGAACCATACAGGAGGGACTCCATAATTGAAGATAGTGCTCTTGACTTTGGTGTAGCTCTCGTAGGCTTCTTGTCCGTTCTCTTTTCCCATACCGCTCTCCTTAAAGCCACCCCAAGGCGACGATGGGTCGTTGAGATGATGACCGTTGATCCAAACAATTCCCGCCTCAATCTTTGAGGCAACACGGTGGGCCTGTGTAAAATCATTTGTCCAGACCGAAGCGCCTAATGCGTAAGAAGTGTCGTTCGCGATGCTGACGATCTCCTCCTCCGATTCACATTTCAGGAGCGCAATGACAGGGCCAAAAACCTCGTTGCAGGACAGATCCGAGTGATGATGCGTCTCAATAATGGTCGGCTCGAAAAAGAACCCCTTGCCGTCCACAGCCGTCGGATGGCCACCACATATGACCTTGCCTCCTTCCTTTAAAGCTCGATCGACGAACGCGGCGCATCTTTCCACGGCTGCTCCAGAGATAACGGCGCCAACCTGAGTCCGTACATCCGTGGGGTCACCGAGGCGTAATGCTCTGACTCTTTTCTCTAACAAGCTCTTAAATGCATCGTACATATCCTTATGCACCAGCAATCTACTACCTGTCACACAAGTCTGCCCACTTGCAATAAAGCTGGCAAATAGAGCGGCCTTCACTGCTTGTTCCACATCCAGGCTCGGAAACAAGCAGACTGGGGCTTTCCCACCCAATTCGGCTGTAATTGGAATCATGTTCACCGCAGCGGATGGGGCAATTGCTCGGTATGTTGCAATGCCACCAGTCAAATCAATCTTAGCCAGATGTGGATTTTCACAGAGGAACTTTCCAGTGTCCCGCCCATAACCGCAAATGATCTGTAACACTCCATCGGGTAAACCGGCCTCTTTGAATAGCGGGCCAAGTTTCAGCACGGATAATGGGGCAAGCTCCGAAGACTTGACAATGACCACATTCCCTGCAGCGAGGGCAGCGCCAATCTTTTTGGTTGCAATAAGCAGCGGATGGTTGTAAGGCGTGATTTGAGCCACTACGCCCAGGGGAAGACGGGTGATGGTATTCACGACTGGACCCTTGAATGGTGTAACACGGCCTTCGTGGACTCGTGCCAGGGATGCGAAATATTCCAACCACTCTGGTATACGAGCTAGCTGGGCTCGCATCTCGCGGATAGGACGTCCTGTCTGGCGTGTCTCCAATTCAGCGAATTCGGGAATTCGAGACCGGAGCAAGCCCGCTGCTTTAGACATGACGGCGAAACGATCAGACACATCTGCTTTTGACCAAGATCCATTTCGAAACACTATAAGAGAATCAGAAACGATTTGGTCCACTGTCTCGCGAGGTGTAGCGTCGATAGTGGCGATTTGATCCTCAGTCGCAGGATTTATAACGGGGATACGCTCTGCGGTTGGAGTCGTGTGAGCGCCATTGACCCAATTCGAGACATTTATTACTGAATCAGCCATGCCTTCCCTTGCAACAACTCTCAACGCAATTAACCGTAGCTACCAAGATAGAGGGTAGAGCACAACCGAGGATGAGAATTTTGTACTGTCCGCCAGCGGCAATATTGACAGCAGATTGAGCTTCCCATGTCGAGACAAGCTGCGCGTGCCTTATCGCCTCGCACGCTCCCGATAAGCATTCTGACATAATTCGTGAGATAAGATGGTCGCGGTGTTAGTTCTTCAACCTCGGCATCTAATAACTAATTATCTTCAGAGAGGAGTAATAAGAAATTTGATTAATGCAGGCTTGTAAAAGTACAGTCTGAAGCGAGTCTACAACCCGATCTGTAGCTACCTAATTGTCCTTGAGTAATCATCCTTTTACAAAATTTGATTGATGTTTTATATACGCATTAAACGAACTTGGACTGCCAGAGGACCTTTAATGAGTTTTGCACCGGTCTATTGGAACAAGTGGATTTCTTAGGGGACATGGCGCTGGTTATTTTGTTTCTTATTTGCAATTGTTGATCAACCAAGTTTGGCTAAACATGAACGAATCCCAGAATGCATAACTCCATGGGTATCATATGACGGAAAATAGACCTGCTTCGGCGCTCGAGTTCAAAGCCAACCTGGCGCATTCGAGCAGCCTGATGCATTGAATGCAGTACAAAGCCCAGCGGAACTTCTGCAAGTACCAGCAGCAGCCTCACTCTTCTGAAGCGGACTTGCGCGCTCCGCATACTCCACATAGACCACAGTCTGCTGCGTTCACATAATTGCCTCCTCGACACATGGCGCTTTGACATCGCCAGTGGTTTGGTACCTTGGTTACATCCAAGACGTGTGAACAAGCTATACAAGTCTGGGCGACTGACTCGTTCTTCATTGAACATATGGGACAGTCTATCGTAAGCGGTCCAATGCCACCATCTGCTTCCGAAGTGGCCTTGCCCAATTTAGCCGCATGTAGTGTTGATTGCCCATTTCCAGCCGTCGACTTTTGCGCTGGAG
Organism: Symbiotaphrina buchneri; assembly: GCA_001599915.1. NCBI lineage: Eukaryota > Fungi > Ascomycota > Symbiotaphrinales > Symbiotaphrinaceae > Symbiotaphrina > Symbiotaphrina buchneri. The sequence goes on along the minus strand of BCIG01000001.1, from coordinate 153,251 downwards.
TCAGTTTTGCAGAAGGAGGCTTCTGAGTAATAGGATCGGACTTCCTGGAATCGGCACCCATTGGTTGTTTGCTTCGACTATGAGTTTCTGATTCAGAAGCGGTTGACTCGTCGTCGGCTGCACTCGTGTCTTGATCAACCTGCTCTAACTCCCTCATCTCCTTTTGGGCATCCTCGTCTGCTTCGTCTTCCTCGGCGCATACTTTAACCAAACTCCGACCTTTAGCATCCACCATTTTCTTCCCGTCAGTATCCAATACTTCTTCTTTGATCTCGACCTCATCATATTCACTCTCTGTTTCACTTTCTGTAGATGTTTCTTGCTCCTCCTGCTTCACTTCGTCCGTCTTCTGTTGCTTAAACCTCTCTAAAGCCGCCGCTGCCCTAAGTTCCCGGCCTCGATTGCTGCCGGCAACCCTTGGTTTGCCCACATGCCGCTTGCCAAACTCCAAGTATCGCCTTGCATCATCGTCACCACCTAGTTCCACTCCATTGGTGCCGAACTTTTTTGCGATTCGTCTTTGTCGCCTTTCGGCATAGGACAGTTCCGGCTTATGGCTTTTGTCGCCCCGCTTTCTCTTCCTGCGCCTTGAGCTTCTGTATGTCCCACCGCACAGAGACCGGGGCACAAATTCATCGGCAGCAAGCCTAGTGGTCTCATATCTCTCACTGAGTACTGTTCGCCCTCGTCCCCAGAAGCCATCCCCTGTGTAACTTTTACCCCACAGCTCTCGCAGCTCAGCCGCATATTGGTTCCGAAGCTTCCAAAACCCCGCACCATGATGCATGGCATTGCAGTGAGCAAGTTCGTGCATCATGACCATTTGAACGTGTCTGAAGGGCAACCAGTGGCCTGTATAAGGAGCTTTCAGTACGAGCTGTATGACCTCTCCAGCGTTGAAGTTGCGGCCGACGAATTCCAGATTCGGTTCATGTTCTTCCAACGACATCACACTGAGGTGATTAGCCACCATGATCGGTTTGCATATTGCGGCGATCCGTTCGAGGAAATCTTGGGCCAGTTCCTTGTCCGGTCCTTCCAGGGGCTTGATGAACACTATGCGGGGATTGGGCTGTTGCCTGCGGGCATTAATGCGCTCAATACCTAACGGCATGATGGCATCAAGAAGCTATTCAGCGCAAGGACGCGGAGGCCAGGAGTCACACGTGTCTATGAAGTTGGAGGGCTGATGAGATGTTTTCGAAGAAGACGGCAGTGTGGCGTTTGCATTAGGGAGCGACCGAGCAAAAAGCCAATAAGGCCCGAAGCGTCAACGACGCGTCGATCCGCTGCGCGGAGTCTGCTTTAGCGGCAGAACCGTCGCGGACGCCTAAAAGCTTGATTTAGATACGACCAGATAGAAAGCTTATCGCTCTCGAGCAAGCACAGCAAGGAGCACTCTAGTTGAGGACAGCTCTGATAGCTGCAGTCCACAAACTGTCTCTATGCTACGGTCGTTGAAAAAAAATCAAAGTCCCTGGAATGGAGACAGGCTTCCGTCGATCCCAGTTGCTTTCAAGAGCCTTGTACTCTGCTGCTTGTATCAACCTTTTGGCACACGGCTACCGTGATTGTCTGTGCCTTGAGTGAGCTTTAGTAAATGCTGCACCTATAAGACTGGGGTAAAGCATGTGTGCGATTCATTCATTCTGGAGCTCCCAGATATCGTGCATATACAACATCACGCTTTCCTCAGACATGCCATGAAGATGGCTGCCTTGTTAACTCTTTGCTACCAATCTTGAACGGCAGTCACATTCTATGACAGCCTTGCCAGACTAACTGGGCTTCGCAAGTTATGGATCCAGTCACACGTGTGCTGTCCCCGATGGAACATCTCCCTCCAGAGATAATGTTAGCACTCCACTTTCCTTGACAGAAGACGAAAGCTAACCTTTTCCACCAGAGCGCATATTTGCTCCTATCTCGAGCCGGCTGACGTTTCGGGCCTCTATAAGACGTCCAGAAGACTCTATCTTGCGATCCAAACACCGCTATATCGTCATCCGCACCTGCCCAACTTCCATTGTTTCATGCTTTTTGTTCGCACCCTGAATCAGTGTGCTGCATATGGAGCCAGGCACCATTATTACTGGGAGCTCGATAAAACATCCAGCAAGGACGTCCGAGAGTTGACAGTTCTGATTGATCCGATAATCGAAGGCGTGCGGAGCAGAGGTAATCGGCCTACCGCTGTGGTCATTGCGAGATTACTTGGTGCCGTTGCAAGGTAAGCAATGTTCATGAAGTGGTACATCCCTTCAAGAACCACACCTGAATCCATGCAACCGATCGCAGTACCCTATAAATGCCTTCAAAGCGATTCTTCACTGATTTCTCCAGCCACTGCCCGCAAGTGAGCATCACACTGTGCTTCATTCGCTCGGATTGCTCCTTGGCTCCAATTTCAGCTCTAGGTAATGAGACGTTTGTTCGGGTCAAGAAGCTTATCTTATATCTCGGAGAAGGTGGTGCCTATTCAGCTTCAGGCGGTCTTATGCGTCAAGGAGCGCCATGTCGACCAAGTCATGCATTCTGGCAGCCATTCTTTGATGGTTCTAGCTTTCCGGATCTCCGCGTTCTTGAAGTACAACACGGGTCATCAATGCCCCATACGCAGCCTACCTCCCTACTCAGCATGGCACGCCGTACCAATAACGTGGAGTATTCCAACCTAGATCAAGCAGGGCCGGCGGTTCTGCCTGGTTTGCGGAAGATAGAGAAGCTGGTCCTCGATGCACCTCCTGAACTAAACTCGGCTGTGATCTCAAGACTCCTTTCGAACAGCGAGTCTATCAGCTCCTCCTTGAGACATCTTGAACTTCGCTTTTGTAATCTCAACTACAAGACTACTGTCAAACTGCTGCAAAGAGCTTTGCCAAATCTAGCGCATCTAACACTGCTTATTCCATATCACCACGAGTCTGCACACAGAGCAAAGTCATCGCTACTGTCCTCTTCCAGCCTTGGGTCATCGGATCAGATCCCCCATATCTGTCCTGTCATTCGCTCCTTGGGACGAAATCTTGTCCACGTAGAACTTGCAGCACCCTTCATCTGCGGGGACTTGTTTCTCTCTCCTTCAGAACGGGCCCAACTCAGATCTTGCGGGCTGGGAATGGGCTATGGCGATAATGGAGAGAGCCTGGAACAAGGGGCCATAGATACCTACGCAATCCAGCAAGTACTGGCTTCATATCGACAGAAGATCGCCAGCTCCAATCGCAAGCAACGCATTGAAAAAGCTCTAGCGCAGGCCGTACACGAGGGAGCTTCCGCTACCACTATGTTGGAGGTAGAGAGGGCCACCGAGTATGAGCTTGATCTGGAAGAAGCGGCACGCAGGCGAAGTATTGCAGATACTAAGGGGGGCTGGCGTCGAAAGATCATATCATGGAACGGCCTTTGTCGGAATGAAGAGACATGGGAGGAACTGCAGGCGTATGCGGGGTTAGAGGAAGAGAGCGTTGAATGGACACTTGCCAGTATGCCCTGATCTCGCCAATAGTATGACTTACGACTGACATTTCGAAGGTCTTCCACTCGAGAAAGCTACGAGGCGCTGCAGAGGACGCGCTCCGGAAGACCTTTCATTCGACGTGGTGGTAGGATAATCAACTGTTCTATCAGCATATGTGAATAAGTGTCGCGATATTTGTGGACGTCAATCTGATCAATCCTCCTCACATGGACTGCGAGTCTAACAACCGAACAATCTGGCCCGGACCGATTGCACAAGAGTCCAAATACGACAGATCTTGGTCTAACAAGTGAGTGAAAGCTATTGAGTGTAGGTCATCTTGATAGGCTTTGTTTGAGCCTGGTCACTTTTGAAGACCAGGAGCAGGCATTCGTCAGATGAGAGAGGTTTGGTACCAGTAAATGAGGATGCAATTGCGGATGATGTTACATTTGAAAAGAAAGAGTCAAGAGCTATTGTACCTCATCAAGGGCCACAAAAATGGCCAGAGACAATTTTCCGGAGCATTCACCAATAAACCCAGAATGCGCAAATAGGACATTGTTGCTCTGCATTCATTTGATTGCTTTCAAGACCTCGTCGTGGACTATTTCTTCTTCTGCATTGTATCAACCTTCTCCTCCAGTACTTTGACGTAGTCCTCGATCCTGCCAACTGCCGCTTGCAGGGCCTAGAAGAGAGAGGCTGGAGTCAGCAACTTTGCAAAGGATCTTTGCACGGTAGCTTCGGGAAGTATGAACGTACGAAAATGTCTTGCGTCAACAGCTCATTGGCAATCTTGTATTGGTCCAGCACGTAGTAATATAGCCCGCCGCCACCGACAGTCGTCCCGAGAAGGAATCCAAGCAACCTGCGATAGCCATTGTGTCAGCTCTTGCACATATTCCACGATGCTCCGAGCGATGGCATAGAACAATTGCTAAGCTCCAGGGGAAGCTCCCGGAACACATATAGAACGGGCACAGGAAAAGGGATGGGAGAACGCACCCTCCACGAAATGCCCCAACAGGTTTCCTCACTGGCACAGCATTGGTGTGCGTCTCCATTAACCGGCTCGATGTGTGGAAGCGAGCTGTTCTAGGGAGTTGAGAGAGGAGGGAAGAGGAGGCGCGGCCGAGCCTGGGTAGGCTTCGCGATGCCATGATGTTTTTATATGATCGGGAATCAGGTAGAGTGTTGATATTTCTAGGTATCCCGTTCAATGGAGGGAGTTTCAGATATTGTGGCTCGTAATGGTTTCGTCGAAGCAGGTTGTCTGGAGTTGCTCCGCGTAAATGACGATGCGTCGGATGTGATTGGCAGGCTACGGTGAATCCCGGTGCGGAGGCTCCACAGGAAGCTTGCCTCAGCGTTCCGCTCGTGACCTTTTTCCAGAACACTCCTCCGCCCAGTCGATCCACCACTTTTTCTTGGGCCTTGCTTGGCTTAATGCTCCTCTAAGCCTACTTCGTGCAGTGTGAAGGGACCAGGATGAACAACCAGCAGTTCCGGCGGCTGGTTCTGGACACGCCCGCGAGGCAGCCGGGCGCAGAGAATGGGCAGGTCGCGGCCACCCCCCGGCGAGATGGCGCAAGCCCCGCGACCCTGGGCTCGAGCATGCGCGCAAGCATTCCCATGACTCCACGGTCTGTCATGGGATCTCCTGCGGTTGATTTCAAGCGTCAGCTCGCAGAACGGGACCGCGAGAATCAGCCGCAAAAGCGGTTTCGTTCCGCCGCTGCGCCGAAGGGCTCGAGACTCGCGGCTGGCTATACGGATCGCACGCTACAAAGGACGTCGGCTGAGGAAGATGACAAGGCGGCACGGGTGCAGGCGCTGGAGGAGCAGATGAAGCTGGGCCAGATCGACGAGGCTACGTTCAGGCAGCTTAGGGATCAGATCGTGGGAGGGGACATTTCGTCTACGCATTTGGTGAAAGGCTTAGATTTCAAGCTCTTGGAGAGAGTGCGCAGGGGCGAGGATGTGCTCAATGCGACGGCTAAGGGCGATGAGGCCCCGTCTCAAGAGGAAGAGAAGGTAGAGGACGTGGATGAAGAGTTCGAGAAGCTGGAGCAAAAGGAAATTGCGCCTGTGGCGAAGGAGAAGACGGTCAAAAAGGGGGAGATGGCTCCGCCGCCTGCGCCTGGGACTGTTGCCGGACGGAAACGCACCAGGGACGAGATATTAGCGGAGCTGAAGGCTTCGAGACAAGCGGCCAAGGCAGCAGCGCAGCCGTCATTAGGGTCAAAGTTCAAGAAGATTGGAGAACGACCTGCCGAATCCAAGTCGAGAATCGAGATTGATGAAAAGGGACGAGAAGTACTAATCACCGTGGACGAGGATGGCAAGGTGAAACGCAAAGTCCGAAAGGCGCCCCCAGAGGAGAAGCCTGCGGGGGGAAAGAACGGGTTACTGCTCCCGGAGAAGGACGCCAAACCTCTAGGGATGGAAGTGCCGGTTGCGCCTGCTCCTCCTCCTGCAGAGGAAGATGACGGAGACATCTTCGAAGGAGTCGGCCTCGACTACGATCCGCTGGGAGGATTAGGGGACGATGGCGACGAAGATACATCAGAGGAAGAAGGCGAGGCAGCGCAACCGCCGATGCCGTCGAAAGCACAGGTTGCGTCAGAAGAGCGCGAGACGGGACCATCCCCACCCCCGGATCAAACCCCGAAATTACCCCGAAACTACTTTGGCGGTACCAGCAGCAGCAGTACGGCCGATATTCCTCCCACATCAGAAGCACCCTCCAACCCTCTCACCGACCCGGCCATCCTCGCGGCCCTCAAGAAAGCCTCGTCCATCGCTCCTATATCCTCTGCCTCTAGCGATGAGACGTCGGAAGAAAAGGCACGGCTGGAAGAGCGCCGCAGGAAACTGCTTGAGGCAGCTGCGCGCGATGACATCGATATCGACATGGGCTTTGGCAGCAGCAGGCTCGAGGACGAGGAGGACTTTGAGGATAAGAAGGTCAAGCTCTCGGTGTGGGGCCGCGACGAGGCCGGCGAGGGCGGGAAGAAAGATAAGGGAGGACAACCGCGGAAGAGGGGCCCGAAGAAGCGCAAGGGCGATAAGAATAGTGCGGCGGATGTGCTGCGTGTGATGGAGAGCAGGAAGAAGACGTAGGTGTAAGGTAGTCAGCGATGAAATTATGATTATCTATCTGCCTTGGAACATGTGAAGGCATTTTCCCTGGCGGTTTAGAAGTGTGATTACATCAGTTCTCTTGCTCATACTCCCCTGGCGGAAGTGACGTAAATCATCAGTGTATAGCGTCCAACAGGCCCAGATTCGGTGTACAGTAAAGTCTCGCTCACGAGGTGACCTGCAATGAGCAATCTCCCTCATTCTCATTACACCAAACCATCTGCACCGGGCCCGCCTTAACCCCTCTCGCAACCAGACGCTCCCTCATCTCCGCCAATCGCGGACTGGCCTCGACCTGACTCCTATTCTGGCCATTCGGCAGCTTCGCGCCGCTCCACAGGACCTCTCCGGCGGCGGAGGCGCGGGGCCAGATCAGGTCGTCCATGTTGATGGCGTCGGCAGTCTCGCTCCACATGTGCACCTCGCCGCCGAGCACGAGGCTGCTGAGGTTCGCGGGGATGCCCTCCAGCGGGTCGTACGAGTAGATCAGTCTCCAGTTCTTGACGGGCGAGCAGTAGTCTGCGAATGGGTAGTACGTCTGGAAGGATTCGCCTGGTGGGAAGTCGAGCCACTGGCCGCGACCGCAGTCGAGGTACTGGGGAGATGTTAGCGACGATATACGTCTATCGAATTGGAAAGCTCAAAGCAGGTTTCGAATCTGGATGTTCAGGAGGTTTAGAAGAGGTGCATACCCAATAATTGTAATCACCAGCCAGTGCGTGGTACCCCTGTTGAACGGCAGACAGTACGGAAGAATCAGCCAACCATGTCTGGATGACCGTCCCGGGGGAGAAGGTCAAGTTCCAGTCCAGCAATGTTTCTTCCCAGACCATGGGCGTCAGGCCGTACTTGAGCAATTGCGGATGCAGCACATCAATGAAGCGCTGCAGCAGCGGTTGGAGCACCGCAGAGCTGTTCGAGTTGACTGTGTCATCAAGGAGATATACTTGTGCGTTGATCTCGTCGCCCCCGGTGTGGAAGTATGATGCATAGGGCTTGATGCGAGGAAGTAGGTCGTCCGTGAGAGTGATGAGGAAGTCATCCACAGCGGAAGAGTTCAGCTTGAGCTGTCCAGAGGGAGGTTCACCAGAGTACGTGTCCCAGTCTGGCTGTACGTTGTACGCCGCGATGAGGTCAGGAAAAGCAAGAGCAATGGCCCCGGTATGACCGGGGGTATCGATTTCGATGACCAACTCCACGCCACGCTCAGCTCCGTAAATTTGAAGATCTAGTATATCTTGTGGGCTATATGTTAAACCAGGATAATAGGCACCATATTCAGCTAATTGAGGTAAAGCGGGAATTTCCAAAGGCCACGACTGAGCATCCGTGATATGTAGATGTAAGACGTTGAACTTGTTCAATGCCAGGGCGTCAATTGTACGCTTGATATCCGGGACAGGGTAATAGTTCCGCGAGACGTCAAGATTGAGGCCGCGGTGACTAAACATGGGCGCATCCGTGATTTCAACCGGGGCGAGGTTGGTATAGACGCCTGCTCCTGGTACTGAGTGCAGGTAGAACAGTTGTGTGAGCGTCTCGAGCCCCCTTAAGACCCCTATGGTCGTCGCGCCTGTGATCAGGACAGCTCCGTCTGTAGTGATACTGAGCGTGTAGGACTCGTCCGCTTTGGTAGCCAAAGGAGTGTATGGACTGCCAGTGGCATTCTGAACGACTTTGATTGAGGAAATGTACGACTTCGTCCCATTGGCCGCAGGTTCAAAGACAGATCGACGTGGGTGGAACCTCCAGGGCACAAAATTCTCCGCAAAAGTGACATTGATGGCACGCTGGACCGCAGCTTCAATGGTGCTCTCAGCAGTGAGATTGGTCTGAAACGACGTGTTTCTGAGCGCATGACTGGTCAATGAAGGAACTTGTGGTACGACACCGTGCTCTACATACGAAGGGACAACAGAAACTACTTCAATATCCACAGAGACATCGCATGCAAGCCAAAAGGTCAGATTGCCATTGGTATAGGATTGAGGAGCTGGCCAAAGCGCGGCAGCGAACGGCAGGAAGGCCAACAGAAGCGAGAGAAAGATCATGGTAATGTATAACGAATAAAGACCAGGATGTCAAGCCAATGCGCCCGTATGACGATCACGAGCGGGGATGGTGGAGGGCAAGATATTTTGTGCATCGATACGATTGGAGGCTCAAGGACAGACTATATATACATGGGAAAGAAAATTGAAGATGCGGCATGATGCATGAAGCAGATGAGGAGAAGCGCAGATGCAGGGAAAGAAAACGCCGATCAACTGATAAGCATGGAGCTTGAAGCTTGAAAGGCAGGTGTCCGGGTTACGGCAGAGGGTTTGGTCGTCAGTAGGAAGATGCACGGTAGCTCAGGGTCCGAATCTAATTGGGTTGCAACGTTACTGTGCAACGTGCCCAACCAGGAACAGGAACGCCAAAGATGCAGCAAAGACGGAGGGAGAGGGGAAAGAGATTATCGTTGCGCCGAGGTTGGGACGGCCGGGATGGCCCTGATAGCCCTGATAGGATACCTGTCACGGCCAAGAGCGCGGGGGGCTTGAACAGTGCGGCTAGCCACCATGGAGTTTAGGCGGACCGCCTCAAGCCGTTAGCTACCGTACCCTTGAGGTTCCCTTGTCTGTTTCTGGCAGCTCAAATAGCATCATGATCATCATTGTCCCGGCAGTGAAGATACAGTCGGTCGATGCACTGACTGTACGTTCGGTAAGCTTTTTCTGACTAGCAGAGTCCTCGGCCTATCTCGCACTGAATTATCTTTCGGAGCAGACGGCACCAGATCGCGACGGAGCTTGTATCTATCTCCTCTAGGTGTACACCGCTTCTGCTATCATCGTGGCGTTCTTCATTGTTACACAACTTGCGGGGCTCACTATACGGACAGAGGGCGCCGTCGAACATTGTTGGTGCTCGCTGTAACGTGACTTACAATGGTGGATTAATGAAGCCATTCATCAGCCTTAGATATGCTTGGAAGGTTGTGATCAATTGGAAATCGAACGACCAAGATGTCCCAACACGTGAAACCTGTATCAAGCGTCAACATATGGTTGCTGTTGGTGTAAGACCTCTCCAGTTACCCAGAGCCTTTGCCAGCGGCGCTGGCTGTTCCCGGTGTAACAGATGCTGGTAGCACACAATCATGGCCCACAGTTGGGTCTCTCTTCCGAGATTCTTTGACATTTCCACTGTCGGCGGTCCTCATGTCCATCACTCATATTATTGTTGTTCTTCTTCTTGACCTTTCCACCATGCGCTTTCAGACAGCACATGGTGATTAATCAGCTGGCTCTGAACACCGAACACCAAGATGGCTTAGCTCGCTAAGCGAAAAGGGACCGGTCACGTGCCCCTCGCAATAATACCTTGACCGTGGTGAACGCCTTCAGATCCTTTGTACAAGCAATCCTTTGAACCACCATCGCGTCCTCTTCCTTTGTGCGCCGGTCGCTTTAACTCCAGGATATCCCCGGCTTGTGTCTGCTATTCCCACCGATCTTCTCTTGAAGTACCTGCCTACTCTCACAGACCACAGAGCCGCGACTGCAGCATGGCGACCGACCTGCAACTGGGCACGCCCCTTGCCCAAGCCCTCAACGATGTTATACAACCAAAGCTGGTCGAAGTGGGATGGAGTACTGGTGGCGCAGACGACTCGGCACTAGCAGAATATATCATGCTGATGCTCGTCAACGGAAAGACCCAAGATCAGATCGCTTCCGAGTTATCCAACGACCTCCTCAACCTCGGACCTGAGGATTCTGGCGCTACTGATTTCGCGAGATGGCTATTCGAGCAGCTGAACGATCTGAATCAGCAGTTGAATGGCAGTGCTCCTGAAGTAGCAGCAGATTCACAAACGCAACCCGAGGAAATGGACGGTCAGCAACAGGGTGGCGCTTCTGGATCGCAAGCGGGGCAGGATGCTGAGATGGGGGATGCAGCCGACGGTGCTACGGAGCCCGTAATGTAAGTCTTCGTTGGATTATTTGTGTCCCTCCTGGAGACATCTATACTGACCGTCTCAGCCCTACTGGGCCAAAGTCAATGCGCAACGGCAACAAGCGAATAATGGGTCAGATCTCGAAAGCCATGGATCGGTCGAGCGAAGCTCAGCTGCATAGGGTGAGGACGCAACAAGGTGTTGGGAGGGTGGACACGCACAGAGAACCTCCGAAAGGCCCTCGAAACCAGCGGACGAGCTTCCCACGCACTAGCATGTCAAACGGCCGACCGATGAATCCTATGCAGAGAGGCATGCCGAACGGGGTTCCGCGGGGATCAGCCCAAACAATGATGAACATGTCCCCTGAGCAACAGATGCAACTGCTTGCCATGTACGAGGAACAAGCGCGTCGGATGTCCGAGATCCTATCTCCACACCAGCAGTCGATGTTCCCTACACCTGCGATTAACCCCGCATTCGGAAATCAATTCAACCAACAGCAACAGAAACAATCAGGCCGATCGTTGTTCGATCGAATCGACGAACAACCGAGAGGTCAGAGAAAGCATCGATCCCAGACGGAAGCGCAGCAGATGACGGGTAATGAAGATGGACCATCATCATCTATGGAGGTGGAATCATCGCAGCCGAAACCAGACGAGGAGACTATATGCAGGTTTAATCTTACTTGCTCGAAGAAAGATTGCCCCTACGCACATCAATCCCCGGCTGCCCCTCCGGGTACTACCATCGATGTTACGGATGTCTGCAGCTTCGGCGCGGCCTGCAAGAATCGCAAGTGTGTAGGCCGTCATCCTTCGCCGGCTCAGAAGGCGGTCCACCAGTCAGAGCAAGACTGCAAATTTTTTCCGAATTGCCACAAATTTGACTGCCCCTTTAAGCATCCGTCGATGCCGGCTTGCCGGAATGGTGCGGATTGCACGACACCGGGCTGCAAATTCACTCATATCAAGACTATGTGCAAGTTCAATCCGTGTACGAAAGCATATTGTCCGTACAAACATGAGGAAGGTCAGAAACGCGGCCCCTTTGCAGACAAAGTGTGGACCGCCAACGGTGACGGTGGAAAGCAACATGTCAGCGAGCGGAAATTTATCGATGAGGGACAAGAGGAGGAGCTCATAATCCCAGGTAGCGCTGCTGCAGAAGAACCTCAACAGACTGGAGTCGCGGAGGTTGCTAGCTGAGTGGTCTGAACATGGTGGAGTGGGTTACATGTCAAAGGAAAGGTCATGATGTAACATTATTGGATACCAGGAAGCCAATGGGGTGTTTTTTCTTTTCCAATTGCATACGGGGCGTTTGGATTTAAGCTTGCTACGTCAAGCAGGGTCATGGGATGGAAAATGAAACTCTTTTACTATAAACCATATTGCGATTTGATGCTGTGATGCTGTATGCCAGTGCTAAGACGGAGGACAATGTTCGCATCATTGATGTCGCGGCAAGTGCCGGTAGATTTGATCCCCGACGTAGCTTGAAATCCCACAGATGAGCACCATGTCCAAAATATCGTGGACTTCGTAGCTCCGCTGACAAGGCGGCAATGCCTCCACGACCTGCAGAACAGCCTTTGGAGGTTCTTCTAAGGCATTGTTATCTGTCTCGCAGCTGCCAGCCAAAGGCAGCATATCGTTGCTTCTCCGGCACTGCACGGCGTAAAAAAGACTATGCGGTCGTCGGCGGAGGGATTACTGGTCTTTCAACTGCATATTACTTGGTGAAGAAGGTTCCTGGTGCAAAAGTTACACTGTTCGAAAGCAGCCCGCGATTGGGCGGGTGGATGCGGTCGAAGTTTGTGGATCTAGCCAGTGGAAAGAAGATACTGTTTGAAGAAGGACCTCGAACATTACGAACGAGCACGCCCAATGGCTACCTCACACTACAGCTCGTGAGCATTATCTTCGAGTGCCCAGGCACCTTGACCATACTGATGTGCTTTTAGATCCGGGATTTGTCTCTGAAAGATCAGATGATAACCATACCAAGTTACTCGCATGCTTCACAGAACCGATTTGTCTATTACCCCGACCACCTTGTGCGCATACCAGGACCTCCTGATACTATATGGAGTGCACTCAGTACTATAATCCCAGAGCCCGTGTTCTCTGGCCTAATCCGTGCTGCCTTTCGAGACCTTACTGTGCCCAAACGATCCGCAGAGCTCCAGGATGAGTCCGTTGGCTCATTCTTCGAACGAAGAGGGGACGAAAGAGTAGCCGAGAACCTCGTCTCGGCCGTCATACATGGAATCTATGCAGGGGATATTTGGAAGCTCAGCATGAGGAACTTGCTTCCCTTTGCATGGTTCTTGGAGGCCCGTGATCGGAGTTTTATCCTTGGGTTGCCTATGAGCAGAGCTGGGTTCGATATGCCTGAGTCGAATGCGCTACTTCTCAGAGAGATCCAGAGGCAAGAGCTTCGTGCTCCACCGGAAAAGAGGATCGATACCACAGTCGGTGTGTATGGGTTTAAAAAGGGGATATGTCAGCTCTCGGACGCTCTAGAAGCTTTTCTCCGCAAGGCACCCAACGTGCGGATCAAGAAGAGCACTGATGTGTACAAGGCCGAGTTAACTGAGGGCAACCAGGTTGAGGTGCGTTTGGTTCTATGCCCTATTATAGTGCAAGTCGCCTGACATTCTCCCGTTCTAGTTACATATGTCCAGTAAAGCGGACAACCGAAAATACAAGCAGACATTTGCTTCGGTAATATCGGCAGCCAGTCCCTCATCAACTTTTGGCCTTGATAAGATCATTCCTGATCTGCAAGTCCCTGCAGTCACGGTAATGGTTGTCAATCTCTACTTCACAAGCCCTAATCTCCTCCCTGTGAGAGGTTTTGGATACTTGATCCCTCGATCAGTTCCTTACTACGAGAATCCGGAGCGGGCGCTAGGCGTAATCTTTGACTCCGACGCTATCCAAGGTCAGGACGATGTCCCAGGAACAAAGGTCACCGTGATGCTTGGTGGACATTGGTGGGATGGCTGGCCGGCATATCCAGACGAGGAGCAGGGAGCAAGGATGGCCAGAGATGTTCTAGCAAGACATCTGAAGATCACAGACGAACCAACCCTGGTTAATGTGAGCTTGCAAAGGGATTGCATCCCTCAATATCATGTAGGACATGATATGCGGATGCATAGGGCACACAAAGCACTGGTCGAAAAATTCAAGGGTGCGGTCAAGGTGGCTGGGAACTCATACAAGGGAGTTGGTGTCAACGATTGCATTAGGTCTGCATATGACGTTGTTGAGGGTATCGCGAACGGCAGGAGCGGCACCACGGGATTAGAGAACTTTTCAGAGAACTTTTACGACGAACCGTGGGTGAAAGTCCTGGTACTCGGCCAGCCGGCTGAGAGCCCTGACTAAGCCATAGAATGTGCGCAAGAGATCGAGCACACGAACAAGCAATGGGTAGAACTATTCAATCATACCCTGGTACTGAGCTGAATTTCACGTGCCCTTGCACCGCCCTTTGCCTAGCCAGGCAGTATCATGATATCAAGTACTCTGATAGAGGCGAATTCCATGTGCCCATTGACCCGTGTGCCTTCTAGGCAGGCTTCATATTGATCTGAAGATCAATCCTAGCACCGCAATTTGCCTAGCCAGGCCGGATAATGATATCAGGAAGACTCTGATAAAGGGTAATTACATGTGCCCGTCAACACGTCAACCGTCAACCGTCAACCCGTCCGCCCTCTAGCCAGGCTTTGTATCGACCCCAAGGATCAATCTCATCGCGTCAGCAAGGTAGGACCATTGCTCACAGACCTTTCCCGCTTTGCGCCGTGTAAGACTAGTAATTCATGACCCTGACTCAGACGCTTTCTCCTTTGGCTCGCCGTTCGCATCGAAACCAAGCTTGTCCAACTGCCGTATCAGCTCGTTGATCTTAATGACCTTCTCGAACTGCTCTGGAAGTAGGCTCTCTCCGCTCTCCTTCTTCTCCCGCAGTTCTCTTGCCTGCCGCAGTTTCTTTTTCAGGTTCCGCGCCTGCTTCTCCTTCTCCGCCTGCTCGTCTACGACGGGCGCTTTCTCCTCTTCCTTGCGCCAATTGTCCTTTTCCGACCCATTCGCCTTGCCTGCTGACGCGCCAGCAGTCGCGGCTGTGGAATCATCGCCTTTCTGCTCTTCATCCTCCGCAGCCTTGGCCCGTTTTCGAGCCTCCCTTCTTTTCGCGTTCTTATTGCTCGCACTACCACCCTTCTCGTCATCGTCCTTCAGGCCTTCCGCGCCTGGCACGCCGCCTGAACCCCGGTTCTTCCATGCTTCCGCGGTGCGGTTCTTGTAGACTTCTACGTCCTCGGGCGGTCGGTAGCCGGGCCGCACTCGGATCTCTTTCCGTTTGGAGCCATCGGGCCGGACTGATGCTGGTATGAAGGTCTCTCCGGTGGAGGTTGTGGTGATTCCGGATGTAGAGGGTTTCGCGCTTGGTGATGTAGGTGTAGATGATGGCATGGTGAAATGTGTACGCTAAAGGCCTGCCTCCAATTGCCTCCCCGTGAGGCCTGCGAAGGCTGTATTAACTCGTTCGGCTGTGGCTTTGCGGAGGTTGTCGGTCGTTCAAGAATGGCCCGATCTTTATGCGGGAGATGTCTGGGGGTTCCCTAAAAGAATGGATATAACCAGGAATTGGAGCTAGAGCGAATTCTTGCTGCCGTCTTGTGTCCAAATCTTTGTGCTGAAGATGCTGCTCTTCCAGGCCTATGGTGGTGTAACAGCAGGAGAGTGATGAAATGGCCAGCCAATCAGAACGCAGCATTTACGGCATTTTCCATCCACCTTCCATCGCGGCCTTCCTTCCTCTTCACCTTCAACATCGCAATCAACGTTCACATCCCGGCGCCTCTCCTCCACGCTCCTCAGTTCAACGGTCACAATGCCTTCAGTGAGTTTCGGATCATGCTCAGATGACGGATGAAGACTAATTGAGTCCCAACAGATCTCGACCGGCATCTACAAGTGCGTTCCTTCCGGACTCTCCCGTTGACGGTTGAGCACATCCTAACCAGTGCTACAGCTCCGTTATCCGGTGGAACTGGGTATACCTGTCGACCATATTCGTCGGCGCGTTCGGATTCGAGATGTAGGGCTGCTCTTGCCATCGCAAAGGGCGTAGTTCATAGGGCTAATGCGGGTATAGTGCGTTCAACAAGGCCACAGACAGTCTGTGGGACTCGATGAACAAGGGCGTACGTGTTATCTCTATGCTCATTGGCTTTCAGGAGACTAATCTTCGACATCCAGCGGCAATGGAAGGACATCAAGCACAAATACATCCAGAAGGGCGAGGAGGAGGATGAGGAATAGAAGGCCCGCGGGGCACCTCTTACGTTAGGGATACGAGTGGCAGAGTGAGGGGAGCATATAGAAAAAGGGAGCAGGGGAGAGTTTCCAGGATCAAGGTCCAAATGTATCATACGGTGACTGTAGCGGGCTTGACCTCGCCCGCGTCTCAGAAAAGGACTGGTTTATGAGAGTGATATTCGTGATATTCTTCTCCTGCTCCGAAAGTGAGCACATAAGCATCCGCTGTGTAGAGCACTGTAGTACTGCCTCTAAATGAATGCAAATTCAAGGGGTTACCATTAGAGGGATATGCTCTGGTTACTGCCCTGGTTTTGATTTCAGGTACGGAGACCGAGCTGTTCCTCGTCATCACCTCGCTTGCCACTTCAGCAGATCATCATAGCTCGGACAACCCCTCAGAATTATTTGACGACCCCTCCAAGCTATCTTCGCCGCTCACACGTCTCTATCCCTTCTAAATAGCTTGTCTGGAACTCAGGCTAGCTATATTTCGATGTCTGACCAGCGGTGAATCGTACGACACCCCCTGGACTGGGACTCACCTCAGTGCAGCACCATGCTTCTCTCCGCGCAAGGTCGACAACTATGTCAGCTATTGCGAGATCTTCCTCAGAAGTACTCCTGCCGCTACACGCCATCAGCGAGCCGCAGCCTTCTTGAGGGGCTCTTCCGCTCACTTGCCAACCATAATGACGAATATCTCCGCCTCTTCTTCCCGGATGGCACACCCGTCTTCCAAACCGAGAAATGGCAGCTCAGAGAAGCTCAAGGTGCGGTGGAAGGCGCAGAATATACCCCAGCAGCACGAGGGAAGCCCTGTGGTCATATCTTCAAGAGCGGTGAAGCAACTTACCGTTGCAAGACTTGTACTGCGGATGACACCTGCGTGCTCTGCACAAGATGTTTCGAAGCGTCGGACCATACAGGGCATATGGTGTTCGTCTCCATCTCGCCTGGGAACAGCGGCTGCTGTGACTGCGGAGATGTTGAGGCTTGGATTCGGCCGGTGAACTGTGCTATCCACACGGCCTTGCCTGGCTCGGATACGACTATGGGAGCTGCAGACGACCACGCCCTTCCTGTGGACTTGGTGGAGAGCATCACCATGACTATCGGCAGGGCGTTGGACTACATGTGCGATGTCATTTCCTGTTCACCTGAACAATTACGTTTGCCGAAGACTGAGGAGAATATCCGGGCCGATGAGCAGAAGAGTAGACTGACGTCGAAGTGGTATGACTATCGCGGGGATCCTGTTGAAGAACAGGAGAACGTGGAGTTTGCCTTGATCGTCTGGAATGATGAAAAGCATACAGTAGACGAGGTCGCCAACCAACTCGCAAGGGCCTGTAAGAAGACGATGAAGTTCGGTATTGATAAGGCGAATGAAATTAACGATATGGGGCGCGCCGTGGTGGAGTGGTCGAGAGATCTGCCGCATCTTCTTAAGATGGCCAAGATCATTGAAGAGATTAAGGTCACTGTGACCATTAGATCTGCACGCGACACATTTCGGGAACAGATGTGTGGAACGATTGTAGAGTGGCTGGGTGATATAGGAGGCTGCAGCGTAGGGGAGAACCATAGCATACTGCGTCACACGATATGCGAAGAAATGCTCAAGCACTGGAGGACAGGAAGTGAAGCTACCAACGCTCAAGTTGGCAGGGAGGGTATTGATGATCATGAGAAAGAAGATTCCGATCAAATAAGGGGCTTCTCTACCATAGCACACAATGTGGCCCGTGTCGTGCGGGTCGATGTTATTGGCGAGGAGGACGACGACGATGACGATGAAGATGGGAATGATGATGAAGATAATGAGGATGACGAAGATGAGGGTGAGGACATGGATGATATGGATGACGATGCGTTTGTCGAGGAGGAGGACGAGATGGACATCGATGAATGGTCAGCTGAGGACGACCGTGATATACCCATGGACCCTGGAGTAGGAGCTTCCGATCCTCGACCAATGCCTCCACCTCCTCCAGATAGGGATGGTGATCGAGACCGAACACCAACTGATTCCGACGGTGGCGAGCCCTTGATACCCCCAAATCTGTTCTCCAAGGCAGGTTTGGAAATTCCGAAGACACCATCAAATCCCGGCCGAAGATCCCGTCCTAGGCCACCGAAATTCTGGCTTGAGAAGCCAGCCGGTTACAACAGCAAGGAGCCAGTTCCAGTCTATGAGGATCTCTCACAGAGAGTGCGACTCGATTACCTCATCTTGTTCGACCTGAGAATGTGGAAGAAAGTCAGGATCGACCTCCGCGATCTGTATATTACAACGGTAGTCACCATTCCGCAATTCAAGCGGATTCTGGGCCTACGATTTGCTGGACTATACACCATGTTGGCGCAATTATACCTCATTGCGGACCGCGAGCCGGATCATTCGATCATCAACCTCTCTCTCCAAATGCTTACCACGCCCTCGATCACGGAAGAAGTTGTTGAAAGAGGCAACTTCCTGACGAATCTACTAGCCATACTTTATACCTTCCTAACTACCCGTCAAGTTGGCTACCCACAAGATGTGAACCCTAATGCGACCTTGGCATTTGATGCAGGCTCTGTTACTAATAGGCGCATGTATCATTTCTTCAATGACCTGCGTTATCTGTTCGGATCCGAGTATGTGCAAAAGAAGCTCCGAACAGAGAAACGGTACATGTTACAGTTCCTGGATTTGGTCAAACTCCATCAAGGAATCTGTCCGAATGTCCGCGCTGTCGGTGAGCACGTTGAATACGAGACGGACGCCTGGATCAGTGCAACTCTTATCACTCGAGAGTTGAATCGTCTCTGCCGCTTGTTCGCCGATTCTTACAGGAGTCAAGACCCAGAAGATAGGCCGCGGGTCGTCCAAGCAATAACCACTGCCGCCAAGATTGTTATACATAATTCCATGGGCTATGAGCGGTCACGATTTCACCAGGCAGAGATCCAAGACGAGACACGATTCAAACAATCCGCGGAGTACGGAGCGGATTTGGATGAGGGAGGCCGGCCCAGATCTTACAAGATAGTCGATTTCATTGTGGACAGACAGCCAATCAGCTTTCACCATGCCCTTCACTATACTCTCTCATGGCTGATTGATGTTGCGAAAAGTATGCCTTCAGAGAAACTTAGTGTGACCCTGCTATCCGCGGCTAGTGCGGTCAAGCCAGCAAATGCATCCGAACACAAGCCAGAGGATCTTCTGTCTGCGATGTTTGACTTTCCACTACGCGTTTGTGTGTGGCTAGCACAGATGAAAGCGGGCCTTTGGGTGCGTAATGGACTCAGCCTAAGGCACCAAATGTCACAGTACCGCCAGGTTTCTCAACGGGATGTGGCATATCACCGTGACCTGTTTCTCCTGCAGACATCTCTGGTGACCTGTGATCCTAGCAGGATGCTCGCATCGATGATAGATCGATATGGCTTGTCGATGTGGATGCAGGGTCGCTATGAGAATACTCCTCCATACGATGATGGTCAGGCGGTAGATATAGCTGAAGATTTTATACATCTTCTGATCATACTCCTTAGTGACAGGATCCCCCTTCTATCTGTGGAAGATGAGCCGAATCCTGTCCTACAAACTGTCAAGCGAGATATTGCCCACAGTCTTTGTTTCAAGCCTCTCTCTTTCTCAGAATTGTCGGCCAAGCTGGGAGACAAATTTCAGGAACTAGACGATTTCCAAGATATTCTGGACCAAATAACCAATTTCCGCCCTCCAGAGGGTCTCTCCGACTCCGGCACTTTCGAATTGAAGGAGGAATATCTTGAATATATCGATCCGTATGCAGCTCACTATAGCAAGAACCAGCGGGAGGAGTCGGAGAATGCGTATCGAAAGTGGATGTCCAAGAGAACTGGTCGACCACCCTCGGAGATTGTATTCCAGCCAAAGTTGCGGCCGATAGCGTCAGGAACCTTCGTCAAGTTGGCAGCCTTTACGCAAACAAATGTCTTCGCTCAGATCATCCATGCCTCTCTGCTGTACGCACTTCAAGCAAAGCTTTCCACGCCGGACATTCCACCTACACGGGTTGAAACTTTCTTGCAGGTAGTATTACATCTGATGCTCATTGCAGTCCTCGAGGACAAGGGTTACCAAGATGGTAGCACAGGGAGGCAGGCTTTTGTTGAAATGGCAATCACAAAGTCTATAATACGCGGTAACGCGCCAGGGGTGAACTTATCCAGACCGTACACCCTGGTTGCTCTCCTCAACAGGCTCCTCACGATGGATGATTATAAGAGCTGCCATCCGAAAGTCCGGCATATTCTACTGAGGATACAAGAAATGCGACCCCAGACATTTGCTGCTAGCCAAGGAGATGTACTGCGTTCTGGCACAGAGTCTCCCATTGATCCTGACGTCAAAGCTGCAGAAATGAAGAAGAAGCAAGCACTGGAAAGGCAAGCGCGGGTTATGGCACAGTTTCAACAGCAACAAAAGAATTTTCTGGAGAGTCAAGGTGGCATCGACTGGGGTCTGGATGATGAGAGTGATACCCCTGAGGACTATGATGAGCCAACTGAGGAGCATACTTCTGTCTGGAAATATCCTTCAGGGACCTGCATACTGTGTCAGGAGGAGACGAACGATTCACGTCTCTATGGTACCCTTGGATTTCTGATGAATAGCAATATCCTTCGACAGACGAACCTGGCAGATACCGACTTCGTAGAGGAAGTGCTCGATACGCCCAAGAGCCTGGACAGGCCGGCTGATCATATCAGGCCTTTTGGTATTGCTGGGAAAAACAAGGAGACCATTCGCAAAATGACTTCAGACGGCAAGGAGATCACCACAGAACGGCAAGGATTGGGCAGAGGCTTCCCGCAGAATTACGTCAGATGGGGACCCGTTTCTACTGGATGTGGTCATATCATGCATTATGCCTGTTTTGAGCTCTACTGTACCGCAACTCAACGCCGGCAGCATCATCAGATCGCTCGTAACCACCCGGAGAGGTTGGCGCAGAAAGAATTTGTTTGCCCATTGTGCAAGGCCCTTGGCAATGTCTTTCTTCCCATCATCTGGAAAGGAAAGGAGGAAGTGGCGCCGTCTTCTTTATGGCCTGATACAGGTCTCGAAGACTGGCTCAGCTCGAAAGTCGGGCTCTCCGTGTCAAGGTTTGAGAAGGCTGTGGAGGTTGATGGACGAGACAAACAAGCCACAGCACGGTATCATGACCTTTTCACCTCCTATGCATCTAAGACTATGATCAACCCGCTTTCAAGCAAGCTTGATCAGCTGAGCAGCCCGACCGTTGCTCCTCTACACAGCCTGCCCTCACCCAGCAGCACGCAACAAATTTCCGGCTTGTTACCCATGGATCCAATTCTATCGGCTACAACAGTCCCGATTCCACCTCCGCCGCCGACCGGGGAGCCTGTCGTCATGACCGAACTGATAGCGATCTATAAGAGATTGCGCGAGACAATCAAGGTCAACCAGCTTCCTTCACGTTGGCCTTATCCACCCACGGTTACCGGCAACGTGGAAGACTTGACGTATACTGACACCCTCGCGAAAGCCCTGGCATTCTCAATTTCTGCTGTGGAGATCACGCAACGCGGTGTCGGCTCAGAACCGGGCAGTACTCTATTGGACAAGATTCCGCAGCAGACCCTGACTCATCTGCGCATATTCTCTGAGACGGTTATGTCATATGTGTCTGTCGGAGGTCTGAGAAGTGTCCCTCTGAATAAGACCATCAAAGAGTATTCGGAAACAGGGCGCCGCCAGCTTAACCAACTCTTCTTCGGACACCCTCAGGTATTGAACAATCAGCCTTACGCCATGGAGATGAGAGATTTGGATCCTCTCCTAGCGCAAGACACATTTGTGTTTCTGGCAGAGAGCGCTGTATGCCTGGTCCCTACTTTTGGATTTGACATTCTACATATCCTCCACCTCTGCTATTTGTCCGAGCTTGTGAAAGTCATAGTATCCATATCTTGGGAGCCCCGGGCGTGGAACAATCTCATCGGTCTGGCCTACAGTAAATCGGGTCCAAAAGAACGGTTGACTCAGCCTGATGAACTCACTTTGCTGGTCTTCAAGGATTTTGTAGAGAAGGTGCTGAACTCAGTCACAGAAGACTATCCCGGTGGCTCTCGAGGGTTGATGGCGTCTCAGGTCGGCCATCGAGCTGAGATGCTTTCACATCTATTCAAAATGGTCTCGACATATGCTTTGGCGTTCCTGAGGAAGTCGGCCATATTGATGCACGTGTGCTATGGCGTCGAATTCGCCAACACCGGGTTCGGCGATATGGACGAGCCAGAAGTCACAAGGCTATCAAGGGCATTAGGTCTGCCATCCTTGCACGACATCTTCCAGTCAGTCGCTGAGGGTGACTCACAATATCAAAATCTCGTACTCGCCGGTTGGGTAAAACACTGGACCTGGACACAGGAGGGCAAACGTTATGCTCCTTCTCTTCGGCCACCCCTGTCACTAAGCCATCCTGCCATCTTCGAACTGGTTGGTTTGCCGAAGACATTTGATGTTCTCACCGATGAGACCATGAAGCGGAAGTGCCCAACGACGGGCAAGGAGCTCACCGATCCGAGTGTGTGTCTATTCTGTGGCGATATTTTCTGCAGTCAAGCATATTGTTGCAGCAAGGAGCGAAAGTACGGTGGCTGTCACCAGCATCTTGAGAAGTGCGATCCCCTTCGTTAAGTTTGACAGAGTTATTGACTGACTCCATACAGGTGTGGGCGTGAGGTTGGAATCTTCATCAATATCCGCAAGTGTACTGTTCTATATCTCCATAATAACCACGGCTCGTGGGCCATGGCCCCTTATCTGGACAAGCACGGTGAGGTGGATCCTGGCTTGAGGTAAGTCCTGATAACGGGCCTTCTTGGCCATTAGGATCAGTACGGAATCTGACGCCTTGACAGACGTAGCCGGCAGCTCTTCCTCAACCAAAAGCGCTATGACGCCCTTCTTCGCAACGTTTGGCTGACGCATACTATCCCTACAACGATATCGAGGAAACTCGAGGCAGAGATTAACAATGGTGGATGGGAGACGATTTGAGCATGCTCTGACTGGGCCTTTCGAGGCTTCATTCTCTTCGTTTTGGAGGCTGATCATCGATCATTGTTATGATATATCCATTACGGCGTCCTGGACAAGGATAGACGGTGTTTACTAGCGTATCAGAAATGGGTGGCTCGGATTTGTCTCTGTGGCCACAACGTCGCTCGTGAGCAGACTGACGCTCCCCAACCCGAGCGTCTCAATGGGAAACCGTGTTTATATATCTTACTTTCTGTAATCGTTTGTAAAAAAAAAAAGGGACCCATGAACTTTCAGTAGCAAATGAAGCCTTTTTGGATATCTAGCTTTGATTGGGCCGTGAGATAAGGGAGGTGCAATCATATTAACCCCTATCAAACCCGTGGTCATTGTTAGCATCGGCCTCGCTTGCCCCCTAGCCGCACGGCCGCACAGCCACAAAGCTTGATCTCCCACGTTAAAACGGCTTCCGAAGCTTCCGGAGAACGTGGCTTAGGTAACAGTCAAATTGACATCATGCAGCTGAGCTTGGTTGTTTCTGTCCATCGGAACCGGGGCATTAATTGGATCCATCTTGATCTTCACTGCTAATGCCGGGCTTGCTGTTGTTAATGCTGTGATTGATCTCCCAGTGTTCCTGGGAAGGTAAAGTAAAATATCGATCATGGTATGCCAGTCCCGCCGAACCAGGCTCTTGATAGTTCCGTGATGTTGTTAAATTGACTGATGCTGATGTAGAAAGCGGCTGCGATAATCCGGTACGGGAAACCGCCGAGACCGCATTGATTTGCATTCTGTTGTACGTGAGATATGTCAGCGCAATATCAGAACAGTGCCGTGCAAAAAGGCTACGGGTATCAGGCTGCGGCTCGTGCGAGTGAAAAGAAGTTACCCCCTGTGCCGGGTCAAGAGTCCGGAGTAGTTGCCCTGTCTGGTGATTCTGCGAATGAGGAGACCGTACTCGTCGAGAAGACCAATGGCCTTCGCCTGGACCAGACAGTGCCCGGCCAGTATGGCGGACCTTCCAATGGTGCAGGGCACGGACACATTGTTCACAATTCAGCAACAACCGCTGCGAGTGAATCCAGTCCCGCGGAGGTACCGAAATGGAAGAAAGCATTAGGAGAAGCCGCGTATCTTGCTGGAGGCCTCATCAGCCATCCTTACGAACATACAAAGCACTACACCATCCTTCGGCATTCCCATGGCTTGGTCTATTACAAGGGAGCATCCACATCTGTGGCAATCACCATCTTCTCCGACAGGCCACTGCCACCAGATCGAAAGTTGTGGCTGCAAATGAAGGGATGGACGGGCAAGACTGGCATGAAAGTCAAAGCGCTCTTCGGTGGCAATGCTAGCTGGCTTGACATCACCCCGTCCCAAAAAGCGGACCCCAGCCAGCTGCCACCTGCGGATGAGCGGGCATGGCAGCGGGACATCAGAAAGTTCCTTGAGAAAAGACCAAAGGAACTTCGACACCATCAAGTGCAGGAGACTGATGTTGTACGCATCCCGGCCCAGGCGGGGGATGGATACTTTCGGATAGTTCTTACAAAAGGGGACAGCATGTCGCCTCTTTGCAGCAGCCCGGAGTTCCGAGTGGCCTCGACGAATACCGCGCCTAGCTCAATCAAAGGAGCTTCATTGTCGACGCTACCCATAGAAGTTGGATTGAAGGTGCTCTCGAGTACAGCCATGAACGCCGCTGGCAATCTGGTCTCTCCAATCACCGATACTATAACTTCTACATACGAGCAGTATCAACCAGGATTCGTCGCACAAGAGGCTGGTACCATGGCCGTTGATGCTACGGGTGTTCCAGACAAGATCGCCGCTGCGAATGAGCAGTATGAGCAAGCCAGAGATCTGTCGAATGGCCAGTTTGGTTCGGGGCCATACGATGCATTCAATCGAGCAGACGTCGTTGGTGATCCAGCAGGTCCAACAGCTCCTTACCCCATACGTCTTGATAGCAAGGTTGTTCCCGGCACAGGAAGGAGTACCAAGGAACTGGGCATGCCGACAGCAAACCTAGCAAGTCTGCCGGACGATATCATGGCTCGACTTCGGGGAGTCTACTTTGGTTGGGCCCGTGTAACGTCGAAGGAAAAGCAAGATATCTCGGGGGGTTGGAAGCAAGCCATCATCTCAGTCTCTCCATCCCCATGGGTCAACGCCACAGTCGCACCGAAGAAGACCGTAAGAGCGTATCTCATACATGACTTCCAGGGGCAGCAATTCTTCGACGCCAAGATTACTCTGGTGCTGATGGGGTTCCTGCGGCCTTTGATAGCCTATGAGCGGGACGCGTTCCTCTACGAGACGTACAAAGATATAGCCGTCACTCAAGCCAGTCTTGGGAGACCAGAATGGAGCGCCGAAGCAACTGTGGAGCGATTGCGGCAGGCGAAGGACAGCAGGACCTTCTCGGATAAGTATGTGGACGTGAGACAGCAGACGCAGAGGACGTTTGATAAGGTGCCTCTGCATAAGCTGGGGGTGCGGACTGGGAGTGATATCTACAAGGATACGTCGGTTGGAAATGGCGGTATCTGGGTGCCGCGGTCGTGATGGGGAGATATGGCTACGAGACTGGCCAGGTATCAGGCATATGGCTAATGATTGCGCTGGTATATTTTTCTGTGTATGTATGATTGACGGGACGCGATGGAGTCAAGACCACTCGCTCACTGTCTACATGGTTCGTATTTTCGCAGAACAAACGGCCGATTACTCCATACAATAATGTCAGGCGTTGAGGAACCGTATGGCTTGTGCTAAGAATAGATCGGATGTCCTAGCTCGGACCGTGGGACGACTTGTTTCCCGCCCGGTAAGCGAGCCTCAGCCACAAAGTCTATCGGACGCTAAGAGGTGAGGCATCGACGGCATCAATTCCGTCGGTGTAGCGAAATCTCCGAAATGCAGGGACGAGGGAAGGAACAAAGCAGGGAAAATGGAAGACTGGAAATCGGCGAGTGTGAACTGCCTTTCCTTGCCAAAAGTCGCCCCTGAAATTGCCGTTGGCATCGAGACAAACATGAGTCCCTTATGTAATCATCCTTCCCTGTCACCTCACACCGCCTGGTTGTTTTCGGTTAGCGGTGACAGTTGTCCGCTAACTCGATGCACGTGCCACATCCCCAGCCTCCGCCATGACATGAGGGCCAGCGGAGCCAGAGCCAGAACACCCCAGCCACGCCTGTTAAACGGATCTTGCAGCGAATGAGAATGCACCAAAGCTGTGAAACATGCACGAGGAGCCCATTCACCCGCCATTCCATTTTGCCTCTTGTAGGCATCGGCCTGTCAGGTTGGCAGGCTCTGATGACGCTTGCAGCTGAACATTCTCGCTCGACTTCCCAGATGGCTGGGGATGAGGCCCAGTATGATGAGTACGGAGTATAGGGGAAAGGGGCGAAATGCTAGCCAAGGTGCCTTAATTTCGAGATACACTTTTAAACAATTCCCACCGCTGCATCCACCCGTCAGTCAGTAGTCAATCCCGTTCCATTCGACAGCCATAATTTTCAACACACCCAACTCTCTCCTCACCCTCCTCCGCCATCTCACTTCTTCCACCCGTCACTAGCAGGAACCTTCTCACGTCCGTTCATAATCTGCTTGCTGGCCTCATCCTACGACTTCTTCTGGCTCTAGGTTCGTGGAGGAGCTGCCAGGAGGATGAAGGTGGCAGCACAGTCCGTCGCGGCCGTGGTGGCTTCGGCCCTTCTCATCTGGAGGCCTGTCGCTGCGCAGACGTACAGCAATTGCGATCCACTCACGTCGAGTAAGTCATACACAGGAGTTCATCTTAAGCGGATACTTGACAGAAGCTGACTTCGTGCACAGGTGGCTGCCCAGCAGATTCAGCATTAGGCAGATCAGTCGACATCGACTTCACACAAGGTGCCTCGGACAGTTTCACCGCCCAAAGCCAAACAATATCCTACGACTCCAGCGGCGTCTCGTTCACAATTACAAAATCTGGGGATGCTCCACAGCTTACCTCGAAATGGTACATCATGTTCGGACACGTCGAGATAGTTGTCAAAGCAGCTTCTGGCACTGGGATCGTGAGCAGTGTGGTCTTACAGTCAGATGACCTCGACGAGATCGATTGGGAGTGGCTTGGTGGAGACACGACTCAGGTCCAATCAAATTACTTCGGGAAGGGGTTGACCACAGATTACAACCGAGGGGCTTTCCATGCAGTTTCTGACCCTCAGGGCGGCTTTCACACCTACGCGGTAGACTGGACGTCGAGCCAGATCACATGGTCTATTGATGGAACCGTTGTACGCACATTGACACCAGCTAGTGCGGACTCGAATCAGTACCCACAAACGCCGATGCAATTGAAATTTGGCGCCTGGGCCGGTGGTGATCCGTCCAACGCTGCAGGAACAATTGGTGAGACACTCTGCAATTATCCTCTCAGTGCACTCTAGCTAATAACTCGACAGAATGGGCAGGAGGCCAGACTGATTACTCGCAGGGACCTTTCACAATGCTGGTCCAATCTGTTGCGGTCACGGATTACTCTACCGGGACCAGTTATAGTTACTCCGGAACAGACGGTACCTGGGAGTCGATTGAAGCAGCCGGAGGCAGTGTCAACCCGTCTGCATCAGCCGGCTCAGGGTCGTCAGCCACCGCAACCGCAGCATCTTCGACCGTGACGTCCGCCTCGCCCAACATCCCTTACCCCTTCAGCGGTGGTTCAGGCTCGACCTCGAGTTATTCCACTCCCAGCGAATACCCCTGGGTGGCCGAGTCCACCACACTTGCTACCAGCGCCAGCTCGACAGCCGTGTCGTCAAACTACCCCGGACTTCCCAGCGGTTGGGTGGTCACCAGCTCGGGCAAAGTGGTCCCGCCGAGTCCGGCACCTGTGAGTGAGCCACCCGAGTTTCGTTTCCTGCTTTCCCGCACTTCCCCAGAACACCCCTTAACTAACTCGCTTGCCTCCTCGCAACAGTCAACATCCCTTCCTCCCGCGTCATCCTCTCCCTCGCCCTCCTCGTCACCACCTGCTGCTACGCTGGCTGCAGCTGCTGGCGCTGACGCCGTCGTCACCATCACGTCCTACAACCAGCAGGGCTTTCCGACACTGGTCACCGTCCCGGCGGGATACTCGACCATGCCTAAATCGTACGACCAGCAGGGTTTTCTCATCACCACCTCGCCGACGCCGACATCGTCTGACCCGACCGCGACGACTTCGACTTCGGCGGACGGCACGATCGTCAGAGATGCAGCTGCTAGTGTCAGCTCGTCCTCGTCCTCGTCCTCCACTTCTTCGAAAGCGAGCAGCGTGACGGCTGCTGTGGTTACGGGAGCAGCGCATGTGAAGAAGTTCGCGAGAGGACTGGGTGCCGTGTGTGGCATCGTGGGCGGAGTCTTGATGCTCTAGCATGATCGATTACTGACCTGGGCACCGGCTTCTGTGGATTGGATGGGAGAGGATTGGCTTGGATTATCCCACGTTATGTTGGGACAGACACAGCTGAGGTGGCGGCGTTTTCGTGTATTGGAATCCTTTTCTTTTTGGCATCCTCTTTTTGTGTGGACTTTCCACGGCGCTTTGGAATAAGGGTGATACGCATGCATGCACTGCAGGACGCAGTTGGTTGGGTAGGTTCGTGGAAAAAGGTATGCATTGAACTGAGGACTTGGAAAGGAGAGAGAAAGGATTCAGCTCACACTCCCGATTCAGAGCAAAGTGTAATCAATGAGCGAACGTATGCGTGACGAGAACAAAACGAAAACAGGCAGAGAGATAATTAAGTTAATAAAACCGTTAAAGACTGGAATTAGCATCCAGCAATGGATCCATATCATGTCATGACATCTCAAATCCTAGGGGCTCTTATCCTCCAAAGTTTCCATGTTTATGACTTTATCCGGGTTATAAAATAACTGCTTGACACACATTTCATTCACTCTCCAACATGCAAGTCGAGGACCGCCTCATCATCACCCCTCATTCACCTTATTAGATTACCATCAGGAAGTACACTAAAACTAAAAGTAGTAGTAAGGAGACCATCACGCTTGTGTCGGCGGCCGTAAGAGGAGACCACAAAAGAGAAAATACCACAGAAGTGGTTTGCGGCGAGTCATCAAGACCGCGCTCGAATACCACTTAAGGTGAAAATAGGCCTGCCCTGCCCTGCCTGCCTGCCCCCGTCGCAATCGACTTGGCAGTCCATCAGATCCCATCCCTCACCGCCGCAGCTTGAAATCGAAGTGAAAGGAAAGAAATCAATAAATCGGCCTCCCCTCCTCCCACCTACTCGGCACCAACAAATCCTTCTTATCGTCCACAGCAGGAACAGGCGCCGTCGCCGGGCTCCCCGTCGCACTACCAAAGCCACCGCCAAAACTAACGCGCCCGCTCTCCCGGCGCCGCTCCGAATCCCACTCCAACGCCGGCAGGCTGCCGATCCACTCCCAGACGGGGCCGATCTCGCCCATGCGGCCTTCGCGGACGCTGGACCGCACGTTGGCGTTGAGTTCCACGACGGCCTTGACGCGCTCCCACAGATCGCGCCGGCGGGAGGCGGAGAATTCGTCCCGTAGCACGTCGTCCCGCAGGCCTGTGACGGAGACCCATGGTTCGGGGAAGCCGATGGGGTCCCGCGCGTGCAGGGCCGCTTGGTGCGCTAGCCGGTCGAGCGTCATGGAGACGAGTTGGGGGACGCGGGCGGATGCTTCACGCCGAGAGAGGTAGACCGCTCGAAGGTAAAGGAAGATGCCGAGGAGGACGGTTAAAAGGCCAAGAGTGACTCGATGGCGCTCCAACGTGAGCCTGATGTATCGTCGGCTGGCGCATCGGTACGAGAGCCTTGCGAGGGATGTGCTGGTAAGGAGTCGTCGGCCGGTGTGTCTGCCGTGAGGAGCAATCTGGTTAGTCATGTCAGAGTCTGGTTCGGTTGTAGATGGTTATATGCTGAAATATGGGATGAAACCAGCGAAAATACGCATAGAAGTAGGAGATCCTGATACTTACTCATCATCTTTTACGACCACTTCCTCCTTGCCTTCAATCTCCGATATAGCCCCTTTCCACAACTCATCGAACTCATGGTCGCTCATCCCCTTTCTGCGTTTCTCGGCCACCGCCTTCTTGAGCTCCTCCGCATCAATCTCGACAGTAGGCACAGCCTTGTCTGATTCATCCTTCAAGTCTCCACATTCGTATTTCGCTCTTCTTTCCCTGAGCACATCAACCCCTTTACTTGCAACAGCATCAACTTTGCGTGCCTTCTCTCCGTCCGGTTCGCATGTAGGGGGTAGCGGCAACAAGCCACCGAGAGATAGCGGATGAGGCTGGAGCACGAAATCCGGCTCACATCGTGTTTCCAGATTTGGATAACAGATGGCATGCGAAGGACATGTTTCGCATTTAGGCTCCAGGATCTTAGCCCAGTCTGGTACGTCGTGCTTCGTGAGAGACGTGGACGGTTGTTCGAGCCCACAGTAGCCGACCCTGAACTTTTCATGTCTGTACCATCCTCCAAATCCGCTCAGGAGGGTAAGTGCAACCACCCATGGCGCGGATTTGCTGACTCTACCAGCTGGCTTCCTTCGGACAAGCTTAGCCCTTGGCGGTAAGACATCGAGTTCGCCATTTTTGGCCCGCTCTCGCACTAGTTCCAGTTGCTCCTCCGGAGTGAACTCCTCTCCTGGCTCGATTTCTTCGGTCTTGATCTCGGCAGGTTGAGATACCCTCATATCGAAGGTCCGAGAGGTGGGAACCGTGAATCCGTCCTCACGCGGAACAGTGGCGCCTTCCGTCTTACGTCTTGAAGAATGGCTCCGTCTCCTTGCCGCCTCTCGCACAAGTGAACCACTCGTCTTCCTTCTGCCAGGGCTGCTAGGAGATGGCGGCGAACCTCCGCTTTGAAAGGGATTATCATCGCTGAAAGGACTTCCTTCATCTGCTTTTACTCCGAATCGCACCTCAGGTTCCTCGACTTTGACCGTAGGAGTAGCTGTACTTTTCCTGACCCTCCTCGCCGACGGCGGAGGGGCGACACTCTCTCCATCAGTGGCATCAGTATCAGAAGCTCGTGCATGTTTGCTTGAGCTGCGTCTCGCTGCAGGTGTCCTCCTCGACGCAGGCGTGGTCACACCGTTTGCCGTACTTTTCCTCGAAGTCCGACGGGGTGTATCAGGCACCGGTGGAGGAGGCATTAAGCTCGTATCCTCACCGTCAGCGACAGAAGAGTCATCTTGCGATGGCATGTCCGTGATCCCTTTGCTGGTGCGCTTTATCCGTGCCTGAGCTGAGCGGAGCTTCTTTGACTTCGGGACTAGCTCGTTGTTGAAGATGTCGACGAGTTGAGCCTTTTTCGCTGATGCAGGGTAGTGGATGTCATGATTGACAAGAATTGATCGCAGGCGGGGAACGGTCAATGAGTTGGGATCGAAGCCTGGAGACAGGTACTCCATCTCATCTTCGGAAAATGATGCCATGATGCAGAAAAGATCGGTCGTCCGCCGATAACTCTGCTGGCGTTGAAGTCTTGCGCGAAGAGAGAGACGCAGTCCACACGATGGGATGTGCGCCGGTGATAAAGAAGCCCTATCTTGGCCAAGGAAGACGTGAAGATAAGCCGGAAACAAGTAAATGCCTCCTAGCAAGTTTCAGTGATAGACAGCAAGGGTACCTGCAGCCGTTGTAGATGAATGAAAAGGTCAGGGGAAGAGCGTAGAGAGGAAACAGTAAGGGTGGGAATGCGGGCGTGTGCATGCAAGTAATCGGACGCTTTGTCTCCGGTTGTGATGACAACACTGGTGGGCTAGGAATCGGCTAGCACTTGCTAGGCAGCTACGCCACATGTTGTTGCGCCACTGACGCACAGCCACGCTGTTTTACCCGAACCCTTGCCCAAGACTCTGTACCGGTACGCCACGGCCGGCGTACGGTACAATAAGGTCACTCTTTACAAGCAGGCCCCAACAATGATCATTGAACGTGCATTGAGATGCATCATGCACTCTTCGAATGATTTATTACCGCATGATGGTATGCTGCGGCGCTAACTGATAAAGCAAAGTTCTGTACTGTCTGTACGAGCAATTCTGTATCTCTCCACGGCCGTGCAGCAATGTGTGTATGGTTCCGTCCACCCATAGGCCCTTAGAACAATGCCTCCCGAAAAACTTCCCCATCCCTCATATCGCCGGAGAAAACAATGAACACCTGTCTTGTCGAACGCCATTGTCCGAGGTATCCCATGAAACAGCCCATGAGTTTTGTTCGCTTGCCACCTGCGCCGAAAAGCAACCGAACGATGTGTGCGAAAGTAGGGAATCATCGATGATGGTGTGGAAGGTTCATGAAAGTCGGAAAGAACTATCGGACACGGTGTGTGCGTTTGGTGTAGGAGAAACGAGACTGAGTGGATGGTAACAAGGAAATTCAGTTCTGATTTAGAGACTGATACTGCTGAAGCAGTGCAAGTTTCTGTTGCAGCTCGTCAAGAATATCGGAAATAGGACCAGCATGCTCCTTGAGGCTAACTCCAGGCTGGAAGGGATGCACCATGTGACGGACTGAGAGTTCCGAAATGCAAGCCTGTGATGTTATGTTAATATTTTGTTCTGCAAGATAACCATAGGGCGGAAAATTGCGTACCTCTATCCTTGTCACATGGTGTTCAATCAATCCAACAATGAATTGATCGGTGACTTCCCCGCCAGCTGACTTGATATGGTCAAGTAGACCCACTTCAGGCGCCTTCAATCCAGGTCCATCCCGAGAGTTCAAAGAGCTACACAACATCTCTAATCGCAGACTGACATGCCAGAGACCCCAAATCTCATCTGTGTCGAGGCCAAGCTCACTGTCCTTGGATTTTGTAGCAGGGTCCTTAGCCTCGGAAGGTGGGGGAGGGATCGACTGTTGCACGTCCAGCCGCCCAGCCAGCGAATGAGGGTATACAAGGAAGAGCTGTTCGGGATTTTCAAGGCCTTTGAGTTTCCGTTCGCCAATTTCTTTGACTTCAAAGCCTTGTGCAGTCAGAGTGCGGAGCTCACGGCGGATAGCCTGGCCCATGTAATCGTCGCTGAGTGTATCCTCTGAACCCGTAGAACCGGTCCGTTCAGTCTCTGCATAGGCATTCAATGTTCTCTGGATCTCTGCGATGAAGTCCGCCGATACGGTGATCTGCCCGCCGTCTGCAACGGACGAGATACGAGAGGCCCGGTTGACCATCGGCCCGAAGTAGTCCATCCGCCTAGTGACTGGATCCGGCTCACATACAGGGTTACCCCAATGTATACCCATGCGTACGGATAAACCTCTGAAGATGCGGTTTCCATCTGAATCGAATTTTTCTTGACCGTGAATGCTGTTGAGAATCTCACTCGGCCATTGTGCATCCAGAAGTTCGTTTTGGACTGCGAAGCACCACAGCAGTGCAGACGTAGCCGTAGGGAAAGAGACCATGAAAGCATCACCTTCAGTCTTGACCTCATAGCCACCAATGATCCTCAACTGCCGACGCATGATTGAATTATGAAGTTTGATCGCGGACCTCATAGCTGCTGGCGATGTTTCCCACAATAGAGTCGAGTTCTTGATATCGGTGAAGGCCATGCTGATGTACCCGGTAGGCGCTTCCACCTCTTGATCGAGTCGGGCCAGAGTAGAGTCATCAGGAGCATCCCTTGGACGCTTACCGCGTTTCATGGGAAGGAAGCCTTCATCGACTGAACCTGTTGGGCCCATGGAGATGCTCGCTCCACGGTAGCGAGGCCTGCTCTTCTTGAGATCACTCACGCCAATCATCATGACCATTATCTTGCCAGTAGCTCCAAATGATATTGCAAGATCCCTGAGCTTCTGAGCAGCAATCATAAGATCACCGCGTTCGGAACGAGCGACATCAACAATGAAGTCTGGTGTCAGATAGTCCCAAAGCTCCTTGGATGCAATGAGGATCATTTCATCTTGCTCTTTTATAGTGACATGTGCGATGGCCGGGGCCGCTATCACCGCTGGCATTAACTGTATATAGCCGAATGCTCGTGAGACTTCTAACTGATCATTCAACCTGCCTTGCCGGGAGACGTAACCTCCCGCATCTCTTATTCGTTGTCTTTCAGTTGCTTCTGCAGGGTCATGTTTCCTTGTCAGCTTTGTGTATTTGCCGGCGGAGTGTATAATCATTGCCTCTGCATCCCCCACGTTAGCGCAGTAGAGCTCTGCCCCTTGAAAGAGGATAGTAGTCGCGACGCTGCCTGACATGACATCCTCCGCACTAAGGACTTGTGACGCGTTAGAGCCGCGGTGCGACAGACTATGGGTCCCGGGCTTCTGGTTGCCATCTAATGCTTGGCTGGCAACTGTCCCTAATTCCTTGTTCAATGTCAAATACGTCCGCCTCAGTGCATCGACCGGTGTCTCATCCGGCTGTTGAAGACGTTTGAGTTCCTCCGCAAGGTAATATTGGAAATTTTCATGGAGAAACTTGGCAACTTTCGAACCACCAGTGGACATGACCTGACCATCGAACATTCCCAGCAGGACCTCATTTTCCTGTTCTGCCCGAAGTCTCGGTACAACGAGGTCAACAGTTGAGAGATGTTCGTGTCTCCCAATGGTATCCGCCATACCATAGGCCATAGGCCCAGCAGCGGAGGCTGATGTTCGAACCCTACGATCCTCCGTCTGGTCGGGAACTGACGGGATAGTGAGGGTAACATCCATCAACCCGAGCACTCGAAGGTTGGTCAGAGAACCGAAGTCGGTCAGATCCTTGCCCTCCCTGTTCGCATTGGCACCGTAGGATAAGTTCGGTTTGATCTCGAGACGCTTGTTACCCGATAAATTCAGGTACTTCAGCGCACGATTCCAGTTCCAGTTCCAATCATAGGGCCAATTTGATACATTGTACTTGAGAGCATTGTTTCCAACGTCGAGAACTGATAGCTTAGACACTTTGCCAAGTTCTGCGGGTAACGTCTGGAATCTGTTGCCATTTATATGGAGGACCTTCAGTGAGCTAATCTCTTCTAGATCATCTGATGGCAAGGAAGTGAGCTGGTTGCCAGAGAGATAGAGCTCCGACAGGTTTTGCCAACGGCGAAGTGAACGCGGTGGAATATCAAAGAGCTCATTGTACGACAGATTGAGAATCCTGAGTTCCGATAAAAGGATTAGTTCATCGAAAACGTCGTCATTGAGCCGGTTGTCAGCGAGATACAAGTTTCGGAGCGAGCCTGCTATGGTCGTCGAGAGTCTCTGAGAGAAGGCTGAATCCTTCCTGTAGCCAGCTGTACTGATTGCAGTATCTGAGGGACTCCTAGAGAACAAAGTATTCCTCCTTGACATATGAAGAGAAGCAACCGAATTCTTCCTTCCTGGACCTCCTGGAGAACTGTTCACACTGAGGTAGCCAGAAGATACCTGGCTGGGCCTCCTCAAGTGGAAGTCTTCGAGTTTCCCCAGCTCTTCAAAGCTGCGTGAAGACGGTAAAGAGCCATCTGGCTGGGTGTTGATAAGTGTAGTTGCATCGCTTGACATAGACCCGGAGGGACCAGGCTTTGGAAAACTTTCTAACAGATTGGCAGATGCATTGAACGTCTCTAATTTTGATGCACACCAAATTTCCGATGTGGCAGCTTTTTCAAGTTGTTCTCTCGAACATCCAAGATCCTGAGCTCCGTGAGATACCCAATCTCCGGAGGTAGAGTGTTGAGCGAGTTCCTTGCAATACTCAGCCACTGGAGTTTTCGGAGCATTCCGATATTACCACTAAGAGTGACGAAGTGGTTTTTATCGAGAATAAGTTTGTCCATGTTCGGCATCTTGTCGAACAATCCATCGTCGAGTTGGTTGAGCTTTGCAGACGCAAGATTGAGAGTGGTGAGGGATGGAACAGGTGCAAGTAAGTTGAATGACGTTATAGGATTGTGGCTGAGATGGAGAGTGCGAAGCCTGGGAAATGTACCCTCGAAAACCGATATGGCGTTATGACCTGCCATGAGCTGTTCGAGCCGTGGCAAGGTTGATATGACCCCTATGTCGGCGATTTCATTGAACCGGACATCGATCTCTTTCAAATTCAAAAGCTGCCCAAAAGACTCCGGGAAACCACCGGACAAACGGTTGTTCGTGGCCCAGAACCTCTCCAAAGTGGTCAGCTCCCCGAAAGCGGAAGGTAGCTCAGATATCTGGTTGAAACTCAAGTCCAGATCTACAAGAGATTTGAGGTTGCATATGCAGGCAGGGACTGTCTCGAGATAGTTGGAAGAGACAGTCAAACTCCGCAATGACATGAACTGGCCGAATGAAGCTGGTAGGCTTGTCAACTTGTTGTTGGCCGCTTTTATGCTGACGAGTCCATGCAGCCGGTCCAGTTCAGCGTGTTCGAGCTGCTCCAGCTTGTTATTGGAAATATCCAGCACAGTTAACCTACTCGCCAGGGATAAACTTTTTGGTAGTTGCCACGCTTCATTGCTGGTGAACCTAATTTCCCGAAGGTTGGTACACCCCTGAATAAAGTCTTTCGGAATATCAAGCGCTAAATTCCTAGAAAGATTCAAGGTGATGATCTCCGTGGCTCTCTGGTACAGCGCAATTGGGATGGTGATGAGATTACGGCCTGATAAATCAACATGGCTGAACTTCTGCGTCTTGCTGAAGCCGGGATCCTTGTCAAGGCTATAGTACCCACTAAGCTTCGTCGGTACAAAGGTGAATCGGACGAGGTAACTGTTGTCCTCCCGTCCAACCTCCTCAATGTGATCCTTTTCTTGATAACCGGCCTGTTCAAGTAGCCGCTTCTGGATGAATATAGGTCGCTCTGACTGTTCCAAGGGTCTCTGTAGATCCTGCTTCCTCATGATTATCTGGTAATTGCCCAGATCATCTTGAAGAAACGACTTCTTTCCCAATTGATGAAGGATTTCAGCAACAGTGCTGTTGAGCTGGGCAGACAATGTTGCAAACGTGGAATCGATGCGAAATATACGAATACAATATGGTACTCCTTCATCGATTCCCGGGAGGCCAGAGTCGTCCAATTCTCGCAGTCTTTGCAGCGCTTCATCCCCGACTTTCTTGACAGCCCAACTATCAGGTGCATCCCATGCGGCATTATCACCTAAATCATCTGGCTTCGTAGGCTCTGCACCAGGAGGGCCACCGAGGAATATGCCTCCATCAGGCGGGGTCTGTGCTGGAGGTTGACTGATGATGCCTTCCATATGCGAAAGATCCAAATCGAGGAAGAGATTAGAAGCACCGGTGGCGCCTTTTGCATCACTATCCACGCTCATCGAGGGGTCAACACTCTGTCCCCTTTTAGGAGCCCTTGTTAACCGTGTAGTCAAATGTGGCCGGACACCTTCCTTTTTCGATTGGCTATCGGTCTTAACCCGGTCCGAAGTGCTCACAGTGAGCGGGCTTTCTGCACCCGAGGAGGTATTTGTCCTGCGTCTTTCGGATTGCCTGGCTGTTTTGGCAAACGGGTCATGGAATGCTTGTGTTGATCCGGGTTGACTTGATAATGAGTACATGTCGCGTTCGTCTTTGGGCTTCCGCTTCAGCTTCTCGAATATGGACCGTTTGGCCGACGACTGGGCTGATTTTGTTCCATCATAGTTGTCCTTTCCGAGGCCACTACTTACACTAGGGGTTGGACTACCTGATCGAGGAGCCAGACTTGTCCGAGATGTCATTGCTGATGGTACAACTTCCTTCAGATGCCTGAGGTTTGATGCCGAATGTTCTCGGCTGGTCTTTGGGCGCCGTGTGTCAACAACGGGTTCTTTTTGACTGGCCTTGGCACTGTCTTCATTGCTTTTATTGTGCCTATGTCCCGGAAAATGGAGTCGGTGTGAACGGTGTGAGCTAACCGGAGCAGTTCCACGTTGGCTAGAGGCCTCCTTTTCCCGAACGAATCTCTGCCGATCCGGGCCACTGAGGTCCCCATTAACAGGTGCTTCGCCATATTTGGGTATATCCTCAGGGTCTTGAAACACCCACGGAGTGACCTCACTGGATGGCAGCGGTGTGTGCGGCCGTGTGCTTGTCGGTGACGGAACTCGGTCGTCAGTGCTATTCTCCCTTCTAAGAGAGTTATTCCGATCTCGATGAGCATGAGCCTGTTGATCCTTGCTACCCTTGTCCTGTAACTGCAGACTGGCCTCTGAACCATGAGGCGACGTCCCTGATTTGAGATCCTCGCCAAAAAAGCTGGTCAATTTCTTGTGGAAGTTGCCGATGCTCGATTTCGATCCGGAACTGCTTGCAGTATTTATGCTGGCTGCCGAAGGTCGCCTATCGTCTTGGTACTGTCCAGCATCGCAAACTTCCGCATTACTACCCTGTCTGCCAGCTCTAGGCGGCCCGAAGGCAAACGTATCGGATGGATCATCCAAGAAATCGCTGGGGAAGACACTCGAGGGCATGTTCCTGGCGGATCCATTCGATCCCCACATTCTATCTTTCGCTCCTGGCAATAATGTCGTCGGGGGTTGACGGGATTTGGATGGCGGCTCTCCTTCGGAAGTCTGCAGGACTGCAAGGTCCCGGCGGTGGTTTCCAAAGACGCCTGGTAATTTTCGATCATTCAAAGCCGTCTTATAAGATGAAGGAATGCTCAGGCCATGCACGGAGCCAGGCGAGATTGAGTCCTCCCTATTGTGCCTATTTCCGCGAATGCGGAGTATTGTCAGCTAGTCTGTATGACACAGTATGGTACAATCGCCGATTGTCGAGTCTTTGCGCACGAGGCGCGACATGTGAGCCCCTGTCCGGGCCAGAGACATCGCAAATACTCCCAAGGAGACAGGCTTCGGAGTGAGGTTTGCGGCTCGCCGCTTCAACCCATCCTACCACACCGTCTCACTTTGTCCATCCCGGTGTATCCAACGTCCTCAACCTAAACCAGAAGAAAGTGTCCAGCTAGGTTTGCGTACATTGAACATCCTTCATTCACCTCGGTGTTGTCGTCTCGGGATGCTCTGGTCCGGACATTGACAGGACTCGAGGAAACAAAGGCAGACTTACTGATCGGTTTCACCAAAGCTCCGCCGCCCCTGCCCCACAGGAGATGCAGCGAAATAATCCGTCACAGTGTCTTCGGATTTGTGACTCTCCGCTCCCGAGCTGGCGGCCGAGCCATGTCTCTGTTGGTTGACGGTCTGCTGCTGCTCCCCGACCATGGTGAAGGGCCGACGGCGGTCAATGACCCGCCATGTGTGTTGGATGCAATCGAGCTCAGACGGCACGCTCGGGGCAAGAAGACGTTGACCGGGGCACCGGGATGTCGAGCGGTCCGGGCGACGATGGCGCCGACGATGATGATGGTGATAATGAAGGCACAGAAGCTTGAAGGAAGCTGCAGAGAGAATGTCGGCTTGGTTCGACGGCTCTGGGTCGAGGCAGTTCCGGTTTAGTGCAAGTGCATGCGGGCTGAGGCAGGCCACTCTGTGGTAGGTGGTTCACCCCCGTTCCCTCAAGCGTCGGACTCGCCCCGGAGAGCACGGGCTACCGCGTACTACAAGGGCACCATGCGTTTAATTCGCCTTGGCTTGCAACGTTACCACTTCTGCTTTAGCGAGCCGAGGGCATGGCCAAGGGTGATGCGGTGATGCCGTGATGCACAGAAGATCAGCAAATCAGCAACTCGAAGAAATTGAAGAACAATCTTCAAAAATCCCAAATATTCAATATGATCCATTGTCACGAGCATGCGGTCGATCACGGTATCATGGGGCGCCACCCTCTCTTTGAGTATCTCGTAAGGATCGAGTCCTCTTCCCCGTTGATGATTGGTCCCCGGAAAGCCGACAAGATGGCACAGCAAGACGGGAAAGACAAAGAAACACCGAGTAAGTCCGTTCACATGAGTACGAATCCAGCAACCAGTGATTGAGCACGAATGAAATGTACATGTACTGTACTGGGTGGTACGGTCTGCCAGAGCAAATTCGCGCGGTTAAGGCTCATGTACTCCATCTACCGTACGTCGTGGTATGCAGGCGTGCCGACCGAGTTGGGACAGCACTGTGCAGCAGCTATGACCACCCGGCGCCGCTAAGCCAGGAGCGGGGAGATGTCGATACAGAACTGCTTAACATCGACGAGGCGGGCTGGTCAGCATTCCCATGATATCCCAAACCAGATGAAACAACACCCAAGCCACCAGATATCTGGCATTTTTCCCTTCCTGCTGGATCCATTTGACAGCAACCGTAAACATCTACTACCTTACTTATCCCTGAGTAGAATTCAGACTAGTAATCCTAGCACAAATCCGATAGCTTGGGCTGTGCCGGGATTGCCAACCGTCACCATGGCTTGGGAAGGGTTCAACGGCAAAAATGTCAGGGTTCATGGATACGGCCAGGGTACAAGAACTGCCGCCCTCTTGCCGGCTTTTTAAACCATTGTATCTGTTTGGTTGATTTTGGCGAGAAAAGCGAGCTGCTTTCCCTCTCCATCCTTTGAAGATGTAGACAGCCAATAAGTGCTTTATTGTTCAGGTTCAAGCATAGACACCCTATGCGCGATTTCAGGAGACTGCAAGGCGGCGCAGTTGAGGCATCTTTTCTCTTGGTGACCCAACGACGACTATTTCTGCTGTTCACTCTGCGACTACCGGTTTGGTTTGATCGCGGCCTGCTTAAATACCTAAGGTGCTGCATCTGTTATCGAATGGTTCCTCTCGAACTTCCAACCTAAGGTGCCTAGCACCAGAGATGGTCTTGCCCATCCCTACTGATCATCAAAGTCCGTAAACCTTGCTTCGATACCATCTTATCGACATGACAATAAATGAGGAGACGCTGCCTTACCTGCTGGCCCGATAGAGAGTGCTCCAAGTACAGAGAATATGTCGCTTAATCAGACGTTAGTCATTCACCAAGTCCCCTCACCGCCTGCCACATGCTGACTGGTCGAAACCGTTTGAGTCAATCTGCAACTCATCCTCAAGACTTTTGTGTGACGATACTCCAGTCAGCCAGCAGTCGCAGCCAACGCCCCGGTCAGGACCTCGAAAGCAATTTCGGCCTGCGATCCGCCTGTGGGCACTATTGTCAATCGATTGCCCCTGTCTTCGAGTTACCGGGATCGTCAGAATTCCTCAGATCTCCTCTTGAGGCCTGTCTTACCCCACCATGGCGGAAATCACAGACCCCAAGGAGAAGATCGCATTGATCAAGGAGAATCTTAGTGAGGTTCTGCGTGAAGACATTATTGAAGATGTCATCTACAAACAGAAGCGGCCACTGGTCATCTACTTAGGTTCGCCATTTTCGGCTGTCAAATGTCAGTGCTCAACCAACATTGACTCTCGCAGGGACTGCAACTACTGGGCGGCCTCACTGCGGATACTTCGTACCAATGGTGAAGCTGGCACACTTCCTCCGAGCCGGTTGCACTGTCAAAATCCTCTTGGCTGATATCCATGGTTTCCTGGACAATTTGAAAGCGCCCATCGAGCTCATCAATTTCCGTGCGAAGTACTACAGGCTGGTCATCACAGCCACCCTTAGAGCCCTCAATGTGCCAATTGAGCGACTGGAATTCGTTCTGGGCTCTAGCTACCAGCTGTCTGCCAAATACACAATGGATCTCTTCCGCATGAGTTCGGTAGTCACGGAACACGACGCGAAGAAAGCGGGTGCAGAGGTGGTCAAGCAGGTCTCGAACCCGCTGCTGAGTGGGCTCATTTACCCACTTATGCAGGCCTTGGACGAGGAACACTTAGGCGTGGATGCGCAGTTTGGTGGTGTGGATCAGCGGAAGATCTTTGCGCTGGCAACCGAGCAGCTGCCGCGGATAGGGTACAAGGAGCGGGCACATCTGATGAGCCCCATGGTACCTGGTCTTGCAGGGGGAAAAATGTCGGCGTCCGACCCAGACTCCAAGATCGACTTGCTGGACGGACCGGATGCCGTGCGGAAGAAGCTGAGGAAGGCTTATGCTGTTCCCAAAGAAGTCGAGGGCAACGGAATCATTTCTTTTGTTGAGTATGTCCTGCTGCCGATCAGCAGCCTAAAGAACAATGGCAAACCGGAGATTGTCTTTGAAAGACGGGAAGGCGAAGGCGAGCCCTTAGTCTACTCGAACATCGAACAACTGAAGCAGGACTACGTCGCCGATATCGTTAGTCTTCCATCTTCTTTCCCACCTCGAAATGCATCTGCTGACCATTACCGCAGCTCACTCCTCAACTCCTCAAAGCAGGTGTCTCTGCTGCCCTGAGTGATGTCTTGGCACCCATTCAAGCAGAATTCCAGGGCTCAGCCGGGTTCCAAGAGATCGAGAAGCTCGCCTACCCACCTCCGCCGACGGAGGAAAAGAAGAAAAAGAAGGTCAAGGACAAGGGAACCAGACACCCCGGAGCGGGCAAGGAGGGCGCAAACGGCGTCGTGGCC
This sequence comes from Symbiotaphrina buchneri, assembly GCA_001599915.1. NCBI lineage: Eukaryota > Fungi > Ascomycota > Symbiotaphrinales > Symbiotaphrinaceae > Symbiotaphrina > Symbiotaphrina buchneri. The sequence continues at coordinate 110,895 of BCIG01000001.1, read as the reverse complement.
GAGGCAGATGGCTCCGTCAAGGGCGAGGGTGCGCAAAAAGTCAGTGTCACGTCGGGAGTAGAGGCGGCGTTGGAGAAGCTGGAGGTCGAGAAGAAGGAGGTTTCATAGAGACGCTATATGTACGCATAGAGCCGCACAACCTTCATGAATCATAAAAAAACAACAATACGATGATAAACCATGCTAACGCCCCACCACCCGAAAGTCCACTCCTGGCCGCACCCTCACTCCCCTCCCGTCTCACCCGCAGCCCGCCTTACAAAGGCCAGCACCTCATCCGGATGGGACAGATGCGGACAATGCCCACTCTTCAACATCAGCACCTCAAACTCCCCGCCCTCCCGCTCCGCCGCCTGCAGCATGGCCTGCTGCATCGGGTACGGGACCGTCATGTCGTCCTGCGTGGCGATATAGTAGACGGGGAGGTGCTTCCACGCCGCGTACGCGATGGCGCTGGTGAAGCAGCCGTGCGAGAAGTGTTCCAGCTTCGAGGCCCAGTGCGCGGCGGCGTCGGGGGAGAGGTCGCTGTAGAAGTATTTCTCTGGCGTGAGGGGGAGGAGGATATTGTCCGGCTGGAAAAGCGGATGGTTGGCGGTCAGTTTTATGATTTTGTTGTGATTGGTTTGCATGAGGAGGAGAGGGAAAGGAGTCTGTTTGTGCGTGTGTGGAGAGAAAATGGTTGAATAAGGAAAAAAGGCAGGAAAAGGGTTATCTCGGATGCAAATAAAGGGGTTTCTCTGGCTGAGGAGAAGAATTCAGGGGCAATATAAATGCATACCTTGAAATCAAACCAGCTCAAATCGCCTCCAAACCCCTGATGTGGGGTGACGCCCACATCCAATACAAACCCCGCAATGAACACCAGCGCCAGCACCCCTCCCTTCTTCCCCTCCCTTTCACGATCTTCCTTCCTCAGCCCCTGCACGGCATCGCACGCCGGCATCGCCCCGTAAGAATGGCACACCAGCACTACATCTCGTCCGGTGTCGAGCTCTTCTACGATCACGCTCCGCACGGCGGAGGCGTCAGGCGTGATGGACGTGACGCCTGGCACGGTGGTTGTGGAGGGGAGGTGCACGCTGCGAGTCCGGTAGGACTGTGCCCGTAGACGGTCTGAGAGAGGAGCGAGGTGTGCGGGCGTGTGCCATGCGCCGGGGATGAGGATTAGAGTAGGTTTCTCGAGGATATTCATGTTGGAAGGAGGGAGTGGGACTGCTTGGAAGAAGGATATAATTGTCGACCGACGAGGGAAATCACAACATTTCTTGTGCTAATGGAGGAGGTAGAAGCAGGGACAGGCTCCATATAGCATATTCAATGGAAGTTCCAGCGGCAGCTTCGTCTTCCGTCTTTGCCAGTGTGCGTGCAATTGCGTAAAGGAGGTCCGGAGGCATGTGCAGTCATCCTTTCCTGCTGGTGAGATTCTGCCCATGTTCCCTGTCTGGGCTGCATCCTGTAAGTGGGTTATCGACCATTATGCATGACAGGATCACGTAAGATGTGTTACATGGTATCTGGTGCAGCATCTCTCTACCAATGCCATTGGAAGTTTATCAAGTAGCAGTTCAAGTTGAATACTAGCATCTGCGGGTCCTTGTTGTAAGGCGCGCCATACGTCAGATACTAACCAGATCATTGTCAGAGTGCATACATGCAACCAACCGCGGGTGTTTTCTCGCCTTGGAGCTTTTGGGAGCCTTTTAAGTCTTCAAAGGTTGTGCGAACTCGTCCAATTCTGATAAAGAGTGTATAAACAAGCCCAAAGTCTTAATGTACACCAAAGTTGGATTGGTTCATCTCCGAGTGCAATCAAATGAAGCAGGCTCGTTCAAGTCAAATATGACGAGCGACAGAAACATCACCGGGACGCCTGAATGCCAGGTCTCTGTCGACTTTCCCGTCCCAGTTCATAGCACGAGTATTCTTTCAGCGGGCCGATCAACCAGCCGCCTTATGAGATACTCGGGAGCTTACTTCTCCGCCTAGAAGCCCGACTTCGTTCCAATCTGATCTTTTCCTCCTCTTCCCATTTCCATGTCCTTGGTCTTCTCCAGGTGTAGCCAATAAACGCACCCCTCTTTCTTATGGCCATAACCTGGCGGCTTACCGTTTTGTCTCTGAGCACTTTGTCTCGAGGCCGCTTCTTCACTTTCTTTTTCTTGTATTTGAAATCTACACCCGTAGGCGTAGCTTTGTCCTGCTCTGCCTGAATGATTTCCCCGGCTGTCTTGCTCAAACTCGCTTCGTCGTATCTCCGGTCATCGTCTTGCCCATCTCCACCTAGTGCAATTTCTTGATCTTCCTTTGCGCTGGCATAGCTGCTAGCATCATCAATGTCACTGATGGGCTCATCCTCGTCGAAATATCTAGTGTCCTCTGCGCTTTGCAACTTCGGCACGTATGGCGCCCTCATAAGATGAATGCGGTCCCACCGGATGCCTCTGAAGAATGGGTGTGCTTTGATCTCTGCTGCATCATTTGGGTAGACAAACTGACCGGCATAGTTCGTACAATACATGTCCGCCTTACCCGAGTATACCAAGTGTCCATTGATGTCTGTGACCTTGTAATCATTCTGGAAATATCTCCTTGCAGTGAGCCGCTTGTCCTTTTCCTGTAGGAGACTTCCGATGAGATGTGCCGCAGTCTTAGATATCTGTTTATCGGAAGGGAATGTCAGGCTTGTTGAGTGTTGCTGATGGCATACATTAGCAGGTGCGAATATCCAGCGATAAGCCGTCTTACCAGGATCTTCCATTTTGTATCTTGCCGGTTGTCACAGCAGAAGGGAGTATATCCGAACAAGCACTGCATGGATTCAGCGTAACTCGGGATGGCTCACGACATTCGAACTTACTTCATACAAAATGATCCCAATGCTCCACCAGTCGCATCTACCGTCGTACAATTCGCCCTTGATAACTTCGGGAGCCATGTACTGGCTTGTACCCACCACGCTACGGGCCATTTTTCTGTTTTCGAATTGATTCCTCCGGTCTAAGATAGGTTCTGTTGGAATTTCCTCGAGATTCTTCGCGGGAGCTTCGTTGTGCTCACGCCCATTGATCACATTGGCAAGCTGCATGGCCGCAGCTGCTACCTTTGCTTCCTTGCGGTCAAGGCTATCTCCATCTATTTCTATACCGAGTTTGTCCATCAATGTTTGGCGATGAGAATTGAAGTAATTTTGATCATGCGCCCAATGACCATCAAATGCCAGGCCGAAATCTGAAATCTTGAGGTGACCATATTCGTCAATGAGGAAATTATCCGGCTTCACGTCACGATGGATCCATCTGAGGGCATGCGACTCTTCGATGCAGAGAACCATTTCCGCGAGATACCACCTGGTGACCTCCTCACTGAGTGTGTTCTTACGAATGAGAAGTCCGAGGAAGTCGCCGCCTTGCATGAAGTTCATGACCAAGTAGAGATTGTTGTAGTCTTGAAAGGATGCAATGAGAGCTATAATCCATCTTGAGCCCTCAGATGCCACTAGAAAGTCTCGTTCTGCACGGATGTGACCTTCCTGGCTATTTCGCAGCATATCAGACTTCCGTATGACTTTCATAGCATAGACCCTTTTACCTGGGGCATGGTTGCTGAAAATCTTCGCATCTCCCGCTGCTGGGCCCCCTTTACTGATAAGCAGATTATTTGTTGACGATCGCGGGTCGCCTTCCGTGACGGCATGGCTCGTCGCCCTCTGGTCTTCACTTTGTCTCACTAAACGGACGACTCCAAAGCTGCCCTTCCCAAGCACCTTTACGACTTCAAACCCGGCGACTGTGATACCCTTGTCGTCATCTTTGCCTCCACCCCGGGATTTCAAGACACGCATCTGCCGCAAGTACTCACTCTCCTGACGGATGAATTTCTGTCGTTCCCTAAACCGTTGTTCCATCGTCAAAGGCTCATCTTTCAGTCTGGCTTCCAGTTGACGGCGCCGTTGAGATCGTGGAGGGCGGGCACGGAGAGAATTTGATTGAAATTGGTCTCAAAAAATATTTTCGCTGTTGCAGTGGTCTCGACGGTCTTTATCGACGGTATGACTGGAATCTCCTGAATAGGAGTCAAAGGCTTCTCATCCGACAACATTGGTAGACTCTTCGGCCTTGATAGGGTCGGAGTAGCTACTGTCGAGACATGTTGACTCATATTGAACAGTTCATCGGACGTGACCGACGTTCCTGCTGTCGACGATGCTTCTATAGTAGATGTTTTTCCGCTTGCAATATAGCTTGAAGGGTATGATGCAGTCGGGCTACTGCTGGCCATCTCGGGGAAAGCCAGGCCTTCTGAGGTACTTTGGAGAGACTTTGTGCTTGGCCTTGATCGAAGTTTAGGACGGTGGACCACCGTTGGCTGAAGAAATGGCTTAGACAGCTTGTGGGAGATGCGCTGAGGGAGACTAGGTGAAGATGCGCTATGGTGTAATGTTGAACCGCCACCGTTCCTTGCGCGAACTGGTTCCTGGCGCAGTGGTCGAAGGCCGTCAGGCGCGTTCGGGCTAGCCTGCGACTGCCTGCTTCGGCTTGACAGACGGGGAGGTAGAGACAGTTCAGTGTTAGCAAAAGAAGTGTGGGTCAACGGTCCTTGCTGGACCATGTTCTGCCACTGGTATATGTCTTGAATAGCGCCATCAGTTCTACTGGCCGGCGTAGCAGCATCGCGGGCTATAGCAAGAGCTATTGCACGTTCTTGACTCATGGGTTCAGGTACAGCCGTAGCTTGACTATCTGTTCCTGTGAGGTGATCCTGTCAGTATGGTTTCACTGAATAGGCAGTCACACTTGAAGTACCTGTCCTCTTCCCAGGCCAGAAGTAGGAGAGTATTTTGGAGCCGCTTCGACTGAGTCGTGATCTCCTCTGGCCCTTCAGACGGGACACCTTCCCACCAGAGACAGGCAGGTCAATATGCATCGCCGATCCTCCAGGATTCCGCCGCTCGTATATGGCCCCATCGAGGTCCGGTAATCCAGACTTGCTTGTGTTTCTCGACCCAAACAGACTACGCGAAGACCAGCGACTTTTGCGATGCTGCTGCATCTGGTAACTGTATACCGCGGAGTAATGGAAAACAAGGACTGAACAGGATTAAACAGGGGTACCAAGGTGTCTCCTATACGTTAAAGGAATGACGCAGATCATACAACTGTGCTGAAAAGACTATCACGGCTGAAGTGATACTCGCATTGCGTACCGGGATTATTGATGAAACGGTTGTACTTCAGAAAGGTAACGACGGATGAAGAAGAGAAAAGGTAAAAGAAGTAAACAAAAGAATTACAGGTGCCAAAATGAGGCAGCCGTTGGAAGGAGTCGCACCTTCCTCTTCCACAAGCTGCGAGAGACTGCCATTTTGGGGAAGCAAAGCATGATTCTGACGGACGGTCATTTCAACAATCATAAGCGTTGCAATGTGAGACTGGTTGTAAGAAAGCAAATCTCAAAGCTGTCATTCCGATAATCTTTGAAATTGATGGAAAGGAGTGTCTTCATGGAAGCCCAGACCCATTGAGGAAATTAATCATTGAGTAGATGGCCGGTTCCAAGCGAACCTGCCTTAGTACTATCAGTCCACTACGATGAACCTTTTGACAGCGTTTCCGTCAGCATGCGCCTATCTTTTCCGGTGAGGAGGTGTCTAGAAAAGTCGGTCCGCGTATTTAAACTTGAGAAACGAGGGATGTTGGTGGACTACAGTAGTAGCGTTGGCCCCACCCTCAACACCAGAGAATAGGATCCATATCTACAACACCAGGGTTTCCGATTACTTCACGTAAATAGCAATTTTTTTTTGGAGAAAGGTGCATTGGCACTACTATCCACATTGTAAACAAAAGAGCTTTTGAGGAATCTGAAGATCTCCTCATCCCTGCTGCCTTGACGCCCTTAAATGCAGCGCGACATGGCGCAAGTCGGAGATATTACAGCAATGCAATGCGACCGAAAAATCAAGATGACAAAAGAGCAGCTGTACATGCGTTTGCCACTTTGAGGGGAAAAATGACCATATTGAGGGGAGGAAGCCGAAGCACAGCCTGCAGACGAACGATCCAGATCCGAACTCCACGATGGGAGACTTCCAGTATTCGTACACGCCATATTAATAGCCCCTTCTTTGCTCATCGACCTGGCTCCTGTCTATTTGCCATTGACAGTAAGAAGCTTCACATCGAAGGTGAGCTCAGCGTTGGCGGGAATGCCTGGCGGAGGCTTGGAACCGTATGCCAGCGACGGAGGGACGACGATACGTCTCTCACCGCCCGGAGCCATACCAGCGATCCCAATATCCCATCCCTTGATAACCTCACCCGCACCGAGCTTGAACTTGAAGGGCTCGCCTTTCTTGTTGGCTGCAAGGTCATTAGTAATTTTTTTCAATAGAACCGCACCAATTCGGACGTTACGTACAATCGAAAACTTTGCCATCCTTGAACTTGCCAATGTAGCGCATTCCAAGACGATCACCAGGCTTTGCGCGTGGTCCTTTCCCCAACTTCTTGTCATCGATCTTCACGCCCTTGACAGTCTTTGGACCCAGTGTAGCCTGTTCCTCGGTGGCCTTCTTGGAAGAATCGTCTTTCTTGGATTCCTCCTTCTTGGACTGAACTTTGTCCGCTTTCGTATCCTTCGTAGGAGTGGGACCCTGTTCTAGGTTCTTCGCGAATTGGACTTTCTTGTCAGACTTAGCAGTGGCGGGGCTATCTTTTGCAGACTTCTCCGCGGCAGAGGGGACGGCCTCGCCAGCATTGTTCTTCAACTTCTTCTGTTGCTTCTTGCTGAGCTTGGGTTCGGCGTCCTTGCCCGCTTCAGGTTTCAGAGATTTGGCGACAATGCTGTCAAGATCGGCGCCTTCGTCCTCAGACTCTTCGGCTGCCCTCTTCTTGCCTTTACCCTCGGCCTTCACTAGTTTAGGTGCTTCCTCGTCAGTGTCGACTTCAGTAATGCGTGGATCCTCGAGGTCATCAAGCTCGTCACTCTCATCATCCTCGTCATAATCGTCCAATTCATCCTCATCGGGCGAGAGATCGTAATCTTCCTCGTCATCTTCCGAATCGTAGGGGTTACGTCCCATGGCTTCCTCCGGCGGGATCACGTAATTGCCGGTAAGGTACACTGTGTGGGTGCCGGAGACTTTGAAGAAAACGCGCTCGTCCTCAGCAACTGTGATATCGAGGGGTTGTTGGTAGTTCTAAAAACATGTGTGAGTGAAGCGCGCAAAGCATATGTGACATGAGCGTTCAGTTACCTTGGCAGGGTCCAACGTGCAGAGCACAAACTCCTCGATCTCCAAGTCTTCGCTGTCATCATCGTCCTCTTCTTCGGAAGACTCTTCCTCTCCAGTAGCTCTAGCCTTCCCTTTCCGAGCCTTCTCAAGAGCGCCGTTGAGACCGTTGACCGCATCATCAACTTCCATCTCGTCATCATCGTCCTCCTCCAAAGCTTTCTTGATTTCGGCGAGCGCAGCCTCCTTGCGCGCTTTCTTCGATTTGGCGGGATCACTTGGGCCTCCATTAGCGTCCTCATCAGAAGACTCGTCGTCAGAACCAAGGCCGTTGAGAAGAGCCTCTAGCTCATCATCATCCTCATCGTCTTCGTCGTCGTCCTCATCATCAGGGCCCAATGGCTGACGGAGTAGTTTCAGGGTAGCCCGAGCAGGCGCATCCCCATCGGCGAACTCTCCAGGAGAGCTAGGGTCGATGGCGGCCATGGTGATACGGAACTGTCAATTGTTTAGCATTGCAACCGACAAATTTGACGGCTAAAGTGAGACACAATAACTAGTACTGCACTGAACTCCAGCCATCCTCAGGGGCATGGGGCCCTGTACTTACAGTAGCTGGGAAATCGGGGACCGCTGGGACGATGATATCGCCAGCCGGAACCTCCAGTCCGTAGACTGCGACAGGCAGCATGGTAGACATGATGTTGGATTACTGTAGCAGACTATGCTTCTGCGCTTGAGAGACAGTAGAAAAGGGAAAAGAGCTTGTGCCTGTCCCGTACGACAAGATAATGAAGAGAACAGAGGGAAGAGGGAAAAGAGGGCGAAGGAAAAGCGGTGTCCCAGAAAAAGTTCAGAGATTCGGCAGAAAAGCTTAGATGGAAGCGCCATGGCAACAGCGCTAGACTTGGACAGGAATAGCCGCACCCTTGCCGACATCCTTGGTGTGAAAAAGTGACGTTGAGGGGAGCAGGGACTTTTCGCGCCGGCGTGTGAATCGCCGAGCCTGTTCGCGAGCGAGCGCGTCTTCTGAGACTGCCTCCATCAATAATCATCGCCCCCATCTCACAACGCAGCAAATAGGGGACAACATCTGCTGGTCGTGGGCTGCATGCTGGTGGTGCACGACATCACCAAGGACGGCTCCGCTCGACCATCCATCTGGCCATGACAAAGGCTGTAGAGGACAAGAGGCCAAGGTGGGGCACTAGGGGCCATGGCTGCGAGACTCCATCAGTCGGATGAGAAGGCGAAGGAGGTGCAGAAGAGGATACAGAACCGTATGTATCTACTGTCCTTTGCAGAGTCCTTCATCCGCCCCAGTGTACTAACCCAGAACACCAGATACCTTCGATAATGAAGCCGGTGAAGAATATGAAGAATCGCACTTTGGAGGTTTTGCGGATTATTTCAGGCGAAAGAAGATCAAACTCCAGAACCTTGATGCGGAGCTGCGGTCAGCTTCTTCAAGCAACCCGCCAATATTCCGTGGTGTGGTTGCGCATGTTAATGGCTATACGCAGCCGTCGTTGAACGATATACACAACCTCATTGTGGCTTATGGCGGAGGGTTCCTGCAATACCTGGATGGCAAGACAATGGTCACGCATATTATCGCCAGTAGTCTGACTCCCAAAAAGCGGATCGAATTCCGTCGTTATCGCATTGTGAAGCCTGCCTGGGTTGTTGATAGCGTTAAAGCTGGCAGACTGTTACCGTGGGACGAGTACCGGGTGGTCGACGAAGGTGCAGGGCAAAAGGTTCTCGGATTCGACAATGGCAAGGTTGTCAGCCAGACAAATGAACAAAAGGCTGGCTATCGAGATCAGACCGAAAACAGCTGGTACACGGAAGAGGTGGAGAAGACGGCCGATGAGCTTGCTGCTCTTGGTGAAGATATGCCTTTATCGAGCTCTCCTATGCCATCTACTTCGAAGGCAGACATGCAACTCACAGCTTCGAATCCATATATGCAACAGCCAGGGAGTGCCCATGTCGACTACATCGGGCCAGCCCAGGCTACAGACCGCCTGGTGACACCGCCGCTGCTGGGTGAGGAGCGCTCCGCTCGATCTATGGCGCAGGCTGTGACGGATGAAAGTATGGTATACGACGGCACTGGAGGTGAACATGCCTCAGGTACGGACGCGACTGACAGCATCTTCGAGAAGGAAGGCCCTGAGTCACAGCTCGAATCAACATCAGCCGAACGTGCGGATTCTTCTTTGAAACGGTCAACTGAAGGAGTCTCGCCATCCCCTAAAAAGAGATCCAATATGACCGCGGAGGAGCACAATGCAGTCTTACTGTCTGATCCTCACATATGGAAGTCATCCACTGTGAACCCAAATTTTCTCAAACAATACTACTCAGAATCTCGCCTACATCATCTTTCAACTTGGAAAGCGGAATTAAAAGCTCAGATGCAAGCTCTCACAGCCGAAAATTACCTCTCCCAGAAGCGACCGAAGCGAACACCAGGAGCTCGAAGATATATCATGCACGTAGATTTTGACAGCTTCTTTGTTGCCGTCTCTCTAAAAAAGGCTCCACAATATGCTGATAAACCAGCTGTTGTCGCTCATGGTAGCGGGTCCGGCTCCGAGATCGCCAGTTGCAATTATCCCGCCCGGAAATTTGGAGTTAAAAATGGCATGTGGATGAAGCATGCGCAACAGCTGTGCCCCGACCTTAAAATACTACCTTACGATTTCAAAGGGTACGAAGAAGCTAGTCGGAGCTTCTACGAAGAGATACTGGCAACTGGAGGAGTCGTGCAAAGTGTGAGCGTGGATGAAGCGCTTGTGGATATTACATCACTTTGCCTTCCTGCTGGAGGAAGTGATGGGACAGGAGTGCGCGAGGGAAGCATATGGCGGGAACAAGCTGTGGCCAACGAGATTGCAAGTGATTTGCGGGAACGCATTAAAGCGAAGACGGGCTGCGCTGTCTCTGTGGGCATCGGTGGAAATATCCTGCTTGCCAAAGTAGCGCTGAGAAAAGCCAAACCTGCTGGGCAGTATCAGATCAAGCCAGAAGAAGTCCTAGACTTTCTAGGTGATCTCGTGGTACAAGATCTCCCGGGTGTGGCTTATAGCATAAGCGGCAAACTCGAGGAGATTGGAGTGAAATATGTGAAAGATGTGCGGGGTCTAACTAAGGAAAGATTGGTCTCGACCCTTGGGCCGAAGACTGGCGAGAAGATATGGGACTATTCGCGGGGAATCGACCGCACCGAAGTTGGAGATCAAGTAGTGCGGAAATCAGTCTCCGCTGAGGTGAATTGGGGTGTTCGATTTTTGAATCAGGAGCAGGCTGAGGAGTTCGTCCAAAGTCTTTGCGGTGAACTGCATCGCCGTTTGATTCAGCAACGAGTCAAAGGCAAACAATTTACGATGAAAATCATGAGGAAGTCTCCTGACGCTCCTATGGATCCTCCAAAACATCTCGGTCATGGACAATGTGATACTTTCAACAAGGGTATTGCTCTTGGGGTTGCCACGAATGAGACAGACATATTGAGCCGAGAGGCGATTTCAATACTCCGGAGCTTCGGATTCTCACCTGGTGAACTCAGAGGGATTGGAATTCAGATGACCAAATTGGAGCCAATCAAAGACACTGCCGATGGTAGGGCGGAGAGCAGCCAGAGGAGACTGCAGTTCAAGAGTACCGAATCTCGACCTGGCAAGAAGGCGGAAGAAGAGGATCCCATTGTGGATGATCTAGACAGCCCGAGAAAACCAAAAGCAACACAGCAACACCCGGGAGCGGCTCAAGTCCTCGCACCAAAGCATGACGGTAGCAAAGCTAAGCCGTTGAATACCCTAGGCACCCAATTTCTTCTTCCCACACAGGTCGATCCGGAAGTGCTAAAGGAGATCCCCGAGGATATCATATCGAAACTTTACAAACGTCCGACGTCTGATGCTGTACCTCATGAAGAGACCCCTTCGGATGTTTCAAGAGCCAATTCGCCAGCATTACCGCCGGACGCCATTCCTACTCAGTCACAGCTGGATCCTGAAACACTTGATGCCTTGCCGGATGATGTACGTGCAGAGGTCCTCGAGTTTTACGCCAAGGGATCAGATAGAGCACGTGGCCAGCTTCTTCTGCCCCAGTCACCTCGGACAGTCCGCACTGTACGCCCTATGTCGAAGAAACCGACAACGCCGACTAAGAAACGCACTACACTCCTGTCGCGGTTCAAGGGTAGAAGTAAAGCTTCCAACAGTCTCACTCTCACCCAGTCTAACTTTGTAGCAAGCCGACCGGGCCTTACTGCAGAAAATGGACAAGCTTCGGAATCGGATGAGATATCTGCGGAGTTCCTAGAGGCTCTGCCTGAGGACATCCGCCGAGAAGTTCTCGACCAACAGCGTCGGGAGAGGCTTAAACGCCGGGGCGGACTCGATCTTGCTGTAAACAAGAAAAGGAACCGGCTACAAAACGAACAGCCGCCCGCAGGCCAGAGGCGGTTACGGCTACCTCCGAAACCGGAAAAGCCTACATTTACAGCCAGGAAGCTATCCACCTTACCTGAGCTACGAGATGCAATCACGGCATGGCATGGAGAATTTGTTGAGGATGGACCGTATGAAGAGGACGCGGAAGCCCTTGGTAAATACCTGGGAAAGGTTGTGACTGAAGAACGGGACATGACAAAAGCTGTCCAGGCTGTGAAGTGGTTGGCGTGGGTGATTGATGAAGGAAATAGTGCTGGAAAAGCAAGGGAGTTGTGGTTAAAGGCGTTGAAGGAGCTGGAGCAAAGTGTTCAGGCTGCTGTGGCAGCTCGTGGCCTGGGGGCGGTGGAATTCTGATATACCCATTTGCAGGAAATTAGGTGTAGCTGTCTGGTCAATATGTGTCGCTGATATTCTACGATCTATCTCTGACGAACTATGTTGGCCGCAATACAAATAATAGTTGACGCCCGTTGATGAAAGTCTTTAACGCTTCTTGCAGTGGTCCCTCCGGCACACAATCACATGCTTGGCGCTGCTCGATGTGCTCGGGAAATATACCCGACATATCGGCTGAAAGCTTAAATCTTAATTCTAGCCGTGATATCAAAAACTTCCAGAACATTTTATGCCACGAACAGCTACATGTCCATCCGCCTGGTTATCGCCTGGGTGAAGGAACAAAAACAGTCAAGTGGGTAATATCCCACAGGAGGCTACCATGCCGGAAAAGGTTCACAAAAAATTTGACGACGATGGCGCGGTCTCGTCAGCGCATGGACCTGAAAGCACTGCCAGCATTCCCTCAGCAGAAGTAGCGCGGGGGAAGAAGAGAAAAAGAGATCATCCGAAGCTCGAAAATCCTCAAGATGCAGAGGTGAAACAAACTCCTCGGCTGGACTCTGTCCAAAAGCCTACAGATTCCCCGAACGGGGGGGATGGAAAGGATGCGAGTCTGGAGAGACCTACTTCGAACGGTGGCTCTATGAGTGAGCACATGCGGAAAAAGAAACTCAGCAGTAGCCACAGGCAAGATGGCAAGGGTTCCATTTCAAGCACGCAAAGGGCACAGTTGAAGGCCAAGGCGAAAGCTCTAGAAGCCGGAAGGAAGGGCCTGCCAATTTGGTCGCACGCGGATGAGATCAAGCGCTTTATGAAAGAGAAGGATGTGCTCCTTCTTGTTGGTGAAACCGGTAGTGGTAAGAGTACTCAAGTACCTCAACTGCTGGTTGATGAGTCGTGGTGCAGGCGCAAGCAGGCCAGACTGCCTCAAGAAGACGGCAAACCCGGCAAGGAAATATCCGTCGGTGGTTGTATTGCCATAACGCAACCTCGCCGAGTGGCAGCAATCTCTCTTGCTCGTAGGGTAGCCCAAGAAATGGGGACGCCATTGGGCTCATCGTCACCTGCTAGTAAAGTCGGGTACTCAGTCCGCTTCGATAATTCTACATCACCAAGCACACGAATCAAATATCTTACTGAGGGCATGCTATTGCAAGAAATGCTTCGGGATCCCTGGTTGACGCAATACAGTGCGGTCATTGTTGATGAGATTCACGAGCGAGGTGTTAATGTGGACTTGGTCACGGGCTTTTTGAAAACACTTGTTCAGGGGAAGAAAGAGGGTAGAGGCGGGGTTCCTATCAAAGTAGTCGTGATGAGTGCTACCGCAGACATGGAGAGCCTTTTAGCATATTTTGGAGGCAAAGTCGATCATCTGGATCATCTCGTCAACGGCTCAAGCATTCCTTCAACTGCACCGAATGGAGATGCAAACATGCCGAATGGCCATGTTTCTGATGATGACGATGACTCCTGGTCAGGCATCTCTGATGAACAAAAAAAGGAGGAGAATGAAAGTCTCATGGTTGACTCTTCCATTGTTGCAAAATGCTACATTGAGGGACGACAGTTTCCCGTTAAGGTTACATATACACCGCAGCCCGTTCCCGACTTCGTGGATGCTGCACTTCAAATAATTTTTCTAATTCATTACAAAGAACCATTGCCGGGGGACATCCTGGTCTTTCTCACTGGGCAGGATACTGTGGAAGACCTGCAATTACTTGTCGAGGAGCAAGCACTCAGCTTGCCCAAGGAGGTGCCAAGGATAAGCGTGTTGCCTCTTTTTGCTGCTCTTCCACAGCAACTCCAGCAAAGAGTTTTTGAGCCCGCCCCTCACCGGACGAGGAAGGTCATCCTTTCAACTAACATAGCGGAGACCTCGGTGACAGTTCCTGGCGTCCGATATGTCGTCGACTGTGGGAAGGCAAAGATCAAACAGTTCCGAACCAGGCTTGGCCTCGAATCGCTTCTAGTCAAGCCAATATCGAAGTCAAGCGCGATTCAGCGGAAGGGTCGTGCCGGCCGTGAAGCACCTGGTCACTGCTATCGGCTATATACCGAAAAGGACTATGCCGCTCTGGACGAGGCAAACACCCCTGAAATCCTCCGCTGTGACCTTTCCCAGGCTATACTGGTGATGAAGGCCAGAGGAGTGAAGGACATCATCAACTTCCCCTTCCTGGATCGGCCGCCACGGGAATCTCTTGAGAAAGCTCTGCTGGAGCTCTTACAGCTTGGCGCACTCACACCATCCGGAGAGATCAGTGACGTGGGAACGAAGATCGCCAGATTTCCACTGACTCCGCGGCTAGGCAGAGTACTGCTAGCAGCCGCCGACCCGAATATGGACTGTCTGCCAGAAATCATCGACATCATTTCGTGCCTGAGCGTGGAGAATGTCTTCCTCAACGTAGCGTCAGAGGAGAAGAAGGAGCAGATGGAAAGCGCCAGACGGGAGTTATACCGGAGGGAAGGCGATCATCTGACTCTGCTCGCCACAGTGCGAGCTTACGCAGCAGAGAACGCAGACCGCAAAGCTTGGGCTGAGCGACATTTCGTGTCCCACCGAGCCATGCAGTCCGTTATGGACGTCCGCAAACAACTCTACGCGCAGTGCCACGCCCAGAAGCTTCTCTCCTCATCTAAGCCGCCTACAGAGGTCCCAGCGACTTCACCGGAAACGGCCATTGCAATACTACGCAGCTTTCTCGCCGGCTTTGCGACTAATACTGCGCGCATAATCCCTGACGGCAGCTACAAGACCGTCGTTGGCAACCAGACTGTTGCCATCCACCCGTCGAGCGTACTTTTTGGGCGGAAAGTGGAGGCGATCATGTACAACGAGTTTGTGTATACCAACCGCACATATGCCAGGGGTGTTAGCGCAGTGCAGATGGACTGGGTTGGGGACGCTCTGGCAGGATCCGCTCCAGATTCCTAGTTCTAACCTTTCGGCATCAATCACACGCCGGATTCCTCTTGTCCAAGATTCGTCTATAATCTATAATGCTTTGTTTTTAGTTCCATGCGACAAGCTACCAACCCCACCACCGCACCCATATATCCACTACCTCATCTTCCTTTCCCACCCTTGTCGAGTCCACGGCAAAGAACCAGCCAAATCCCGCCGCCGCAATACACGCATGATTCGTCCATAAACGCAACTTCTGCCCGACTTCCAGGCCCATGTCTATATCACTATCCTTCATTCCCGACTCCTTCGTTGGACCACCCTGCCCCCTCCAATTCAGCAAACCGTGCTCCTGACTCATGCGCCCCACCATCCAGCCTACATAGTCCTCGACCGCATTGCCTTCGGCCGTAGCCGGGTGCCCTCCTTTTCTCGGCTTCATGTTCCAGGGACTGACGATTCCCCACCCTTCATAGGCCTTGCAAGGCTCCCTCCCCAGAGCAAGCACGCCCGCAGCAACGAGTGCCTCGGGCTTTGGACGATGCGGGTACAAGCTGGTGACCTCAGTCAAAATCGTGAACGCGACATCATCGAAACTCAGCACCGACGAGCCGCCAACCTTGGCCGGCCGCGCATGTGTAGCCAACTGCTGGCAGTCCAGGAAGGGGTAGACGCCCGCGTGCAGCTCCAGCACGTGCCGCTGCTGCGTCTTGTCGATCGCCTGCCTCAGCTGCGCGGCCGCCGCGCTGTCGTCCGGCGTGTCGAACGTGAGGTTCTGCGCGGACGTCACGGTCGGGCTGGCGCCCACGGACACGACGAACTTCCGGTCGGGCCCAAAATACTCGCTGCTGGATGCCATATCGGCCACCGCGGCCGCGCCGTTGATCTCGTTGACCAGATGGTTCATGGCGTCTGCGGCGCTGCCGGAGCCGTAGCTGTGCCCGGCGTGGCTGTAGAAGCCCTGCAGCGTGCATGTGCCCGCCTCTTCGGCGGCGCGGATCGAGTGCAGCAGATCCTTCAGGAAGGCGCTGGTTGGCTCAACTCCTGCCCGATGCCCCCCTGTGTCCACTTTGAGGAAAAGGAGCATTGGATGGCCAGAAAGGGCGCGGTAGTCCTTCAGGGGAGGGAGCTGGGACGGGTGATCTACCATGACGCTCATGCTTCCGGGACCTAGCTCTTTTCCAAGTGCTGCCATACGGCTGATCTGCGAAGGAGGTGAAGGCATACTGTAAAGGACCTGAGTTTCATTAGAGCTGGGCTTACTGAAGCTGAACACAGAACTTACATTGACCGACTTCCCATCGGCTTCACATTCTTTCAGGTAAGGCAGGAGACTTTCCGCCTCGATCACAGTTGATACTACCAGATTGACAGCCCTCGTTTCTTGTCCAACCTGTAGCCTTGTGCCTTCTGTGGTCTGAATTGAGCAACCGTCAGTCACGGCCTTCTTCTGGTTCATTGATGAAAGAACATTGATAAAAGAAATGCAGATATTGTGCCCATAACACACTATGCTAAGCCTTCGACCGCAAAAAGAACTTCAATAAAACAGCAATAAAGAAACAAAAAGCCTAGAAGGTCTCACCAGCCATCCACGGACTTGCAATGGCATCAAATACAATGTACAAAACGCGCACGCCAACGCGGGCCCAATACAAACCACACCACCACCTCAAGAAAATGTTCTACCTACCTTATGCGTCTTAACATGGGGTCGAAACTGGACATTCAGCCGCTTACATGCATGCAGCATGTGCTCACAATTCTTCTTGACTTTTGAGACATCGACCACCACGGCGGGGGTAGGCACATCGTGCAGTGACTTTCCCACGTACTGCTCCCGTAGCGCTGCAAGCGGGGAGAGAGGATATAATTGGGTTGCGGGGTAAGAAGACGGCATGCTGGATCAATGGCTTCAACATTCAATTTCCAGATCCTCAAAGCGCCGTCTTCAAATCACGATGCCGAGTTCAATAGGTATGTACATATCCCGCAGCGAATGGAGCCGGTATGGGCGAGTCCTGCCCACGCAAGGCTCGGGTGTTGATTGGGCGAGGTTTTGTTGGCGCACATCTCCGATCGGGCGAGCTACGCCGACGAAATGTTCCACGTTGGGAACACACTAGAAATGTGATGGATTGATTTGACGACATAATAATAGCTCTATGTCATATAATTCATTCAATGTCTATTGCCAATATCTAAGTCATTCATATTGTATCTACAAGACGCTCTTCGGCTTGAGCCTCTCCTCCAAATATACCTTGGCCGTTTCGAGCTGCGCATCCAGATCCTCATACCATATCCAATTCCACCTGTGCCGCAAATTCTCCCTCAACTTCTGGACATCATCTCCAACACCCTCAAGCTCGAGATCAAACATGCGACCCGCTTCTCGACTGGTCGCAACAACCTTCTGTGACCGCGGTCTCCGTACACGATCGTAAGCGGCAAATGCAGCCTCTAATTCCGACGGATGCTTGATTGCCCCCAGAAGCTTGCTGAGGACAAAAGCGTCTTCAAGTGCTTGGCCAGCTCCTGCGCCCTGATGGGGCGTAGACGCATGCGCTGAATCACCCAACATGCAGACCCGCCCACGGTAATAGGTCTCTGCTGGTGGGTGGTCGAACAAGGCCCACATCTCAGGCTTCTTCATCAAAGACAGTATAGCTTTGACAGAATTACCCCAATCTTCAAAGTCCTTACACATATCCTCTTGCTTTACCGGGATTACCCAAGCTTCCTTGTCCCACTGATTCCTGCTGGCGAAGGCGACAATGTTCATGAACTCACCGTTCTCGATGGGAAAAGTAAGCAGATGGCCATGATGGCCCAGATACATCTGACTATTCCGGGCCAACTCATCACCCACTGCTTGCACAGCCTCCGCCATGGGTATTAAAGCACGGTAGCATACCTTCCCACTGAAAGATGGACGACTCGAAGGTGTGTCTTTGCCCAACAAGAACGACCTTGTGTATGACTTTATACCATCGCAGCCAATAACCGCATCCGCAGTTACTGTCGTTCCATCCTGGAACTGCAGAGTGACTCCATTTCTCCCGTGGTCATCAATACCGACAAGTCTCTTGTTAAAGTGGGCCAATTCCGTGGGAATCAGCTTGACTAGTTCGTCCAGGAACTTGGCTCTGTGTACACTGCTCTGTCCCACGCTGGTGGTCTGCACCTCGAGTATGGGATGATTTTCTTTTCCAAATGCTGCTTCGCCGAAGCGAAAATCGAACCAAGTCGGAATTTTGTGTGGAAAGCTGTTTGTGGTAGCTCGCTTCAGGTAACCTTCGTAGATGAGAGGATGTATTTTTTCCATTGATGCAGTGGAATTTGGACCAGAAGAGACACCGGCGCCAATCTCAGCAAATGCCGCAGCAGCTTCATAGAGTTGCACCGATATCCCATGGCGTAAGCAGCCGATGGCAAACGCCAACCCTCCAATGCCACCCCCGACAACGGCAAGATGATAGTCCGTCCGACTTCCCTTTGGCAAATCTGCCATCACATACAAGAAGTCCGTGGTTGAGGTAGGTCACGGTAGCAGAATAATGTGTCTGATATCACTGATAAGCAGCTCGATAAGATGCGATAGGTGAAAGTTGCCGGCGCTAATTGGGGCGTTGGGGGTTTCCATGTCCTTCGGCTAGCGACACCACCAAAGTGACGGGGTCCGCTGGCCGCTCACCCAAATACTGTCCCATTGGCATCGCATCGCAATAAAGAACACTTGCCGCTCGAATTCCGGTTTTAGAGCGTCATCATTTCCGAAAATCCGGTATTGAGCTAACTGGTATCCCTGATCCAGATGGCCGTGGTCCTAACATCATCCGACCCGGGTAAGAATGATTATCCCTTAGTATCTTCTCTCGCCATATATGGATCAACGCGTCAAGCTGCATTGCCACGCTTCGGCCTTCCACTTGCTCCACAGCTTGTAGTACCCATTGTGTCCGTTCAAGGTCCACGACACGGCCAGCTAGAAGATGCCTCGTTAACCCAGCATAACAAAGGGCTCGAGAGACATCCGACGGGATCCCAGCTCCAGCATCATGGAGCAATTGATAGCACTTATGAACGTAGCGGAATACCACTGAGTACGATCGAGGCGACTTCGCAAATTCATAAGCCAGCCGCGTCAACAATTGTACTTTTGCAGGGCTCCAAACTTCAGATGAAGGCACTTGCACAGTTCTCCCAAAGTGGCGCTGGGCAAATGGGCGATCAGCAAGCTCGAGTATCTTGTTCAGACGCCAGGACCGATCGCTCAGGAGGGCCAACGCTAGCTCCGGACAGCCTTCAAGATGGACGCCAGGATGAAGTCGGAACAGGTTCAATGCGACATCCAGGCGTTCTGGGCACATAGCTTTGATCTGAGTCGCAACCACGTCAGGGGGAACCCGCATATTTTTATTCATCATTGTCTGTAAGAGGTCAAAGACATCTTTGTAACGTCCAGCCAGGCGAAATATCCGCAGAATTGATGCTAAGATGTGCTTGTATGGTCGACCGACATATTGCAATGCCAGGAGTATGTTGACAAAAGGCATTTTGCCTTTGTCATTGGTTGAGCAAAGCGCACTATAACGTTCTTGCAACGTGTCCCACACATGTTGCTTCTCTCCATTTGCAGTCCGGGTGACATAATCATGGACCCAGTGCTGGAAAAACAGATTGCTTGCTCTCTTGTCATCTAGTGTGGCCATGTACGGTGCAACGCGTGAGTGATGTTTGCTAGCAAACAATAGGCCTTCAACCTTAGTCAACGGTTTCGACTTGGCGCCTTCCACGCTCAGGTTATCGCAATTGGCAATTGTCGCCAGTAGAGGAAATATAATCCTCCGCGGCAGGTGTCCATCAACACTCGACTCGCGAACGAGTTGCTCAATGGTAGAGTTCAGGATACTATTGGCATTATTCGCCTTGAGACCAATGAGGAAATTCCGAAGGCCCGGTAACTCCTGAAATTGTAGCTCCGTTGCTTCCAATTCTCCTGGAGAAGCGTTTCTTTCAATGTGCTTGGCAAGATAGGCACCTATCTGCCAATGGAAGTGTTGCTGTTTGTCTTCAGGCAATTGTTGGATCAATCCTTGCGCGAAGGCATCCACTGCACTAGTGAGAGGGAGCCGCAGCAGTGCCGTGAGCAATAAACGTGCGACGTGCGGGTCGCTATCCTTGTTGTTTTCCCATATTAAATGATAGTAGTCCAAGACCATATCATTTTGAGTCGTAGAGCCAGGGGTTCCTTCGAATATCAGTGGGATGTTGTTCAAGACCCAATCTAGCTCCTGCGATGATATCAAGTCCAGTTGGATTGCTCGCGTGATGGTAGTAGCGAAGACATCAGTAGTGAATCGCGTCTTGTCAAATTGTCGTAGTGCAAGTCTGAAATTCCAAGCTTTCGAGATGTTCAGGGTCTTGTCCAGTAAAAATTCCACCAGATCACTAGGTGGAGCACCAGAGTTCAGAAGCCGTCCAAAATATAACGCGCTGAAACGGACTGATTTCGGGTGGTCGGGCTGAATCCGCACGTGAAACTTTCGCACATCATCTATGCTGTTGATATAGGGGAGAAGCTTCTCCAGTTCCTCCATCTTCGCACTGACGGGTTCCGATCCGCCAACCTTGTCCGTATGACCCGTGTCACCCCCGTCCAGGAAGCCCTGAAGCCAAGGTGGTAATGTTGGACGGGTTTCATCCTCGACCGCGGATCCGCATGCAGTGGCTTGCTGCACACTTGACGCCGGAGGCTCCCATCTGAACATATCAGGCTTGGGTTGTCGACCTTGACTTAAGAATGGAATCGGAAGAGCTTGACTGCCACCTTCGGCGATGGCCATATTCATCATCCTCCTCCTAGCAAGCCGCTTCCTGAATTCCATAGGACCGGGCACAGAGCTCCCATGGCGCCTGTGAGCAGCCCTCCCGCACCGAATGAAGCGGAGTAACGCATTGTTGAACAGGTCTTCGGTTATCCAAATGCTGTCTGAGTCCAATTGACAGGTCCTCCTATGCAGAGCTCCTCTGCAAGCTCGAAGAGGGAGTGACATGACCCTGATGTCTCAAGAAGGGCCTGCCCCCGCTGACGAACACGTCTTCATGTATTGTATTGGTTTGCACCTAGCTAGCTTGAGGTGGTGCCTTTGCTGAGAATGCAGAGAGACAGGGACCGGAGCATCAATGCCCGCTAGAGAAGGACTGCCACCGATTCACTGCATTTGTGCCGATCGATCGTAGGATCTTTCCAAAAGCATCATTGCACAATGTTGGCTTTTGCTCACTTCGCCAAGCAGGCGTTTGTGGTCTTGGCAGCCGGTCAGCTGACTGGGCCAGTCAGCAGACTTCCTTCGTACGTCGGGTGAGAAATAATCCGGATGGATACGGCGACACCATTGGAGCGCTGGAAAGATCTACTCGTTTCCCTGGATCCACTTTCGCACGAGACACTGCAAAAGAATCATCGTCATTGGCCAATTCACGTTCCGCGAAAAGGTGGGGAACCTTACCTAGCAACACTAAGTAGGTAAGAGGAGAATGATCTAGGTCGCGCGACCGTCTTCATTTAAACCAATCTCCCGCCCTCATGAGGTTCAATGCCATCCTCCTTCGACGAACCAGCCGCTCCTCTTCTTGCCAACATGGATCCCGAAGTCATAGACGATAACAAGGCGACCGCAGGCGATGGCTTTGCCAAGCCTAAGCCTGGTCGCGAACCATCACAAGAGATTACAGTGCAGCATCACGATGCTGCTGTGTGGGATACTGGGAAGTCCTACGGCCCTGCGGGTTCGTCATGCCTCCCCAATCGAGATGTATATACAGGAGCAAGTGGCTAACCTCTAGAAAGGCTTCAAGGGCATGTTCACCAACCATTATGTAGCCTTGTGTGCTGCGTTTTCTGCTATGGGCGGCTTGCTTTTCGGTTATGACCAGGGTGTCGTCTCCGTAATCCTCGTCATGCCTCAATTTCTGGATCGCTTTACTGAAGTTTCGGACACTGCATCTGGTTCTGGCTTCTGGAAGGGTCTTCTTACTGCCATGATCGAGTTGGGTGCGTTTATTGGCGCGTTGAACCAAGGTTGGATCGCAGACAAGATATCCCGCAAATACTCCATTGTGGTAGCTGTATGCATATTCACAATTGGTTCCGCTCTGCAGACTGCTTCTGTGGATTATGCTATGCTGGTTGTAGCTCGCCTTATCGGTGGTACTGGGATCGGAATGCTGAGCATGGTCGCTCCGCTCTATATCTCTGAAATTTCTCCTCCAGAGCGTGGATCTCTTCTTGTGTTAGAAGAATTCAGCATCGTCACTGGTATTGTCATTGCCTTCTGGATCACATATGGTACGCAGTATATGGCAGGAGAATGGGCATGGCGCCTACCTTTCCTTCTCCAAATTATCCCAGGTCTCATTTTGGGTATTGGAATTGTATTCCTACCATTCTCTCCCCGATGGCTTGTCTCCAAAGGACGTGATCAGGAAGCGCTCCAAAGCCTGGCAAAGCTGCGTCAGTTGCCAACTTCAGACGAAAGGGTCCAGCAGGAGTGGTTCGACATTCGTGCCGAGGTCGCCTTCCACAAGGAGGTCTCTGCTGAACGACACCCTCACTTGCAAGATGGTACTGTGGCCAGCCGTTTGAGGCTTGAGGTTGTCTCTTGGGTCGACTGCTTCAAGCGTGGATGTTGGCGCCGGACGCATGTGGGAATGGGCCTCATGTTCTTCCAACAATTCGTCGGTATCAACGCGTTAATCTACTATTCGCCTACGTTGTTCCAGACGATGGGACTAGATCACAGCATGCAACTGATCATGTCTGGTGTTCTGAATATCACCCAGCTTGTTGGTGTTTCAACCTCAGTGTTCACCATGGACCGCGTCGGGCGTAGGCCGCTCCTAATTTGGGGAAGCGTCTTCATGACTATATCGCACATCATCATCGCTATCTTGGTCGGCAAATTCTCCTATGACTGGCCTTCGCATCGTTCCCAGGGCTGGACGAGCGTGGCCTTCCTATTCCTATATATGCTGTCCTTCGGAGCTTCATGGGGACCTGTTCCTTGGGCGATGCCATCAGAAATATTCCCTTCAAGCCTCCGTGCTAAAGGTGTGGCATTGTCGACCTGCTCGAACTGGTTGAACAACTTCATCATTGTAAGATCCCTTATTCACATGTCAGATCCTTTTCTCTCTTCACTCCGCCATCGCTGCCCCTGTCTATCTCTCCCATCTTCCTGTATTCACCTCAACATTAAGCCAGACCCCATGACTATTCCTTTCCCAACCCACCCGTCCCTCATATATGCTGATGAATATAGGGCCTCATAACACCTCCTCTCGTCCAAAACACCGGTTATGGGGCGTACGTGTTCTTTGCGGTGTTTTGCCTGTTGTCTTTGGCCTGGACGTTCTTCTTCGTCCCCGAAACAGCTGGCCGTACCCTTGAGCAAATGGACCATGTGTTCAAGGACAATACCAGCCAACAGGAAGAGGAAAGACGGAAGAGGATTGAGCGAAACATCATGTCTAACACTGCGGATGATGGCCCATCCGGAGTGTAATGATGAGCTTCAGGGGAATGGGATACTGAACAACACTGGAGCCGACGATGCCCGTAATGCAACATGCCGGCTGTCCTTGGCATGTTTGTTCCGCAACCGTCGAGTCTTCATCATCAGCACCCCAATCTTCTCCTGAAAAGCATTGGAAAACGGACGACCATCTGTATGACAAGATGGAGTCGATCGCTTTCCTTGACACGGCATCTGGAAGCGCTCAACAACATCTGAAATCTGGTGGCAAACGTGTATATAATTGCATCACACATCCCCGCACCACTGTGCGAAGAGACATGAGTTTATGACGCCGTTCCAGCGTTTCTGCATCGGCGCATTGGGGTAGATATGGAGGCATCGATTGAAGGCGCCCGGAGCATTCCTAGGCGCTCTTTCTGTATTTAGAAGAATCAATAATAATTCCATTCGAAACGGTTCTGTCCTCTTACACTATCATACAACGTGCCAACTTGATAGCCTTCAATGCCTCAAAGCATCAAAAATCTTCTAGCTTCACCACGTCATAAACGCACTCCTCATACGGATGCATCTCCTTGAGAGCTCCCACCACCTCCCTCACCGTCTGCTCGCCCACCACCAGCAGCTCCACCCTGACCTCCTCGACCTTCTCCAGCTTCCCTTGTTTGCCGATCGTCGGATTCGATCCTGGACCAGGCATGAACTGTCCTGTCCCGGGCGTCTGGAAGCAGACATGCTTGTAATTCGAGCCTGGAATGGTCCCGCCGCCGGCTTCGAAGACGGCTGTTTTGCAGGCTTCGACGTGCGCTGTAGGCACGGTGAAGGTCAAGCGGTAACGCTGGCCGTTGATGTTGCTTGTGCCGGACATTTTCGAGGTCTGGAGCTGGGCTGCAAAAACGAATGGTCTGAGTGGTCTGGCGCACAGGTAGACACGGCGTGAAGAGATGGGGGAGCTTGCGCTCCAATATAATTGTTGATCGACGCATGGATCCCTCGGAACTCACCGGCTTCGGCATGGCCCCACAAGGTTGCAATGTGGAAAATACCTGGAGTTGCTAAACGTCCAAAACCCTCGTCTAGACACATTTGTCAACCCCAGATGCGCGACGAGCTACCGAGTCACCGCTGCTCAACTGGGTACGAGTCACCATCCCCCTTTGCACTTTATCAAAGCAGTGTCCGACGGAGCAATCGCGAAGATCAGAATGGCCAGCTCGATGATCTACTGACTTGCAGCTTCTTATCCTTCCAGGACTACCTTCTTGCAAAGCTTTGCAGATTATCTACCCGCAGAGCTTCAAAGCCGGACCTCACCATGTCTATCCTATCTTTCGTCTTCCGAATACCCGTCTCCTGCACCAAAACCTTTGCTTTAGCGGAGACCTTTCGAATATCTGTGATACGGCGGACCTGTATAGTCATTGGGTGAAAAGAAACGCGTCTCGCAGGCATCACAAACTAAGCATCTCCGAAAATCATGGCCTCAATATTCACGTACGACCCGGATCCACCGAGGGTTTCTTCTCCGTGGCCCGCACCTAGCGCTCAGCCTCCCGCAACAAGCGCTGAATGGGAGCAGACGGGCACTACGCCGCAAGCGCAATGCCCTGAGAGTCCTCGGCCTCAGCGTCTCGCGGACACCGGTGTCAGGAAGCTGGAACCTGAGCCACAGGTTGGCCCGACCGAGTACAAATTACATCTGCTGCTGAGGCCACGCAGGTCTTTCTTGTCTACGGCATCTAGTACTACAACTGCAGGATTGAAACATTCCGCACCTTCACTGACCGGTGAGGGACACGAGAATGAGCGTGCGGTTAAGAGTTCGTCGGTAACGCTTGCTTCCTCGAACCAGTCCCGGCAGCAGCGACTGCAGCAATTGACCACTCAACTCCTTTGGAGGCTGCAGCAGTCTTCGCCATACCATTCTTCTACCGAAGGACCACCTACAAGCTCTCGTGGTAACACAGCCGCCAGCGGGGTCGGTAATAAGTACAATTTGCTGCCTGGACTTGAGGAGAGTCAAGGGGCTTTGTATGAGATAGGGGTATCTGACGATGGAACTCTGGTTGGTTTGACAAAAGATGAGATGGACGAATCATTAAATACCCTACGGACAATGTCCGGTACTCTCGGTTGCCGTTTACAGTTGCTGCGGATGGTAGAAGTCGGGGAGTGCCAGTGGCAGGAAAAAGTACAGGCAGGGGATGACTCTCCAGTCGCAATCCGAACGGACAGGCTCTGGGTTGCTGAGGCACTTGTTATTCCTGAAATAAACCAGCCTCCTCTGACGCCGACGAGTAAAGCGAACCTACCTCTGCGGGAGGCTAAGGCTACGGATGCTAGAGAGGATTCAAACCATGAGCCTGTGGATGGAAGCTTCGGCGGAGCACCTGTGGCAGAACAACTCAGAGTGTCCTTGACAGGGCCCACAACATCTGGCAAGTCCAGCTTGCTAGGGACCCTTTCTACCGGTACTCTTGACAATGGAAGGGGCAAAAGCCGATTAAGACTGCTGAAACATCGTCATGAGATTGCCTCTGGGGTGACAAGCTCTGTATGTCAGGAGCTGCTTGGGTACAAACTTCACTCGGCTGGTGATAGTGGCGGCGTTGAAGTCATCAACTATGCCACAGGCAATGTATCCTCGTGGAATGACATCCATTCGACTTCGAAACATGGGCGAGTCGTGTTCTTGTCCGACTCGGCTGGCCATCCGAGATATCGCCGTACCACGGTTCGTGGACTTGTAGGATGGGCGCCGCACTGGACAATATTGTGCATTGCCGCCAATAATGACAAGGGGAGTTCGGCCGTTTTGACACCACCTCTTTCAGCGCAGGACTCCGTGTTCGAATCTGCCGTGGATACTGATGCCTGGAGCAACCACCTTGAGCTTTGTCTCAAACTAGGGATCCCATTTGTCATTGTTATCACCAAACTCGACGTGGCTTCCAAGGCAGGACTCAAAGCCACTCTCAGTGGTATCCTTACTGCCTTGAAGACGAGTGGGAAACGCCCAGTCCTGCTCCCAGCAGTTGACAATTCGGGGGACGGTGGACTCGATCTTGGATACGTGTCAGGGGATGATTTGGAAGACGTGCAGCGTATTACGGCTGCGATTGACGACCCGAACTCTAGCGCTGTGGTGCCCATAGTACTGACCAGTGCAGTGCGAGGGACAGGCATCGGGAAGCTGCATGCTCTGCTATCGAGGCTGCCTATACCCTCGCAACTCCCACGCTCTGACGCTCAGCCGACTGACACATCGCATGTCAAGCCTAATCTTTTATTTCATATCGAGGACGTCTGGACCATGTCATCTTCAAGTGTTCCCGCTTTGGTTGATCCAAACAACCACAATGGGGTTGGCGCGTTTATCATAAGTGGGCATCTGCGCCATGGAAGGCTTGCTGTCGGCGACGTACTTGATATGGGTCCTTTCCAAGTCGACTCCGACGACAGTCTTCTGCGTCGTCTCTCCAGTACATCTCCCGCCAATAGTCCGCGTGATTATGGACCGAGCAGCAGTTCCAGGGAGTCACCGTCTGGCGGAGCGCGCTCGGACCGGCTCAGGACATCTACGGCTACAGTTGAATGGCGCCGGGTACGGGTTGTGAGTATCCGGAATCTGCGTTTGCCTGTCCGCAAGTTGCTGCCGGGACAAGTGGGCACTGTGGGCATCATCTTCTTACCTGGAATCTCTTCGCGGGGACCAAGCACATCGAGTCAGGTCAGGGAGGCAGCTACCCAATCTCCGTCGCCATCTTCGAGTTCGCCTGCAACCGCGTCTCCGCTGGCACCCCGTATTCGGAAGGGAATGGTGATGGCGGATTTCGCGGGCTCACGTCACCCTTCGGACATGGCTCAGCCACCTGCCTATAGCGGGTTTGTCGCGTCTTTCTCTGCAGAAGATCTGGTGTCAATCCGACCAGGCAGCGTCTTTATAGTCTACATTGCCAGTATTCGTGCTGCAGCCCACCTGCAGCGCTTCGAGGATGCTGAACAAATGGCAAATCCAGATACTGGCCGCAAAGATGTAGAGGGTGGTGTATTCGGGTTTGACGAGCACGAGATGGATACTGGCGTCCTCACTGAGGGGCCGCCATCTTCATTGACCGGGAATGTGGTTCGGCTGGCATTTCGTTTCATCTCATCCAGGGAGTGGTTTGAACATGGCGTCCAGGTGTTGGTTATGCCTGCAGGAGGCGGAGCAGATCGCGGTGGTGGCGCATTGGACGGCTTTGTAGGCAGAGTCGTGAAGGCGCTGTTATGAGAGATGATTCTATGTGGGCTTCGTGCATTTGGATAATGATGGGTTGTTCTCTCTAGATGGTTCTTATCCTGGTTGGGGCATCATCACGGAGTATTTGTTCAGGTTATGATTTTAGGTGCATACAAGTACAAGTTCAGCTTATTGCGCAGCACCGGTATCTTCACCCGCTGTAGAGACGCTCAAGATCACTTCCGCGAAATAATTAGATGGTAACCGTTTAGATGTTCAATTGATCTTACGGAGTAAGAGCATCCGAGTTACCGCCCCGGTTCAGCATTTGTCGCGGGTAGCTGTTCAGGGGGAATGTCAGCAGGCGGCGCCTATTGGTCGAAGCTCGGCGCGTACAGAGCTTCAGAAGAACGTCGAGGCAGACCCTGACCAGCCGCGCGACCTATGAAAGAGCAGCGAATTGTAATTATCCCGGCGCTTCAGGCACAGCTGTTGCTATTCTCAGCCCTGGAGGAGTTTGAGAATGTCTTCAGGCGCCGCACGGCTGCCTGGGTTGGTCCTACCGCAAGGGGTGGTCAGCGGTGAATATCTGCGACGCCGCGCAATGGAGCAAGTCATTCTTGTTAATTGTTATTGGCGCCTGTCCTTCAAAGATACTGTTCGGGTCCCTTTGAAGAAGGCTTTTCTCTCACATACTGTTCTCTTTCTTCGCTCCTCTCCCTCTCTGCTCACCGCTGATCTTGTCCTTTGAGCCTCGTCGAAGAGAAGGATATCCTCTCATTTTAATCTGCCTTGTTCCTTCTTCCTCAGTCGTAGACCCATCTCGTCATGATGCACTCTCTCAATTCTCTTTCCCTGCTAGGGGTACTCTCTGGTAAGATCGTTGCCCTTAACATGCTGGACATTATCTGAATATGCCAGCTCTCTTGTTCTGCTCAACCGCCTTCGCCGCTGCCGAGAAGAACGCCAGCTCCGTCTTCATCTTGGACGGAGATGGCGACAACGGCAATCTAACGTTCGCATTGAACATCCCGGACAATTCCACCGATCTATACTTCCATCTTTCTTCGCCGATGGGGAATTCTTGGGTCGCTGTCGGGATCGGCGAGAAGATGGAGAATGCGCTTATGTTTATTGCATATGCGGACAAAAACGGGACCAGTGAGTGAACTCCAACCAATCTCAAGGACGTCTACTGATGCGTTTCAACTAGATGTAACGCTGAGCCCTAGACTGTCGACGTAGGTAAATGCTATGCTGTCGTCAAATATATCTGATGAGATATTAGGGGACATACTGAACCTGTATACGCTCCGCACATCAAGGTCGATGTTCTTGAGGGCTCCGGACTCATCAACGACTCCTACGTTGTGCACGCTCGGTGCCATAACTGTACAAATTGGGGCTCGGGATCAATCGACATGGCGTCAGCGAGTCAACCTTTTATGTACGGATTAGGTCCCGGCATATCACTTTCCAGCAACGCTCTAACAGCGAATCTCCGTGTACATGCAGACTACGGTACGAGAAACATTATCTGCTGAGAAGATGATCTGCGCATTAACGACATGCTCCTCAGGAAACTTCAACATGAATATACCTCAGGCTACTGGACCTGGCGGGGTCCCTTCTGATCTGAGTGTGACAACAGGAGCATCAGCAATGGGCGGAAACATCTCATACACTAACTGGGTCATGGCTGCACACGCCGTCTTTATGATCCTAGCCTTCGTCGGCCTCTTCCCACTCGGCGTGCTCTTCCTCCGCGTTTTCAGCAGCGTCCGATTGCACATGCTCAACCAATGCCTGGCCGCGATGTTCGTGCTCATCGGGTTCTGCCTTGGGATCTACCTGTCCACCATGTACAACAAGTCGAAGCACTTCGACTCCTTCCATCAAATCGTGGGCATTCTCCTCACGCTCGCAGTGGGCGCGCAGCTCGCGCTCGGCTTCGTGCACCATCGCCGGTTCAAGCGCGTCTCCGCTGCCGCCAAAGCCGCAGCGCTCGAGAGCGAAGCATCTGGGAATTCGACATCCAGTGCTCTCGTTGCCCCTCCTGCACTCCCGACTCGGACCGTCGTCACCCGCATCCATCTCATTCTTGGGCCTGGCATCATCCTCTTCGCTATCATCAACGCCGGTGTAGGCTTTAGGTGGACTCCTGGTGGAAGCGAGCATTATTCAGCGTACATCGCCGTGTGCATCATCGTCGCCATCGGCTTCTCGGCGCTGTACTCGGCCCGGATGTGGTGGGACCGGCGAAAGGCCCGGAATGCACTGGCAGAGGCACAGGCGGAAGCTCAAGCTCAGCACGCTCCGGGGCAGGTGTGGCAGGGCCAGGCGTATGCGAATGGCAATGGCTATCCGTATGCGCCGCAGGGGTGGCAGACTAACATCGAAATGGGGCCCCAGGCTATGGCAAGGGAGGGGTTATAGGGTGTTCAGGGGTGAATCCTGGAGGTTGGCGGGGTTGAGGATGATCTTTTGCCATCCCGGACTTTTAAATATGTTCTTATTGCTTCTGGAGTCAATGGCATAGGTTTTGAAACATCGACATGCAAGAAGGCAGTTTAGGTCACCATTTTCCTATCAATATTCCCATTGGTATGATATGATACTCCCTAAGTGCAGACCGGCACGAGCTCTGAACGAGAAATAACCCATCCGCCGCGTTTCTGCTTTGGTTCCTATGCGTCTTCGAGTCTGGGAAATATTACCCCTTTTGCTCACCGCTTCTTAGAGACAGCTCCCGTCCCCTGAGATCTGCTAACCATCACATCCACGATCTCGTGCATCTCTCCTACGTATCCGGCACATCTCGCGCATCTGCACCTCAATCCCAACTCAGCAAAGATTCGCAGCGCAGCGGGAGAACCAGATACTCGGTAGCCCTACATATGCATCTCTGCGAGGCCAATCGCAGCAATCCGGCTTTCCCCCCTGTCGAGTCACCAAGACGGCTCACGGGCCGGACATCCCGAGATGAGATGGCCCGTCGCACCATTAGTATTGGCGATGCAAGCTCCCGAGACAGGTGAGGCAGGCGCCTGGCTGCGTGCATGATGTATCATGACTTGTATGGAACGCTGAACCGCAGATATGGGATTCTTTGGGGTGGGACTTGGGCATCAAGGAGGGCTTGCACAGCAGGGGCTTGCGCAGGACGGCTGCCGGGAGGAGTGCCCGATGCTGGTGCGGTTGGCGGATAGAAGCTGTAAGACCAGTGGACCACGGTACTGTTAATGGATCGTACGATCGAGTGCATATTGGCCAACTTCCAACTTGCATGCCGTGGCTTCTTCTCATTGTCACAAGTCACAACAGCTTCGGAGCGGCACAACCGGTCCATTGGGACGGGCTGCAGTATTGTAAAGATAGTATTTCGGCATGGCGGACAACACATCGCATTGTCCGGTTACACAGGTGTGCTCAGATATGAGACCTCCTGTCACCATGGGCATCGTGCTCTATCGTCGCTTCTGCATATCGTCCGCGAGCGATGGTCCAATTCTCACCTCGTAACTGGGCAAGTTGACAGCTGCCAGCGCCGACACGTCCGTCGCAAACCTTGTATCACTTCGTACCAAGCCTCTGTACAACGTGACGTCGTCGTGGCTTGCATACCAGCCGGGAATCCATGGCCTGAACAGCGCGCGGTCTTAAGGACGGACATACATGGAGGAGGTGAGGTATGTACTTCCGTACTCTCCATTTTTGCCGTGCCGCACCGCGCCGCACCGCGCCGCGCGCCGTGTGTCAGTCCGCAGGAGTTGTTCCTGCAGGCTGCGCCTTCGTGCATACAGGCTGGCAGGTAACGACCGTACCGCGCTTGGAGTGCATCGCTGCTCACGTGGGCATCGGAGAAAAGCCGATCACATGCTGCAGAGGAAGCCGGCGGGCTGAACCGATGCCGAGATTGCCTCGGTTAGAGATGGCGCTAACGTAGGGCTGATTGGCTCTCCTGAACGAGACCCCTTTCTGATGAGATCTAGGCCCCGTGAGCAAGATGAGGTCAGCTGTCTACTGAATCCTGCGGCTGTGCGAGTAGGCAAGGTACCTAAGGTAAGCACCAACAACGTTGTCAGCCGTAGGAAGAGTTGCACCGCCTCATATCACATGCTATTATTATTATTGCCGGTTTCTCGGAGAAATGTGGATCGTCGGGTTGTTCTCGGCCCACATCTTCCCACGGAGCAATTTCCATGACTGGATTCAGCCCGGAAGCCAGTCAGAATCACATGCAAACGATGAAGCCGTCGCAGGATATCTCGACGAGGGTAAGAGCCCAACGGGCACCGGGTCTGAGATATCCAGGAGAGCCTGTCATCCTCCCCCGAGAACACTGTCGGCAGGGTATGTCACTTCAGCGTCGAATTGGAAGCCAGCCAGGGACGGCGTAAGCCGGGAGACCAAAAAATATACTGAACGAAGTCCATATCATGCATCTGTCCAGTATCATGAGTAAGCCAAGGCCTGGTTGACCGCTGTAGCGAGGTGCCTGGAACTCGATATGCGCCGGCATCGGCTTTCGTCGTCTGGTGATATGGGACGGCCCGCTTTTTTATCTTATTTCGGGGTTGTTTGGACAAGGTGTAAACTGTGGCCTTTGACATGTGATTGCATATCATCTCTGGGATCTTCAGCATGTGATTGCAAGGAAGTCTCACGGCTTCAAGGCCCGAAACATCGCTCTTAGATGGAAGATGAGATGCAAACGATTTCAGAATGCGGACCGGTAATGCATGATATGGTCTTGCAGAAGTTGCAGTAGCTTCTTTATGACGCCTGAGAGAGATGCTCCTTCGATGAGCTGCTGACATGGTGCTATTTGATTACAACGATGGTGTTGAACATGTTGCATCATTGCCGGCGCCAAAAGGAAAGAACACTGGTCTTAGACATGATCAGCATTTAGACATTATGGCACCCTTCAAGACTTCAAGTCATCATGACAGATACACCACCTGAAAGTGGAATTAACCTCGGCTAATCGAGCTTCATATCCCATTTCGGAATATGCTTTCGCTCAGCCTCACGTAAGAAGGGTTAGTCTGAATCCGCGATTGTCCCGATTTAGCTGGAAGGAAGCTGGAATCATTCTCCTACACCGTATCTGGCGCACATGCTGACTCTCGGTGCGAACATAACAACCTTTCCGTAGGAGGCCTCTCACCGTAAGCCGAGGAACTTCATTTTCAAGACCCACAATACAAAGATAGAATGTAATAGGAGGAGTTCAATTCCGAGGACTAGAAGCTGGTCGAAATGCTCATGCTCATGCTCACTGGTTATGTTCATATAATCAAAGTGGGTGGTCCGTCATCGACGATGCTCGTCGAGTCATCGTCACATGAAAGCGAAGCTGCCTTGCTCTTTCCATTTTCAATACCTCTCCCTCTCTCTAATCCAACTACATGCATGATCTGTAACTTCAGCAGATAGCTTCTCCGTTTCCTTATATCCTCTCCACACTCTTCCGTTCCTCTCTGAAGTTTCTCGACTGAGCAACTATATCTCTTCTTATAAAGCTCTCGAGGACGCCATGGCGGATCTACTAAACATAACGAGCCATGAGAAGGCATATGGCACCCAATCGTCCTCTTCATCGTACAACTATAGCGCTGCCGCTTCGACTGCTTGGGAATCGGTCACCACTATCGAACCAGTCAGCCAGAGCAAGTCGTCGCAGCCAAGTTCAGTCATACGGTCTGACGTCGATGGCCATGGAGATGCTACCCGCATGACACTGGACTTCGAGCCCGGCGACCCTGAAAACCCAAGGAACTGGCCTACTTGGAAGAAGCTCCTTCTCGTCCTCGGACCTAACATTGCAGCTTTCACAAAGTAAGTCAATCCTCACTGTCCCCGATATGAGCCTCAGTACTAAACTAGCACAGTCTCTTCGGGAATTCCGTCTATGCTGCAAGCATCCCTGGCGTCGAGAAGCAGTTTCATATCTCTTCTACACTTGCTATATCTCCCATTTATTTCTATGCCTTGGGTCAAGTCCTTGGTCCTGCCGTCTCCACCAGTCTGTCGGAGATCATAGGTCGTCGTATACTCTACCAATTCTCAGGTCCGCTTGGATTGATCTTCACTGCCGCGGCCGGGTCTGCGAAGAGTTTCCGAACAATGGTCGTTCTTCGATTCTTCGCAAGTCTTTGTATCTCACCCACCGCCACCATTGGCATAGGAGTCATCAATGACTTGTGGGATACAAGTCTGTCCAAGGTCGGCACACTAGCAGCGCTGACATATGGTCTCATGATGATCTTTGCTCCTTCTGTTGGCCCAATGGCCGGCGCTGCCATTGTCGACGACTATAAGGACTGGCGATGGTCTTTCTGGCTGAACTCCATCTTGTTGGGCGCCGTCATTCTCGCCACTTTCTTCGGCCCCGAGACCTACAAACCAGAGATCTTGCGAAGGCGAGCCAAAAGAGCCGGGGTCGCTGTCCCTTCCCGAGGCAGTTTCAAAGAACTGTTCGTCGTCGCCCTAAATCGGCCGTTGCATATGCTTTTCACGGAGGCCTTTGTCTTCCCGTCTGCGCTGGTCGGTGCAGTCTACCAAGCAGTGTTATACTTCTTTTACATTGCTTACCCAATGATCTTCGAAGAATTGCACCAATTCACCCCAAGGCACGTTGGAGAAGCTTTTGCGCCTATTCTCGTTGGGAATATTCTCAGCATACCTTTCGTTGGAATCTGCGACAAGTGGAAGTACGAGGCAGCACGTGCAGAAGCGGTCCGAACCGGTGGGACTGTGAAACCCGAGCTCAGACTATATGCGGCGATGGTGGCTAGCATCACGATGCCGATCTCACTGTTTTGGTACGTTTAACCATCGTGATTAGTCCGCAAAACTCAATGACTGACTATACTTCAACAGGCTCGCATGGACGGCCAAAGCCTCCCTCCACTGGGCAGCGCCTATGATGTCTGGTATCCTCTTCGGCTTCAGCTACGTGCCAATCATGGTCTGCTACACACTCTACAAGAACGACGTGTACGGCATCTCATATGGAGCGTCCGCCTTCGCGGCCGACACGCTCATGCGATTCCTATTGTCGGCCGCCACACCACTCTTCACAGTGCAACTTGTCAACGCGATCGGGTTTGGGTGGAGTATCAGCATCCTCGCCTTTGTCACTGTGGCGTTGGCGCCTGTGCCGTATGTTATATACTGGTTGAGACCAAGACTGAGAGCTAGAAGCCATTATGTGCCTAAGGAGAATCGTGAGATTGAATCTGGCGCGAGTTCGAGCCAGGAAGAAGAGCCGAAGGATGGGCAGGGTGCTGCTGTTTGATACTACGAAGTCGAGGCCTTGTGGTGGCAACCGACTTTCTTGCTAGAAATGCACGGGCTTTTAGAGTGGTAGGAGTCGTGGCTTGCTCGGTCAGTTTTTGCTGTGAGGAATACACGTGGCGTTCTTGAGATAGATGGGCTCTCTAAGTCTCTTACGACTTTGCTTTTTTAATGACATCAATAATCACCGTGCAGCGAATCTATTGCTTCTGCATTGTCTTCCAATTATAGCTATAACCTACCGTATTATACAATTGCGGTGCGGAACTACAGGCTTTTTCCAAATTTCAGCATGACCAAACCTATGGGATTCCTCGTTTTTAGTTGCCCTAAATATGTGCCGACATCTGATACGCCAGATTTGCTGAGTGGTTAAGATGGCCCATGATCAGCAGCTAGTAAGCGCACGGATTTGTCTACGTGAAATGCCGATGGATCAACATATAGCGCCATCGCAGGCGAGAAAAGAAAGATAAGATTAGTTACTTCCAAGTCCTTTTCTGTCCCGAACTGTCCTCATCTGTTTGTCCCGCTTCCATCGGAATCTGCCCATCTCTCCCCGAAAGCAGCAAGAACCAAGCACACTAGATCGGGGTAATTTCCGACAAGGGAAGCGGCTCTCTGAGCCTCAAAATAACCGGTAAGGGGCCAGGGGTGCCATTCCCAGCGGCTTAATTTCAAATAGCATGCCAGCCTACCCTAGGTACGGATGAGTTTCGAAAAGATGGGACTAACGAGAGTAACGGCTCAGGTTACGTTAGTTAGAAGTACGGTCCTAGCTAGGTACCTAAGGTAGGCCCCGCCAGTTTCGGCCGTAAGGCGTCCCGGACGCTGACTTACGGACTCTCAGCAGCCCGTCTTTTTGATACGAAAAGTAATAGCTGCAGCTGGTGGTGGAGCTTTAACAGGCAAAATACAGTGATTTACGCGCCAAAAAGGAAAAATTGCGGAAATCCAAACCCGAGATCTCCCCTTTGCTCTTTTCTCTTTTTCTTTGCAGCATTTAATTTTCTTTTTGCGCCCAGTTACAAGCGGCCAGAACGCACGCGCCGCTCCTCGGCCCCACGTGTTCCAGCGAAGGATCGGCCGGTCGATCCAGGCTCGCTTCGGCGGCTTTGGGTCGCCACAAAGCTTAGCTGCCGTCGCTAGCGGTTTTGCTAAGGACCCTAGGGACTGGTGCTAGGGAGCGAGGGAGGGACATGTTTTTGGTTCGGTTTTCAGCACGAGCAATACGAGTACGAAGGTGGCGACAACGAGGGCTTGCTTGGAGGAACTCAATTCAATTTGGGAGGGGCCCTGTTAAGATCTAGGAGAGAAAAGCGAAGTTAGCACGAGAATTTTGGTTTCGGGTCGATGGACTTGACGTCCTTTGGATTGCACAAATTGGCGTCTTGCCTATTCCGTGCTGTGCGGATCAGGGGTGCGCGCTCGTTTAGGTAGTCTCAATATGAGTCCCTTTAGATGCGAATTCCGAAATTCGAGCATGAAATGGGAGAGTCCTGTCGCCTAGCCGGAGAAAGGACATCGCTCCGAGGAGCGTCCGGCGCAAAGGGGGAGAATATAGCCGTTATGCACGCATTAGGGAGGTACAATGGCTACGAACGTAGGGAAAAGGCGCCGAAGGGGAGAGCTTGGCAATTGCGAATTCCCCTTTTGTTTTCCTACTGCATTACCCGCGAGCCCGCTCGTATCGAATCACCCTGATTGCGTTCAACACGAGCGGATACCTAGCCCACCTAGCCCCGGGGGGGAGGGGATGCCGAAGCGAACCACAAAATTCCCCATCCCGGGAGTAAAATGCGCACCATGCAGAAAAAAGCGTAATCTCGCATGTCACTAGGGTGGAGGGACCTGCGTTACGGAGAGAGAGAGAAAGAAAAAGCGAAAAGAAAGCGGGAGATGAACGAGAGGGATTGCCGCCGTTTCGCTCTCGCAGGCCGTTGCGCTGCTCGGCTGGTGTGCAGCTGTGTAGGGTGTCCGGTCCGGTATGGACATCCGTACCGGGGGTTGTGGCTGTGGTTCGTCGAAAGCCCGCTAGCGACGTTGTTCTAGAGCTTCGGGCCACGAGGCAGCCCGCCCACGGGTTCATGACCGGAGAAATGACAGCTGTGACAGGGCAGAGGCGCAGCACAGCAGCAAAAACAGTTCGAAGGGGAGGCCAATCAAGGGTTCTGGCGATTCGGCGCGGCGGGCGCGGCCTGGACCTCGCACCCAGGGAAAAGGCCCAGATCGTGGTCTGGAAGGCCTTGGCGGGGAGGCTTGATTGGTGGCGAGCCCGGCCGCTGCACGCCGTAACGTTAGGAGCCGGGCCCTTGCTGGTTTGAGGCAAGTGGCCTGTCTGTCTGGCTCGCTTGCTTCTTGTGAACTTTCAACGCTCTCGGCTGCTGAAACCACCCCTGTCAAGAGAGAGATCGAAGATTACGGGATTAAAGCCGAAAGGGCACCGGTGGATTTCTGGGGCCTCGGGGATACTGTGAGGTTTGGAAAAAATCCAAACAATGGAAATTGACGAAGTGGACAAGGGAGCCAAAACCGAGAGCAATTAGCAAACCCGAGGAAAACCAAAGCGAACGGACTCGAAAACGAAACGATAGCACGAACTCCACCGTAGGACCTGCTTACCTAGAGTGAGTATACCGCCGTCGCGAGGAATCGGAGCAATGTAGCTTACATCCGATGTAGTTAGACGCCGGACTGGATGAAGAGAAACGTTGGAAGCGATGTTGCATTACTGGCATTTTGTTCTCTCACCTTCAGCCTGGAGGCCCCTTCTAAAATGACCCGCGAGAAGCGTCATTTGGGGCTTATTGGGTGGCTTTTCGGTGACAGGACGGAGGACGGACGACGGACGGCACGAGAGCACAGAACACGAAAACACAGAACACAAAACAACACAAGGACGGGCGCAAAGCCACAATAATGCAGTAACAGGCAAAAGCAGTCATAAGCATCATGGCCTAGTGATCTAACACGCAACCACTGGTTGTGATGTTTTCCCCGTCCGAGCCAGCTAACAGTGCTCACCCCACCAATCTGGCGGTAGGCCCGTTGCGTCGTAGTCAGCTCGTAACACCCCGGTCTGGCGGCTCATCTAGATTTCATCTGCTACCGAGCCCTGGACCCTAATGAACCAACCCTACTAGGGGAGGTACCTAACTGAACTTGGGGTGCACACCTTGGCCCTACCGGTAACCCTTACCCATATTCGTACCTTACTCCTAAGGTAACCTACCTGTACCTTTACCTGGATCACACGTCCGAGCACCACGGGCCACCATCGGTTACCTCGTAACGCAATTCCGCACTTCTGACTTCTCGCCTCCGCAATCACACGTCCCTGAAGCTTCCGTACCTGAACCTCCCTATCGAGCCATGATACGAGTTACGAAGACTCTCGACTCAAATGGGAGACCCAGCAGGCGCCTGGACCCTGCACACCACCGCGGACGCCATCCTGACTGGGAACAGGGCCCATGGAGCTTCCAAGCACACTAAGCCAAGTCGAGCAGGACCGGTGCCCGCTGGCCGGTGGCCGCTGGTTGCTCGTGCGTCCCAACCGATGTGCCAGTCACGATACTCTGCCCCTACCTATGCCCGGCCAGGCAAAGGCCAGGCGAAAAAAGGGTTCCTGCCTGCAGCCTGGTTCGAGCAATCTCGGTAGGGGCCCATGCAGTGAATCGTGTATAAGGGTATAAGGGACACTACGGTATCTCGTGAGCCTGCCGAAACCAAACTTGCATTGCATTGCATCCTCCTCGTCTCCCGTCCCCATCTCCGTGTGGCTGGTCCGTCTGCTGCGAAGCCTGGCCTGGCCTTGTTCAGAAACGTGTGAGAGCAAAATAACCAGGGATCGTGTGCTCCGCATTTTGCACATTTTCTTTTTCCCTGAACAACCACCCCCTGCAGGACCTGACTCGTGCCTTGCCTTGCACCTTTCTTTAAGCGCGCAACGGCGACACAAAGAAACTCTCACGTCTAGTGGCACTGTTTCACATATAACCCTTAGTCTTCCGCAATCTGAGGTCACGGCGCAGAACCACATGGCGTTCGGGATGGCATGATGCAAATCCGGAGACTGTCCGCCGCCCCGCTTCCACCATAAGTCTGGACGATCAACACCAGAATCGACTTTTTTCGTCTCCGGCACAACATCCGATTCCCATGTTTCTACAGTCCAGAGACGCTGGCCCGACGAATACCATTGCTTGCGTCTCCTCACCCTATCAGGGTCAATTGTTCAGGCATCCGGGCAAGGTCGCCCCGTTAGGGCCCCCCATCCACCTGGTCCACAACATCGTCATGACCCCTCACCGGCCGCTCGCGCCGCGCAACATGCCTCACAAAACACCTTCAGAGCCTCCGCTCCACCCCGATTCTCCGAGTCCGTCATCCTCAATATCGAAAAAACGACACGTCTCCAGCGCGTGTATGACATGCCGCAAACGCAAGTCCAAGGTATGTCAACATTCCCTCGGCCTATTCCAGAACCTTCTATCAGGGTCTGCTCCTCGTCCCTCCCCGCCTGCGCGCCATTGGCGACCCCTTTGACCCTGCTGACCCTCCCGACCTCCAGTGCGATGCCCTCAAACCCGCCTGCACATCCTGTCAGAAGTCCGGCCGCGAATGTGTGTACAACGAGGAACAGGATCAACGGCGCAAAGGCGTGCTAAAGCACGAGATCAGCAACCTAGTCGACCACGTCAACTCCCTGCAAGCACTCATCGAGGCCATGCAGACCAGCTCGGACGAAGACTCGATGGACATCTACCGGCGCATCCGGGCCCGGCAGCCCATCAACGAGATCCTCGACACGCTCCGCAGCAGCGGCAGCGGCAGCGTCCGTAGCGAGGGCAGCCCGACCGCCACGGCGGCCTCGGTCTCTGGATCTCGCGGCCGCAGCGTCGAGAGCGCGCAGAGCCAGGAGGGCACGCTGCCCCGCCGCGAAGGCATGGCCGTGCGCAGCGAGAGCAATGCTAGCAGTCTGAGCTTCATCCTCAACTCGGAGGCGGGCAGGCAGAGCGCTGGCGCTGGCGCGACGCCGCAGCTGCAGCCGACGCGAAGCGGTGAGTCGGCGTCGTCGGCGGCGGTCACGGATGAGATGGCTATTGAGTGAGAGGGTGTCGCCGTGGTTCTTAAAGGTTGTCATTGTGCTTTTGGGTGAAAAGGTCGACGTGAGGCCGCAGTGGGGGAACAGGGCTCTGGCTCTGCTGCTGCGGCGTTGATCTTTGGAGGATGTCCATTCCGCCTCGGCCCTCCCCTTGAGGCTTGTCCGCCTTGCTTTTGCGGGAAAGGCACTGTCACCCGCGTCACAGTCCATGTCCACGGAATGAAGCATACCATGGGTCCGGCCTGCCTCAATAACATACTCTAATCTGCACCGACTGGACTCGACAGGTATACCTACCAGCATGACCTAGGACTGGCTGGATCATTGATTGGGTGGTCAGTGCCCTACCGATGCTCACACGGCTCTTCTCGAGGCGGCCTGCTCACTCTCAGCTTGCCTCCGTCACCCATAAACTGGCCATGAGGCGGAAAGGGGTCAACCCCGTCACGTGGACTACGGGTGTGAATGATCCGAAATTAGTCAGGGGCCCAGTGCATAGTTTGCGGCGTTACTTAC
Source organism: Symbiotaphrina buchneri (assembly GCA_001599915.1). Classification (NCBI taxonomy): domain Eukaryota; kingdom Fungi; phylum Ascomycota; order Symbiotaphrinales; family Symbiotaphrinaceae; genus Symbiotaphrina; species Symbiotaphrina buchneri. The sequence continues at coordinate 70,249 of BCIG01000001.1, read as the reverse complement.
ACACGCAATCGGAGTTCTCATTAGTGATGCACAGCGAGGGTCTAGGATATTCATAAGGGGCGCAATACATGAGTAGGAGTGCATCAGGGACGTCGTTCACGTCGTCATATATCAGCTTGGCGAAAAGCTCTGGCGTTTCTGGTCTTGTTTGTTCTTCGGACAGTTCGAATATATACCTAGTCTACCCTTTTGAGGGAGGCTTTCTGCGTTGCCGGTGTTTTATTGACGTGTGTTTTGTTTGTCTCCCTGTGTGCCTGTCTGTTTTGCCTGTTCTGTTTTGCCTGTTATGTTTTGTTTGCGCCACGGCGCGGTTCTGAGCGTATACGAGAAGCGGAACCATGATTGATGTTGTTGCTTTGGTGTTGATGGTGCTTAGTCGTTCTTGTATCAATATATATATATATGTCTGCGTGGTATTCCTAATGGCGGACTTTGAAGGGGTTGTAGGGGAAATGGAGATGAAGGGTGGTGGAGATGGAGGCCAGAGGGGGATATTGAGGGCTTGAGGGCTTGAGGGCTTGATACTCAATACCAACGAATGATTGAAGAATAATTGATACCGTACTATGACCAGAACCAGCTGTGAGGCATACCACACCGTACTGGATGGATACTTGCTACTGTGACCGTGACAGTGTCAGTGACATGACAGGGAGAGGAGCTCGTACGTACTCCTTCCCCGCCTTCCTCCCCGTCCCGGAGGCCGTGTATATGCTGCTGTATGTCACCCGGGGGTGTTTGCGGTGGGGGAAAGGGTGACATATCGGCGCTGCTTTAAACGGAGTGATTGCCGGGTCTCTTTATGCTATAGTAATGGGATAGCAGTGCGTTCTGATGGTCCTTGGATCCCTGGAAAACGTATGAGCGATGGAATTGGCATTGGTTTTTCACCTGTTGTCCTTTGCTCCTTTTCTCTACTGTCTCTCTCTTTTGCGATTCTTTTTTTCTGCTTTCTATTTTTCGATTCTTCGTCTTGTTCTCCATCTCTGTCTCACTCTCTCTCTCTCTCTCTCGATTTCCATCTGTCTCTCCTTCCACATTCACATCTGCATCTGCCTGTCCATCTCCTCGTCCTTCTCTTCTACTAGGTAACCTGCATCTGGGTCCCTCATATCTCTGCCCTCCGCCCTTTGCTGTCTGCAGTGAAGAGGGAGAAGGCAGGAAAAAGCAGGGCGCGGTGGAGGTGAGATGAGATAAGGGGGGATCGGAGGAGGCGGAGGAAGACCTGTGAGGAGGGGGGGAGAGAGGTTGGAAGGCGATGTTGATTGCTCCCTTCCCTGTCCACCATCTTCTGTCTTCTTCTTGTTCCCCTCCGTGGGGGTCGAAGATATAGGGGGTGAGAGATTGGACAAAAGTCTGAGGTCGGAATATGTCCACATGATTGTTCTTGATGCCTCTGCTGGCCTATGCTTGCATCCTGGCATGCCGCCATGCTTGTTTCCATAGCAGCAGTCAAACAGATCTCAAACGCACGGATCTGCAAGGCTTGGGTGTCCATCTCGTGCTGGGAGCTGGGAGCCGGAAGCAGGGAGGGGGAGCTGGGAGCCGGGTCCTGGCCTGCCTGTCATTGGTCACGAGAGGACGGCGTCAAGCGCGGCTGTAGCTTTGTGGAGAGAGATAGGGGAGGGAGATGTCGTTACGTTAGACATTCTACGTACACACACAGCCCCCATTGAAGACAAAATAAGAGAAAAGAAAAGATAAGGCTTGGAGAGGGGTAGATGGAGATGCAGGCATGCCTGAATCTGCCCAGGCGGAGAGTCCGGCTTCCAACCCGCCAAACTCCGAGGACAAACGTGTGATCAGAGTAGAGTGGATATCAAGACTGGGAACAGCAATGTAGCTGTATGAGAGCAGAGGAACGTGATCCATGTCGGTTTACAGCGGCAGACGCAGGACCGAGTTCAAGGTTCAAGGAGATGTATGCAATGGTGTGTATTGTTCCTTACCTCATGGAGCCGTGCGAAGAGTAAGGAGAATACGACTCCTTAAGGCGGATGAGGGGTATGGGAGGGAGATGAAACGTATTGCCTGCTTATGGATTTGATACTCCGGACTGTGGTGAACGCCTGGCTGGCTGGAACGAAGCAAAAGATGCTGAGCCGGATAGCATCGTTGCTGTTCAAGTTTCTTGGAGAGCAGGAGTAGACCACTGTAGGGCAAGGGATCCGGGAGGAGAAAGTAGAAGGGCCATTCAATACTGGTTGCCCTGATCTTCTCTGCTCTTCTCTGTTCTTCTCTTCTTTCCTCAATCAGGCCGTGAGTGAAAGTATGTCTGCTGCAGGCCATATGCAGTGTTTAACCCCTCGTTGCGGGGATATTGAGAAGGAGCATGCGGATTAAGAATGGGAATGCTCGTTGTTGCACCCGTTGCTAAAGTGCGGTTCCGCTGAGAGGGTGGAAGAGGGGTTGAGGCATAATTGCATGATGAGTGAGGTAGACCGCTGCGTGTGGACGCAGGCAGCACTGCAGGAGCCGGCAAGGAGATATGGAGGCTTCATGTCTTGAAGGGCTTTTTATTCTTGATCTGCAAAAGGACGATAAGGAGAAGGTCGCAACATAAGTCTATATACGGAGAAGGAAATCCGCTGAAAGACAGTCAAGGACTTGATCCCATGCTGCCAGTACAGTGCAATAGGCAGATACGAGATGGGAACAGAAAGGGTACAGGGACGATTGCAGTTGTGTGAGAGAAGGGGAAAGGGGTGTCTCCCACGGCAAGGGCACGTTTCCGGTCCGCATAACTTCTGTTCCGGACCAGAGACAGGCCGCAGAAGTGGAAAGCTTTGCGAAGCGCAATGCCGCGGAGATATTCGACATGCTCTATATATGCATGATGTCGGGTCTTGGGCTGGCAATGTAGACTTCTTCGGATATCGAGGGAAACGGCGGACGAGATAACGCTCGACCAGCTCACAGCGCGTCTTCGCCTTTGTCATGTATGAGACTAACAGTTGTGATTTGAACCTGGCACCATTATGGATCAATTCAATAGTATATTAGTGCGTGCTTTATGGTATGCCTGATCTATGTGTGCTAGAGGATGATGATGCTGGTGCTATTAGTCTAGACGGTGTAGTCAGGAGCCAAAGGATCTAGGGCAGCGGGAGGTGCGCAATATTGAAGACCAACGTAGTATCAAACCTTCCTTCCCCCGGCATCCCATCTACGTCCGCAATATACTGATTGCATCGCGGTCGCGTGCACAACTGCTGCTGGTTTCTGCGCCATTTTCGTCACCAAGTAACAGAGCCTTGGGGTATACCTCGTAGGAATATGCAGATTTGCAGAACATAGCCTAGTTGATGTCTGGGCAGGCCAGCGCTATACGAATACAACGTCATTGCACATGCTCACAAGAGATATCAAACCGTTCACATATCTGTGCTGACCTCCAAGGGAAGTCAGCTGTAAGAGACGGAATACGATTCGTCGTTGAATCAAGAGCAGCGCGGTCATTGGCGGTGCCGAGAGATAAAGAAGAAGAGTGTTTAACCGAATTCGTGCGGCTTCATCAAAAGGTTTCTCCGGTTGAAACTCCTCTCCCGCGAACCCACTTCCACGCCGCCCCTCGAGCCCGCACACCAAGCAACCCTTTTGGCCCCCCTCGCGCATTATTTTTGTCCAATTGAAGAAAAATGGATATAATCTCAACTCAAGCCCAGTCCGGTTCGCCGTTGAGGCTCCAAGAGAACCGAACAACGTGGTCGGCACGACGGCACCGACACTGGCCGCAACGTCTGAAGTTCAAAAAAGCATCTCCGCGGGGACATCTGGGTCTTTAAATACCGCCATGGACCCACTTTCTTTAGGGTCCAAGCCGAAGCCATGGTCCCTGGCCAGCAGATAAGATGCCGCCGCTACGACAGAAAGATCGATAGATCACTCCTTCTCGCGGCTGAAATGGTAGGAGCGGAAATGGCCAAGAGCGGGCCTGATAAGGGATCCGGCTCTTCTCATTGGCCACATCCAACGTCGAAGCGCCGATAGCTGTGACGCTGACCGTGAAATTGTCGACGTCTGAACTTTGGACCAGATAAGTCAAGTCACACACATGCCAAATGCGACTGATAACGATGTCCACTTTTTCGCTATCCATCCAATTAAGGATGGAGCTCTCGAACCCACCAATCCCGCCCTTGAGGATCATCTCCGCGCATACATCATTTCTGACCGACAGATCTGACTGTCACCATGTATCAAGGAAACTAACACATCCAGCGCGCCGCCACGGACACCCAAGCCGTGAAAGGATGTCATGTTATCTGCCTCTCCCGCATTCCAAGAAAGGTGGCTGCTGAAGATCCTGAAGTCTATCGAGGGATGAACGACATGGCCCGCGATTGAGGAAGAGAAATCCAGATCTACGTATCAAGTGTTCGTTGGTTCAGGGTTTAGCTGGCTGGGAGGCTTGCATTTAGCTGCACACCTTAACTGCGGCATCTCCAAGCATCTCCTAGGATCGACGGTGGATAAGCCCCTTTGAGACCCGGGTATGTGCTAAGTGACGGAGAAGCAATGGAGATACTGACGTCGCTAGGAATAGGCCTCAAGACTGATATAAATCCCTTGGAAGGATCTGAGCTGATGGTCTATCGAACCTCTTCTTTGCTCGAGTCCCAGCTATTTTGGTTTAATTTTTGGAGACAGTCCTAGCCATCATATATCCGCCCGCCATTATTTACATCTGGGACTTTATTATCGCCGCATATCTTCCACAACCATGGGTCTCAGCCCGAGGCTGCTTTGGGCAGCCCCTGAAATTAATCCCGTCAATAACAAGGCCCGCTCTGTTCCAGTACTGAACCCCGTCAATGTCTACGGCCGTGTATTTCTTTTCTCGTGGTGGGGTTTCATGATCGCTTTCTGGTCTTGGTAAGTTCTCTGCATAAGCTACAGTTCCCGCTTCCGCTGCTAACGCCTGTTAAGGTATGCCTTTCCGCCATTGGTACGTCAGACGAAAAGCTTCAACAATGTGTTACGAGAGTTTTGTGGTTACTGACCATTCTACAGTTGACTGTCACGATCAAAAAGGATCTTCATCTTACTCAAACCGAAATCGCCAACTCCAACATCATTGCCCTTGTTGCAACGTAAGTGCTTAAGCTGCTCAGCTAAGATTACCGCTGACAAGGGCATAGACTTATTGTTCGTGTCATTGCCGGTCCTTGTTGTGACCGCTTCGGCCCGCGATATACATTTGCAGGATGTTTGCTAGCAGGAGCCCTTCCTACCGTCTGCGCAGGCGGAGTGACCAATGCGAAGGGCCTGATGGCTCTCCGGTTCTTCATCGGTATCCTTGGCGGGAGTTTCGTTCCTTGCCAGGTGTGGTCTACCGGCTTCTTTGACAAGAACGTCGTCGGATCCGCCAATGCCTTGACTGCTGGTCTGGGTAACGCCGGGGGTGGTATCACCTACTTCGTCATGCCTGCCATCTTCGAATCACTCGTTCATAAACAGCACTTGTCTGACCATGTCGCATGGCGTGTGGCATTCATTGTGCCTTTTATTCTCATCACTGTCACTGCCATCCTCATGATCGTCCTTTGCCCTGACACTCCTATGGGCAAGTGGTCCGAGCGGCACCTACACGTTCAACAGAACCTCCAAGCACACCATGTCATCCCCAACGTCTCGACACTCGGCGAACAAGGCCTTATCAATGATAAGGAGGGTCGCAGCAACTCCGACGGCGGGTCCCAGGAGAAGATCAAGATCGACCCTGAAAGCCAGAACCCTGTTTACGGACCTCACGAGGCTCACATTGCCCCGGGTCAGATGCTCGAGACCGCCCAGGGCGAAGTCATCGTCAACCCTACATTCAAAGAGGGCATGCGGGTGGCCTTCTCCCTCTCGACCTTTGTCCCCATGGCAATGTACTTCTGCACCTTCGGCGCCGAGCTGTCCATCAACAGTACGCTGGGCTCGTACTACCTCAAACAATTCCCGACGCTCGGCCAGAGCGGGACCGGCAACTGGGCAGCCATGTTCGGGCTGCTCAACGTCGTCTGCCGGCCCATCGGCGGGTTTCTGTCGGATTACGTCTATCGGCGCACCAAGACCGTCTGGGCAAAGAAGTTGCTCGCGCACGGCTACGCGATCTGCACCGGCGCGTTCCAGATCGCCATCGGCCTCACCAACTCGAAGCAGGAACATACCATGTTCGGCCTCGTCGGCGGGCTGGCGTTCTTCCTCGAGGGCTGCAACGGCGCGGTCTTTTCCTTTGTCCCTCACGTGCACCCCTACGCTAATGGTAAGCATCTCCCTCTCCATGCCTCCGTACAACGATGGACGTCAGAAGCTGACAATGTTTCCCGCTAATAGGCATCGTATCGGGTCTCACCGGCGCATGCGGTAACTTAGGCGGCGTCATCTTCGCCATCATCTTCCGCTACTCGGGCACCGACTATGGCCGCGTTTTCTGGATCATCGGCGTCATCACTATTGCCGTCAATGTTGCCACGTGCTGGATCCGTCCGATCCCTGGAGGTCAAGTTGGCGGGCGCTAAGCTTTGGCGGTGGTCGCTTTCCGCTGTCCATGGTTTGAATCAAGGATTATTTGCTTGATTCGCCGATGCTCCCTGGTCTGAGAAACCATCATGAGTTCCCCCGTCGTGGCTGCTTTCTGTCGTTTGTTATTTGGGTTAAGCGCTAGAGGATGATTGGGATATAGGATTATGGATGATAGAGAATGATGATGATTGGTTATTATCTCCTGCGGCCTACTGGATGTCGGAACGTGTTGGATGGAGCTGGGACGCGTGTATTATACCATGTCATGTTATGTTAGTCTTTGACTCGAAGAAAAGCTTATTGCTTCCATCCTCATCCTTCCGCTTCCCTTCCCGCCAGCCGCTTAGGATTTTTGTCTATGACTGCTACATCTGCGATCTGGTCAAATGTAACATTGTCGGTCGAGCTCGGATCTGATATATCACATCATGATCCATTATTTGATCTCCCGCGTTAAGATCAATCCACCGAGATAGGCTGCCGTGATCCAATCTAGTGAATAAAGCACTTTCAAGAGCTAGACACAGGCCGGCCGCAGGTTGACCCGAGTAAATCCACACACACATTGTTTCCCTCTACTCCTCACCAAGCAAGCAATTAGCTCATCTGAATTATGTATTCGTATTCTATATACACAGTACCTATAGTCCCAAAGTCTTTTGGAAAATATATATACATATAAATCGACAACATTAGCAGACCGGGCGTCGTCGCCGGCCTCTACTCCTCTTTTCCGTCTAAAGAAGCCAAGCAGAACCGGAAACGCCAGTCTTTGCCCCCGTCTGTCTGCTGTCTTCCCTGAATTTCCTGAACGCCGGATGTGTGTGTGAAAACTGAATGGGCAAGTGACTGCGAAGAATGCAATGGAGGCCGAGGCCGCTGCCGTGGGGGTAGCGGAGCCAGAACTGTGCTGTGAGATTGAAAGAAGCGCGCTTGCGGGGTGGGCGTAGTCCGAAGTCAGGCTCCAGTGGAGGAAGGATGGAAGTGCAGAGAGACAGTTAGACCGAAACCGACTGCTGCTGCTGGGAAGGAGCATCAGCCTGCTGCGCCGGCTCCTCCTGCGCCCTGCGTCGCTGCCGCTCCGCCTCCTCCTGCTCCGTGGGCTTGCGTCCCCACAAAACATAGCACTTAAAATACGCATGGACGCTGCGATCCTGAATGCTCTTCCTTACATTCACCAGATAAACCTCAATCTCCTCCTTCGTCCAGCCCAGCACGCGATGGAAATGCGCCAGACTGAATCCCTGGATGCCATCCAGCCAGCTGATCTCATTCAGCCGGCCGATGTCTTTATAATACGGATCCTTCGGCCACGGGTTCAGCGGCACTTTGAACACTTCTTCGTGCACGTCGACGAAGCCCGATGCCTCGTACCAGCGCTTGAGTTTATTCGCGATCCGCAGCGGCCGCCCAAACGACATGGCCGCGTCGTCGCCGTGCCGTATCCAGTCGCTGAAGGGGAAGTCGGGGGGCAGCGTCCCGTCGTCGCAGTACAGCCGCGTGTACATCTCCTGGCTCTCAAGCCAGGCGCCGGGTTTGAGGTACTGATACGCGCGGGCGACGATCTCGGTTTTGAAGTCGGAGAAGCAGCCCAGCAGCACGCGCGTGTGGATGTAGTCGAAGGTGTTGTGCGGGTACAGCCAGTCGGGCTCGGAGGCGTCGTCGACGACGAAGTGCACGTTGGGCGGCACGTCCGTCGGCTGCACCGGCGAGAGATCCGTGCCGGTGATCTCGGCGGACGGGAATTCGTCGCCCATTTGGATGGGCCAGGTCCCGATTCCGGTGCCGATGTCGAGGATCTTTTGGGGGTTGGAGAGCGGCGCGAAGTAGTTCCGTCCGTGGAAGACGTATTTGAATAGCTCGAATTGGAAGCGTTCGCGTTCGAGCTCGGGGGAGTCGTTGGGCCAGAGGTAGGCTGGTGGGTGACGGGTTAGGAGATGGAGGATTGGGGGGTGGAGGGGAGACGTACAGCCTTCCCGGAAGCGGTGGTATGTTCGCCCGTTTTCTTTGATGAAATTTATGATGGAGGAGGTGAGGGAATATGTCGAGTCGCTGCAAACATCACATATCAGTACACCGCGCGCTGAAAAAGCATATCGCTCCAATTTTGATGCTGCCGCCTAGGTAACCGCAATTGAGGTCGCCTTCTCCGCAGTATCACGAAGCAGAGCACAAAGGAACAGAGCAAAACATACCCATTGTCATAATCATCCGACTCCTGAGACTGTCCACAAATCCACAAATCAGCACTCATCCACGGCCCAGAATAAGCGTCGTTATAAACTCACATCAGGCTCGATGATCGACGCACTAGGCAGCGCCGAGTCGTCGCCGGACTCGGTACTGCCGCTTCGCACACTCGCCGCAAGGCTGAGCTGCCGCTGCGCGACGGCCGCCATTCTCCGTTTCCCTTGATCACTGGCGCAGAGGAGAAAATGCAGCAACCGAGGGCCCCTCTGTATGTCGAGCAGCGAAGGGGATTCAAATTATACCGCCAAGGGCGGGGGGGGCGGTCGGGACGGCGAAAGAGAGGGTCCGATGATGCGGATTGTCTGTCGCACACGGCAGTCAGGTTGTTCCCGGTACGCTGGGTCGGGAATCCCTGGCCGCGGAGGGGGGGCGCAAGCGAGCGTATGAGGAGCGGCGGATGCGGCAGGGGTTGTGATAGCGGTTTTATCTCCGAGCCAAGAATTGGAGGCGAGTGAAAAGAAGGATCTGAACAGGAAGGTGAAAAAGAAGAGAAAGATTTCTTTCGCACGGCAGGTGGGTGAGGGATGTGCGGAGGGTTATAGGCAGAAAGATGGATGGCATATATCTCACTATCTTCTCTGCTCCGTACCTGGACCTTGTAAATGACGATGCAAGTGTGCAGCCACGGGCAAGAACAGAAAGACGAGGCCCCCGCCTGGCACCAGCGAAGGGCCTCGGTTTTGGGATCTTTTGGGGCTCGAGCGTCAACCCGCCAGAGAGGAAACTAAGGTACAGTAGTCGCGCCCTAGCAGTTTCAGACTTTCTGCAGGCGCCGAGCTTATTTTTCCCTTCGCATCGGGGCGTGGGATGCACTGGGCCAACAAAAGGTCTGAGCAGTGCACCAATCTACCGGTTATCATTATTTTTCCTTTGGGGAGGATCCAATGGTGTGTAAACCGCTCTTCTGGGACCCCATCGGTTTTGGTAGGACCCACCTGCTTGTTACTAAGGCGGCTTACCACTTAGGGCATCAGGTCGCACCACAGCCCACAAGGGCGGCATACGAGGCGGGTCGTGTCGCACACGGTGGGTCCACGAGTCGCGCGCCTGCAGAAGGGCAGTTCCGGCGGTGTGGTAACTCTGGTTGCGGTGTGGCCCGCCTGCAGATGGCGGGCGGTGCGCGAGGTCAGACAATACCAACCTGGAATCCATGCCTCCGCCCGTCGAATCTCGTCATCGCCCTGGCATTTACGGAAGAGAGGTTCACTCATCAATAATTCCATCAGTCAGGTAATATTGCTAGCTACAGGACATCCGTCCTCCGGTTTCCGAGAGCGAGACCCTGTACCTGATCACCAATGGGGCGGGACCCGTAGAGGAACAGGTTTCACTCATCCACCCCACGCCCAGCATATCCTCCTGATGAGGAAATCCGGAGAGCATGCTGCATCCGTCCTGTCCCGACTCCGAGAAGGAGACATCATCCGTCGGCTTATTCCTTATGCTCTACTCTACCAGGTGTGCGTAATAAAATATAGTCCCATGTTTTAGGAAAACTTACTGGTGGGATGCAACAACGTCCCTCAACCCTCGTCCGTACCTTAGGCTTACTGCTTGTGCGCTATCCATGGTCGACCACGGCGCCCCAAGGCGCTGATCCCGTTCTTGGGAGCTGTGTTTGCTCAGCCTTACGGCCGGACGTCGTCTATCTCGCCTCAGCAAGTAACTCGTCCCATCTCACCGACGTTCACATGCGCAAAGAATGACCACCGTGCGGATCCGCAATCTCGTCCCATCAATGCCTCTTCACACGAATCTCTGCTCTGTTCCACAACCAGATCCTCCGTTTTCCCTCGTGTACTCATTATTGCCAACATCCACTCCCTCTCCAAAGAAGAATCATCTCTCGCGTTAGCGAATCACACTCCCTCTAACCCCATCGCAAAAAACTTCCTTCCTTTCATACATCAACTCACAACCTCACCCCACGCCAGCCCGCCAAAGCGAAGCACACCCATCACCCGTCGCCCATCACCCAACAGACCCTCCCCAAACCCAAAACCCAAAAAACCCAACGGCTCAAAAAAGTCAAAAACACTCAGCACCCCAGCGCCGGAAAAGGGCGGGAAAAGAGTCCCGACGCGCGCGCTGGTGCTGCTAATTGGTCCGGAACGACCGAGCGTGGCATGCAGCGGCGTGCGGCGCGCGTGGAGGGAAGCGTGGATGTGAGGTCTTGGGAGGAGGTGATGGCCGTTTGCGGAAGTATGGAGGGATCTGTGCGCGCGGGCCGGCGCGAGGAATGGCGAGTTTGGCGGGCCTGGATCGCGAGATGGGAACCGGTCCCCCACTCGCTTTTTGTTTGATACTTTTGGCTAGGGCTGCTCGTACCCAATTGCTGGATAGAGCAAGCACATACAGGTTCGTACGCAGGCAGAAAGAGCTGTGGAAAAATTGGCCGATCGAATCGTGTATTTCTTCGGAAGATATTCGGATTCTCACACCACGCAAGCTTTTTTCTCCAACGGCTTTGCAGCAAACCGCTAAAAACCCAAAACTCTCCGCACGGACCGAAATATTATCATGCGTTCCCAAAAGTCTCCAGCGCCACTTTAAGGTACTCGTATCGATCAGGTCCCACACGACCGGAACTCTCCAGCTCTTTCTGGCTCCGAGACAGCAGTCAGCGCAGAGAAGCTGAAAGTGCTGAGAAGGCTGACTGACATCTGTCACGCCAAGTCGCTGTGGTTTCCAAATGCGGCGATTCCCTCGCGACCCTTGCCTGCAATTTTCCTAAGATATCTACCTAATCCATGATACTTTCCACGTTAGGTGGTAACGTGGACTACGTGGCCAGAAACGCTACCTGTATTTTTGGTCCAGTTCGTGATCTGTGCTTGTAGGCCTAGCCCTGGGCCTCTACACAGTCGACGTGTGTTAGCTGTTGAGTGGCAAGTTGGCCGGAGCATGTCGGCTCGAGAGGACGGTTAAAACTGATCGTTCAGATTGACATTTTGAAAGTGCTGACGCCTTCAGATTTCAAGCAGATCCCCAGAAGCATATATGCAGGACTTTTAGCAGGGTGAAAATAACCGATGAGATGAACAGAGACTTGATTCGATGAGACGGATGATCCTACAGATACTATTCTGAAGTTCAATGGGTTCTGGAGAGCTTGAGGTTCAAAACTTGGGATGATCGCTTCCAGACCATGAACTTTTCATTCAGTGAGTGATCAAAGCGCGATCAGCGCAGCGTGAACTTCACATGCTATGCTTCGTGGTTGTCAGTTCCTCTGCATCCGTACCGCAGGTCAATGATAAGTCATGACTTTCCCGTCTGGAACACATACTACTCAAAAATGTGTCTTTGGGATTGCGACAGTCCCTTTTGAGCAATGACGGTCAGGGACCGACTGTCGCTCCGCAGTCGTGATTATACGGATACGATGCAACAGGTCTACTAGTAGAGTAATCCAGCTGTGGCCAGAGGAGAGAAATAATGAATCACTCCTCAACACCTTCTACTGCTCTTGGTTTCTAAGAGTCCCGAATGGCCCGTCAGTGGTTCTGGAAACAGCGACTAATCTTTGAATTCTTGAGCAACCGCTGTTATGGCTTCCAGCCCAGAGGATTCTACGAATCGCTGTCTTCCGTAATCGAAATAGCGACTGCTTCGCGCATATTGAAGCATGGCTTTTATAGAATGTTGCAGTTGCGATCGTGGTTTAGAAAGTGACGACGTCTGTCACGGTGATGCTGCCGGTTGGATTGCAATCGTCATGCTTTCTGCATTTGAACGCTTGTTATAGCTGTGATTGACTTCTGTCGCTGGACGTATAAAGGCACCATTGAGGTGTGAACTCGAGTCTTTCTTTCATATCTTCCTTTTCTCAGTCTTCCTCTACTCTACTCTTCTCCCGGTTGATACCAGTCGAGGTCTGCAAGTCTCCAGTCCCAGCCAACTACGATGTCTCACCCACAAGCCTTTGCTCGGTGACATTGGGCTTTTTCATCGTATATAATTCTTTCTTAAAGCTGTCCTGTTTGTCGTCATCACCTATCATCCCCAGACGCGTTTTATATTCTATGCTGCCGCCGTAAGGCGTTCTTGATTCCCCGGCCCTGGCTTGTTCTTAGATGTCGGTCCCGGCGCCCAATAGATAAGCGTACGATAAGACTTCACGCCCTCTTATCGGTGCTTTGCTATCTCCAGGCCTCCAGCTTCCGACTCGAGTCGGACGATAACATGCGGTCACCGGCCCTTTAAAGGGGGCAGAAAGCAAAGAATGATAATAAATCGAGGCTCGCGGCAGCATCTGTAAAACATCAAAAAGCGCCCTCACTCCCCAATAAAACCCCACTCCCAAACCCCGTCATCTCGTTTCAGCCCAGCCCAGCATGGCGCCAGCGCCCCAACCCACACTACAACGGATCCCGGTCAGCGCGCCGATCGAGGACTTCATCACGGCGATCAAGCGCGACGGCGGCGCCGTGTGCACCGAGTACATCTCGCTCGAAGACCTGGCGCAGGCCAACGCCGAGGTGCAGCCGTGGCTGGACGCCGACAAGCCGTGGCAGGGCAAGCTGTTCCCGCCCGAGACGCGCCGCTGTAATCGTGTCATGCAGCGCAGCCCGACGTGCCGTGAGAAGATGTTTCTGCATCCGCTTTATCAGGTAAGTAGAGTGAGAGAGACGAGTGGAGAGGCTGCGATACGCCCCACGCCCCCGGGGTTTTGGTGTGGGATTTTGTGGCGGCTGACGATGTGTGGTTTATCTTAGGCCCTCGGAGAGTATTTCCTCTCGGAGACGTATCCGACCTGGTATGATGAGAAGCTCTACCAGTATACTTCACACCCGCTCATGTCCGCCGCGCTGTGCATCGACGTGCGGCCTGGCGCTGCGGGCCAGCGTCTCCATCGGGACGACAAGATGTGTAAGTCCATTCTTCGCTCAAGCCCGAACGAAAACTTCGAGCCTGCGCAATCAGCAAAAGCTGACAGCCGCACCACAAGACCACACCTGGCACACAGACGCGACCAAAACCGGCTGGACAGCAGGACGGGACAACGGGTTCGGAGTCTTCGTGCCGGGCGTAAAAACCACCGCACAGAACGGAGCCACGCGCGTGATCCCCGGCTCGCACCTGTGGGGCGACGAGCACGGGGCGTCACCCGACCAGGCCATCTACGCCGAGCTGGAACCCGGCGAGGCCTTCTTCATGCTGGCGTCGACGTTCCACGCCGGCAGCGAGAACAAGACCACGGACGTGAATCGCGTCATGTACGCCATGTTCATGTGCAAGGGCACGCTGCGGACTGAGTTTGTGACTTTCCTCGAGTACCCGCCTGAGGTGGCAAAGACGTTCTCTCCGCTCATGCAGGCCCGTCTGGGGTATAAGATCAGTAGCCCGAATTGTGGAATGGTCGATATGAGGGATCCGGCGTTTTTGCTGGATGATAAGTTTGATCCTGAAGCGCCGATTCCGGATTTGGATCCGGATGATGAGTAGAGAAGGAAGGGAAGAGGCATTGCTGGAAATGACGATCTAGTTTTTGCGGGGCATTGTAGATTAGAAGTAGAAGATATTAGGATAACAACGATTCATGTCAGTTGATCCTTGAATCAATGCGCTGGATCCCGACTGAGTGCCATCTAGAAGATGGTGGCAAAAGCCAAAAGAGGGTCTGTTCATGCATGCCATTGCAGGCAATGATGAGTCAAAATGAAGAAGAAGACATCTGTCAAGTGAAGCGTTTGTGTCTCGCAATTGATTATCTTAGCACATGTTTGAAAGGTCTCGAAACTTATCGGTTAAGCCGAACTTGACGGCTAAGGGCTTGACCTTGCCTCGTGCCAATGGTATCTTCTCACGCCCCGAGAATGGACGAACGGATGTATAACACAGCATTGGACAACGAATGGCCACCAAGTAATCTTGCTGTTGATCCATATTTCTGGACTCGCGCTGAAATGCTGCGAATCCGTTCCTGTCCACTCAGGACGATGTCCTCTCCACTCAACAGTCAACCTCTCGAAGATTGACTGGAAATTGAGTCCCGGCCATGAGCCAATGCATGATAGCAAACCGAACTCATACTCTAAAGATCGCATTGCAATACCCCATGTCGATCCGGCCAGCTTCAGTTTTTTTTTTTCTTCTTTGGCAATGAAGATGACCATGAAGCTGTCTCAAGCTTTATTTTCTGGAGGCAGATCACGTGCCGGCGCACAAAGTGCCGTCATCTAACGGCGTGGCATCGGCCTTTCCCGAGGGGGAAGGAGGGGATCGAGCACGCAATCGCACCCTTGCACGTTGTGATTGGAGATCGGACGACGTTATGGCAAAACCGCAATCGGCCAGAGGATGATTAGGTGCGGAGGATGATTTCGTGATGATTTCTTCTCTTCTCTTTTCTTTTACAATTGATACACCAGTCAATTGTCTTCTCAATTGTCTTCCTTCTGTTCATATCGCAGAGGAGCCGTCTCTCCTTCAAATCTCCCTATAACGATAACGATACCCACCCGGCATCCCCCATCCCAAACCCTCAATTGGCCCCCCCCAAACCACGACAATGGCGCCAGGCCTAACAGAGACCGCCCCGACGCCTGCGCACCAGCTGCAGTCCGCACCTGCAAACAAAGCCATCTTCCCCGACGGGATCAAGACCTCGGGCCAGCACCCGCCCATCTACTCGCAGCTGCGGCCGTACGAGGACTTCCCAAAGGAGATCACAGGGCCAACGGTCTGGAAAGCTGAGGACTACACCAACAACCCGGAGCGCTGGACACACGCCTTCAGCGATGAGGAGATCGCTGAGCTCAGCGCCGCGGCTGACGGGTTTATTAAGAGCGGGACTCCGCTGACGGGTATCTCAAAGGTATGTACACAGGCCGGGGGGACCCGCGCCGTTGGGTTGCAGCCAGATGCAGTAGTTCTGCGTGGTACATTCAAGAGCTGACGAGGGCGGCAGGATAACTTCCGCCTGCCTCAGCTGTCGGCGTTCTTGGAGCCGTTGCGCAAGGAGATCATTGACGGCAAGGGCTTCATCCTGTTCAAGGGCTTTCCAGTTCGGGAATGGGGCGTGCACAAATGCGCCGTCGCGTACATGGGGCTGGGCACGTACTTTGGCTACTTCGTCAGCCAGAACGGCCGTGGCCACGTCCTCGGCCACGTCAAGGACTTGGGCGAGGACGCGACCCAGACGCATAAAGTCCGCATATATAGGACTAACGCTCGGTATGTGCTTCTCCCAGCCCCAACGCCCCCGTTACGGCTCCCTTTATCAAAGTCCCATACCGGTGCTGACAGTTGGTTTTCGCAGGCAATTCTTCCACCAAGACGACGCCGACCTGGTCGGGCTGCTGTGCATCGCCAAATCCCTCGAAGGCGGGGAGAGCGACATCGTGTCCACACACCACGTGTGGAACACACTGCAGCGGGAGCACCCGGACGTCGCGCGCACGCTGACGGAGCCCATCTGGTACTTCGACCGCAAGGGCGAGACATCCGTGGGCGAGGAGGAATGGATCCGGACTTCCATCTTCATCCTCGAGACCGGCGGACCGAATCCGCGCGTCTACTCCAAGTGGGACCCGTACTACGTCACCTCGCTCAAGCGCTTCCAGGAAGGGCCCAACGCTGTCATCCCGCCCCTGAGTGAGGCGCAGACGCATGCTATCAAGGTCCTGGAGGAGACGGCCCAGCGCCTGTCGCTGCATATGATTCTGGAGCCGGGCGATATCCAGCTGCTGAGTAATGCGCATCTGTTCCATGCTAGGACGGCGTATAAGGATTACCCGCCCGGTTCGAAGGGTGAGAATGGCAATGAGAGGGTGCGTAGGCATCTGATGCGCTTGTGGCTGGCGACGCCGGAGGATGAAGGGGGCTGGAAACTCCCGTTCCATGATAGTAAGGAGAAGAAGAGGGGTGGCATCCAGGTCAATGATACCCCACCTGTTTGCCCACTGGATGCGGAGTAAGTATGAGAGCTTTCTGGCGTTTTGGAGATAGGTAATTTAGAGCATGAGTTATGAAAATGTAAATGCCGGTTGCTATGCAGAAGCTTGGGAAATGAATGCATGCACCAAACAGTGACGATAACCATGACCGCCAACGCTATGCATATGCCGCCGTGGAGCACTCCTGATCCAGAACAGTTCCAACCCAGCAAAACCGCTCACATGATCCTGCAAAGCGGCATATCAACACCGGATGTTTTCCTCCCTTTACTATCGGCTCTGCCAGGTCCAGCAAACGGCGGGCCAACTCGAATACCGAAGATGACCTTCTCAATAACCCTCGTCGAATCAAAGTCGTAGTCTCCTCTCAGCCCACACCAGGGGCAGTCTTCTTTCGTGGCCCAGACGCCCTTGCGCGAACCAGGGTTACGGGCGCGGCCGTCTGTAAAGGAGGCGCAGTTGCCAAAGTTCCTCCCGTCCTCACACGGTGTGCGGAGCGTGAACCAGGCGTGGGGACAGGTGCGTGAGCGGTGGTAGAGGGCGGTGCACATTGTAATAGTGTTGTGTTGTGCTGGTGATGACTGAAGTAATAGACGGATCTGGATGTGGATGTTGGAGAGGCTGGATGATGTATCGAATGTTGTCTTAATTATCTGGAATATCGTTTGGAGTCCGTTGTGTCTGTGTGACTGTAGTAGTGGATGGAAGAGAAGTCCGCGGCCTGCGCTGGCATATGATTGTCTGTACCGGCATGCAAGAAAGTGGATGGATGGCCAGGACTTCTCGACTGGAGCATGGACGGATGCAGGCCAGGTGCGCTTTTTATATCCCCTTCGAGCAGTCCATTCAGAGTCATACGCCAGTCAATAACAATGAAGCAAATGCTTATTGTGCCCCGGCCCTTCACCGCACCGACAATACCCCGCAATGATGACCACATGTGACAGCATGTGCCCCTGAGCAGTAGTGAATTTCACTCAAGCCGATCCTTTACCACCGTCTTCGGGATCACCACCAGAGGCGTCAGGGTTCTGGATCGCTTGCATGAGTTCGTATAGTTGCCCCAGCTGTTGGTCTGAGTTCACAATCAGCTCTAACATCTAGCAGCACAAAGGGGGAAGGGGTGGCCGCAAGCCACGCACCGCTCATCTTCTCCATCTTGCTCCGATCCAGCTTCTCCTCCCGCCACGAGTCGCCCTCCAGCTTCTGCGCGTACAGCTGCCACTCCGTAAGGAAGCCCACCTGCACAGCCCGCGGCCAAACATTAGCACAGTGAATCTCCAACTTCGACCCTGAGGTATGGGTAAATGTAGGGGAGCCTTCAAACGTACAATATGCGCTGGGTTCTCGACATCTTTGTGAGCCCGGAATTCGGCCTTGACGTATTCGTCCCCTAGCAGCCGCATCTCTGGTGGAAGCTTTCGGTGTGCTCGGAGAAGACGCCTGTACAGCGGGATCGGCGGGAGGAGCGCTAGGGGCGCGGGCCTGAAGCCCCGGCCTGTGCCGGCTGAGGAGGTGGGCGTTGCGAGGAAACGGGGCGAGAGGCGCATCTCGAAGTATACGTCCGGGAAAATACAACCTTCAAATATAGGTCGCAATTGGGTTGTCCGAAGTCGTGGTCACAGTTTTTGATAGTCAGGCGTGAGGAAAACTCGACGGCATGACTTCATCAACACCGACGGCTTTTCCCGTCTCTACGACATTTGGACCTTCTTCCACCATCTGCCCACGGCAATGCTTCCCACGCCTTCCACCTCGCATCTCTCTTTCGACAACATCTACGAGCCGGCCGAGGACTCCTTCCTACTTCTCGACACGCTCTCCGCCCCATCTGAGACCGCCTTTCTCCGCCAACGCTTCGCCGCAGATAATGCGGATCCACGATCTTCCCCCGCGCTGCTGGCCGCGGAGCTAGGGACGGGATCGGGGGTTGTTCTAGCTTTTCTGACGGCTAATGCGGGGGCGATAGTCGGCCGGCGCGATGTCTTTGCAATTGGCATCGACGTGAATGAGTTCGCCTGCAGGGGTGCGAGGCAGACAGTCCAGACTGCTGTGCGGGATTCGAAAATAAGCAATACTGCGGCACCTCCAGACGCCAGTGTACGGCAAACAACATCTGCGTCGGTAAATTCACTGTTAGACTCTTCACATACTCTAGATGGACCAGGCGTCTTCCTGGAGACCGTCCAAGCGGACCTCTCCACGGCCATCCGCTCTGGCAGCAGCGATATCATGATCTTCAACCCTCCTTACGTCCCCACAGACGACCTACCATCCATTCACTTCTCTGCTCCTTCTTCAGACTCACAATCTTCCAGCGGCAGAATAGGCGCCGACTGGGCACGGGACTCACATCTGCTGTCTCTGTCTTATGCGGGCGGGAAAGATGGAATGGAAGTCACGGAACGCTTCTTGCAGCAGTTACCGCAGGCTCTGAGCCAGAGGGGTGTTGCGTATCTATTGCTCTGCCGGGGGAACAAGCCGGAAGAGGTGATGGATAGAGTGAGAGGCTGGGGCCAAGAATGGAAGGCGGAGATGGTCAAAAGTAGCGGGAAGACTGCGGGTTGGGAGAAATTGGTTGTGGTCAGGCTATGGAGAGCGAATGAGGCATCATAATGAAGAGAGTCCATCATGAACAACATAATGTTTGAATGAGTACAACAAGGTATACGCAAAAGCATGGCAATGGTTGGCGCAGGACATGGGAATTTGTGTATACCAGGAGGAATCCGGTATTCGAGGAAGGTCGCGTCATAACAGAAAAGACAGGACCACGTCTCCACTTGGGACTTTTGCATGTATGACTTGCATATCGGTATCAATTCATACCACAGGATCCAGTGAACCAGTGTATTCCACTAGACCGTCGCTCCGTATACGAAGCATATGACTGTTTTCTGTCCAGCCCACAACTCCGGGAAATACAATGCCACAGAAAGTGAGCCCAAGCGCATGCCCTGTCCAACGACGACCACCTCTCAGCTTTCCCATCAACCTAGAATCCCCTCCCACCACCTCTACCACGTCCTCTGAACCCGCCTCTTCCCCTTCCTCTGCCCCTCGGACCACCACCACGACCGCCTCTATCCGCAGCCTCCTTCCTTGCCTTGTTCTTCGGTTTCGGCGCATCGTCGATCAGCAGGGTATCCAGGGGCAGGCTGTCCGGAAGAATGAAGTAGCGTATCGTCGAGCCGCGGATGTTGATGGTGTCAAGGGAGATGGGGTCTGATGTGGGCGCGCCGGACGACCGCGACTTGGGCGTCATCTTCACCGTGCGCAGCGAGGTGTTCATGGTGGGCGAGACGGCCGTGATGGTGCCGTGGACGATAGTCCCGTTTTTGAGCTCGATGGTGACCGTCTCGTTGGCGCATTTCATGAGGAAGCTGGTAGTGGATTAGTTCGTGTTGTCCAGAAGCGGAGTAGTAGATTGGACACCAACCGGACGAGCTTCATGGTTGCGGATGTGGAGCGCAAGGGCGCGCCGGAGGTTCGAAGGATTAGAGGAGGAGAGGTGAGGAGATCAGAACTCAAAGACTCGATGATCTGTCTGCGCTACTTGACGCTCTCGTGCAGCTGGCGTGAGAACTGTCGGTGTGCGCGTCGGCTGCAGCCTGGATTGTCTGCGGGCTGGATAAGCCTTGCTGCTAACCCTGAGTCGAAGGACAGCCAAAGTAATGGGAATTGGAATGAGGCTGCCGTCGCACACACTCCAAAGTTCGTGACTGGCAAGACGTGTGTTTAGCTTGATATGGTGTGGTGTTGCGGCTCTTCTGAACGCACCCAAAATTGAAGATTCGGTTCGGCTAGCGTAGCTCTGCAGGGATGCTGCTAGTGCTCACAGTTACACCGCATATGTGTAAGATACAGTACTGCCAGTCTCTGGCGGTGATGACATGGGACGCATGTCTCAGGGCAGATGTCTCCATAAACAGAGGTGTTCAGCAAGTACGAAGTATTCGGTTCATTCGACTAAAGAATGCAATAGGAGGCATTCCTCCGTGGGGTATAATGATACTAGAATTCGACAATCCCGATAGCCCATGAAGCCTGTATCACCTGTTCCTGACTCGCTTTTCTGCATTCTCCCCTGCAGCTTGACAGCCGCTTGTGATTAAGAGGGTCACCAAATCCACCTTGCTCTCGATACGGCTTAGGGCTCCATCTAGGTTTTGGTGACCTCCGTACACTTTATCGACTTTCGAACCGATCCTATCGAGCTTTGAACCAATCCTATCGAGTTTTGAACCAATCACATAATCGTTCGCCCAAACACTTGTGCAAACAGCGGTAATCGCTACTACTGTAGGAAGTAATAACGATTTAAGGACTGCTTCGTATTGAAACTTAAGATAAATAATGATGATAAAAGTATTAGGATAACTTACAGGTGTTCTTTAATATGGAACTCATAGATTCGTAGAAAATTAAGGTATCTTAACTACCTTATGAAGGCCTAGAAAAGATTGTTAGTAATCTGATTTAATCTATCTGATAACCATATTGCTTAACTTACCTGGTAGCAGAGGATAGGAGTGGGTAACAGTACCTTTTTTGTATACTTCTTTGACTGTGCTGCTGGTTGATGGTGCGTACGCTTGACAACCTATGGGATCTTCAGAAATAGTTGCAGTATTGGTGTCGTATGAAGGATGGTAAGTCTAAGGTGTACCGTACTGATGCCATAAAAGCGGCAAGAATAAGCGAAAATGATGACTAAGGTCCTTCAAACGGATCACCATGATGGAAGCTGCCAACCGGTGGTAGCTCATGAATTGGCATCGCCGTGGTGCCTGAACGAACGAACAATTGGTGACAGGCAGCCACCAAACAATGAGACAGGGGTAGACGTCACAGAACCACAACAACTGCCTGACGCGCTCCTAGATCCCTGTCCTACCACCTGTTCACTTGATCGACCTTTGTTGTCCTGTACAAATACCCTAGACTTCCTACGAGCTGGCCTCGGAAGAACACGCCGGAGCGCCCTAGAACGCACTTCTCCGCCATAGACGCCTTCACGAATCCTACGACCTGTTTGCATATAGATACGCTTCCGTCCTAACGCCCTCACGATCATCCGCCAACTCTACTACTGTATCTCGCGCCTCAGCCTACCGCGCCCCGGAGCAACCATGTCTAACTTCATGACCTCCCTCTGGGAATCCATCTTTACGCCGGGTCCGACACCTACGCTTCTAATCGCGACCAACGCCTCATTCCTGTGTCTTCAGCTCGTGCTGCTCGCGCTGCTATTGGCCACCTACAGCATCCACTTCGCCATACTCTCAGTGCTCAGTGCGGGGCTCTGGTGGGGCATAAATTGGTTCGCGAGCGAGTTGGCGGCTGAGACTGCGCGACAGGCGCGGGAGAAGGAGGCAGAGAAGGCCCGCAGGGCTTCCGAAGGGGACGAGGACGGGGAGGGAGAAGTGGGCGGAGATGAAGGAGGCGGGGAGGATACGGAGACGGAGAAGGACGTCAAAGGAGGGATACGACCTGCAAAGGAAGAGCTGGAGGAAATACCCGCGCCCACGCTGGCACAGGAGGGCAGTTCTAGTGTGGAGACTCTGCCAGTGGAGGCAGCGCCCAGAAAGAGAGGGACTGCTGCTGAGGTTGCAGCGGGGGAGGTCAGCGGCACAGACAGTGAATGGGAGAAGGTAGAGGGTTGATCGAGATGTACTGCACGGACAGCGAATGAGAGAAGGTAGAGGGTTGATCGACAGATTGATCGACATGTATTGCGCTTATGATAAGATTTCGGGGTTGCAAAGCATCTCGATGGAGCTCAGTTGGATCTACGATGCTTCATCGTCTATCAGATCTGGCTGAGGTCTATTTATCGATACGGGATACCAGCAACAGGGAAAACTTTTACAGACGCTGGGACGATCGATTTGATTTGAAGACATAGTTCGATACCATTACCTCCGGCGTATTGCTCTGGATTAGCACTTCAATAGGATGCCATGTCGGGCCTCCTCCTCTCGTATCTCAAACATGACTTGGACACCGATAAACAAGCATATGCAGGCTGCCAGAACGAAAAGAAGTCCTAGGATTGCGTTAGTACGTAATCCAGAGCCATCGGGATCATCATCTTCCAAATATCCTTACCGCCATATGATCCCACAATACCCTCCACCAATCCTTTCAAGCCATCTAAGCCCAAAGCGAACCCTATCAAGTTGATGGCCATCAAGAACAAGATTTGAATGGCAGCCCCAATACCTGACAGGACCCGATATGCTTCTGGATGCGCAGCCCATTTGCGACGCGGGAATAGATACCGGGCCAGTAGCTCTGGTAAAATGAAAAATGTGATCAACCAGCCCCACATGAGCAGTCTCAGATTGATATCATGCCACAAGGCGACGAATGTGAAGACGGCGAGATAGTTCACCGTAGCCTTCGCAGGAGATGTCCGATCACCACCCAAAGGAATATAAATGTACCTGATAATCCACCGATTTAAGCTCCGATGCCATGACCGCCAGAATGCAAGCGCGGAGTAGTTGTTGGACATGCAGCGGACCATGTTCTCTGGCGGGTCGACACCATCAATCAGTGCCCAAAGGCGGAAGAAACGCCATGGTAGAAGGAGTTTGAGCCAGATGATGTGCAGATTGAAATAGCCTAGCATGCTCAGCTGAAATGGCGTATATACGGACCAGTCCGGGTTGGATTTCGAGATGGCTACCGCGTAAATGAAATGGAGTATGAGCTCCATACTGAGAAGTGCCAGCGCGAACCGGATGCCATAGAGCGCGGTGCGGCGAGGAGTGATGCTGGAGGGCGGATAGCGGAGCTGGGAAAGGTAGTCGTTGAAGGTGACGATCGGTCCTGCAATATACAAGGGAGCATAGATGGCGTATGCAATGAAGTTTCGGAACGAGTAGTCCTTAGCAGATGCTGAAATGCTGACCCGATCACGTTCAGATAGGTTGGCAGGATCGAGCTGCTTCTTCTTTGGGGTATTAATGACCAATCCAGATGTAGAGATGAACATGTCCGAACTTACTTCAATGGGGCTGCTTCCGCGCGAGGCCAGGCTCCAGTAATAGTCCATATTGAAGCTGATGAAGCGGAGCACACTCATCTTGAAAAGCACCTCCCATCTCGGCTGAAGACCTCCATAGCTGTCTAGCCAAGCGCCCCATAGCACAGTCACACTCGTCGATTCTGTGGCAGAAGAGCCTGGTTTAAGAAATGCACCGATGTCTGCGTATCGGTAACCACCACATAGCTCATTGGCAAATAATATCCCAATATTAAACGCCCAGGTGACTGCGGGAATATACGGCCTCGGAAGTCGAGTTGCAATTGAATAGTTGAGGTAGAGGATGAGAAATATTTTGAACGCCGAGAATCCATGCAGAGCAACGATGAAAATGCACCCAAAAAGTACATCAAAAGATATGCGCCGGTCCATGCGAGCATCCGCAGCAGCAGAGGGGTTCAGAGGTTGTTGGCCGGCGCCGACAGTGCCTTGACCAGGAATTGGATTATAGGACTCATAGATCCTGCGGAGAAGAGGGTGTAAGACAAGGAATATTGCTAGATATGGAATATTATCGCGAAATCCGGAGTACTGCATATCCGAGTTATCCTACAGAGAAAGACATTAGCTCCAGGACATTGCAGGATCAAAGGAATAAGCCCTATGATGTAATTGATACATACTACTTTGCGACCAGGGATCCAGCCCGGCGACAACAAGTGCTCGAATTTTGGATAGTTGGGATCCGAGGCTATCCATATCAGCTACCACCCAAGTCTACCCCTTTTGGGGCTGTACGGGGCTGACCTTTGGAGACATCGGAGCAGGCCTTGAACATCTGCGGTACGACCGTTATGAAGGCGAAGTAGTAGACAAAGAACTCCGGCGTCCTCCATCGTGGTTTTGAGACAGTGTCAGACCTTGGATTCCCCGTGGAAGCTCGCCCATTGGGAGCTCCATCCTCTCCGGGCTTGGCCTTGGTAGAGTCAATTTGAGCTTCAGCTAGCTGTCTGGTAGGGGTCGACGAGCTGATGGTGAACCTAGTATCCAGGGTATCAAGGGAGTATGTACTCCGCAAAAAGTCCAGTAATATCATGCCGAATGCATTGGGCACTTCTGTTGCGACATGCACTCAAGGCTCTTGTAAGATGGAAGTCGCGTGGTTCTTTCACTGGACTTAGACGCGCCTAAAGAGGTCGGAGCGGAACGCCAAGAACCGGGGAGCATCACATTTCGACTTTGTTGCGACTGGCATGCTCGCGACAAAGATACCCAACCTCCTCCCACACTCTTCCCATCTCCATAAGACGATCCCCCCCTGCGCACCCACGGGAGAGATCACATATCTGGATTCTTGGTCCAGCGGCGACCTGGGTGACTTGACGAGATGGCAGCTTTGAACTCGTCAATACCCCCCTCCAGCGCCGAGTATGGCGGGGGTGAGTACTTCATCTCTCGAAGCTGCAATTGCTGACGGTTGTATTCGTAGATGAAATCTCTGCACTCGTGCTCGATCCAGGCTATTCAATCACTCGCGCCGGGTTCGCGGGAGAAGACATTCCAAAAGCAGTGGTCCCGTCATACTATGGTGTGCGAGGTGCGGGCTCCGAGGAGAAATTACTCTTCGGGGACAATTCAATTCATACACCTCTTCCCGGACTGGAAATCAAGAACCCAATGTCGAAGGATGGTACAGTGGAAGACTGGGATACTGCGATCAAGCTGTGGGAATACACTATCACTTCACGGTTGACCAGTGGAAAGCAAGGAAACCCGCTGGCAAACGGGCTCAATGACCCGCAGAACGGGGACTTGGATACTGCGATGGAGGGGGTGGAAGAGAACGAGAAGCCTTTGGAGGAGAACCCGTTACTGATGACCGAAACCGGCTGGAACACCGTCAAAGCGCGGGAGAGGAGCATTGAGGTAGCAATAGAGAACTGGGGAGCTCCTGCATTCTGGTTGGGACGGAGTGGCGTCTTGACAGCGTGAGTTATACAACTTTGAAGCTAAGCTTTGGCTGGAGAACTCTTATTGATGCTATTTTGCTGCCAGGTTCGCGGCCGGAAAAGCGTCAGCCCTCGTTATTGATGTCGGCGCATCGAACATCTCGGTCAGCCCTGTGCATGACGGCCTTCTTCTCAAGAAAGGTAGGTACAAGTGGTGGACTCAAGCCAGAACAATTATTAATCGACTCAAACTTAGGTGTACAACGATCGCCCCTGGCTGGTAACTTCGTTTCTCAACAACTTCGACTACTGTTTTCCACTTCGCAGCCTCCTATTGAGTTAATACCACATTATCTCATACAATCAAAGACACCCGTGGATGCCGGAGCCCCTGCGCAAGCTAAATATAAGTCATTCGCCGATCCGCCGCATCCGTCATTCCGAACCTTGCAGGAGGAGCGGATCCTTACAGAATTCAAGGAATCCGTTGTGCAGGTCTATCCAGGGCCAGGCAAACTTAGCGGAAACGCACAAGGTGAAGAGATGATCAAGCAAATGCCGGGTAGACCGTTCGAGTTTCCAAATGGATGGAACCAAGTTTTCGGCCCTGAGCGGTTCCGTGTCACAGAGGGTATCTTTGATGCCAAAGCAGCACTGCATGTACGTCTTCCGGGACCCTCTTAAATGGGAACTTGCTAACACTGTCAAGGACGCCCAAAATCCTGCTCCTACTCAAGCCCAGACCCTCCTTGCTCTTGTTCAGGCTGCTCTGTCCGCAGTCGATGTTGATATCAGACCGCACTTACTGAGTAATGTGGTTGTCACGGGTGGTTCTAGCTTGCTCTATGGTTTCTCGGACCGAGTCAATAATGAGCTTATGACACTGTACCCCGGCCCGAGGGTGCGCCTACATGCGCCCGGAAACACTGCTGAGCGGAGATTCGCAAGCTGGCTCGGAGGGAGCATTTTAGCAAGCTTGGGAACCTTTCACCAGGTAACCTTCACATCCTGTCTCTGTTATAACGATCCTCTAATCGCTCTTTTAGATGTGGATCTCGAAGAAGGAGTACGAGGAACATGGAGCAAATATTGTTGAGAAACGCTGCAGATAAACTCCCGGGCAATTTGACAGCGTCTCTGAGGGCCTTTCTCGCCAAAAGCTTGTTTGTTTTCGAAATTGGTTGGGCGTCGGTGGGGTAAAGGATGGAATCAT
Organism: Symbiotaphrina buchneri; assembly: GCA_001599915.1. Classification (NCBI taxonomy): domain Eukaryota; kingdom Fungi; phylum Ascomycota; order Symbiotaphrinales; family Symbiotaphrinaceae; genus Symbiotaphrina; species Symbiotaphrina buchneri. The sequence continues at coordinate 43,429 of BCIG01000001.1, read as the reverse complement.
TGTGAATGACCCATTGAACTGGCGTTTTCCCGCTCGCAAGGCGATATAGAACGTAGCATAGGAATGTGTAAAATAAGATAATGGTGCATTCGACAAGGGAGCAATGCGTGGGGTTGTGGTGCAACTTCGTACTGTCAAATACCAGAATTTACTCTTATGCTCTGACCATATCAACCCCCTTGTACTTGGTCGAAGTAGCTCCAGGGGTATTGCGGGGATCGACAGCTGGGGTCAACCGGCGCCTGAACCGGTTTCTTCGCTTCAGTTACTGCTTTCGGCACAAGGCATCCTCACCTTGTGAGATGCGGACCGTGACACTGCCCGTCCGACAAACGCAACTACAAGCCACTGCTACAGTTATTGCTACTGCCAAACGGGCGGTCTGCTCTGGACATTCACCTTCTTCGATGTATGACCCCAATCAGTGTCTACTCCCCTCTGCCCACATCTGCCGATCCATGCTCAAAGCTCGGTGACATCTCACCTGGCCCGACCAAAACAAATCCGTCAACAACCATCCAGGTATCCCAAAATGAGCGCAGGCCTGTCTGATCTTGAGTCAAGTGATGGGGAATCCTTCTACGACGATGCGATAGATGCTACATCCACCGGCTTTAGGGACCGAAGTGCTTCTGGCGGTCAGCCAGACGTGGGCGACTCAAATCCGCGACTCAATATGGGCCAGGCGAACGGTCTTCCGACGCGGACACTGAAGGGAAAGCAGAAGATGGCACCGATGAACGCAGACAGGAAGAAGCCGCTGAACCTTTTAGACCTGCCTATGGACATCTTGAAGGAGATTGTTAAAGAGGTGCGACTAAACGTTATTGCCAGCAAGTTGACACGGATCAGAAATAACGACATACCTCAGGTTACCCATACGAATGATCTAACAGCGTTAGCTCTGACACATTCAGCTCTTCATCGCCTGGCAATTCCTCATATCTATTCTCGGTTTGACATAGTGTGGCCGGATGCTCATACAAGCGTGGACCCTCGAACGGGTGTGGACGCATTGACTTACGGCCTTGCAACCCTGGTCATGAGCGAAGAGATCTTCGGGGAAGCACCCTCACAAAATCAAGTGAGGTGCCATAGCTTCACATGCCGGCAGTGTGGAGCGGTCAACCGGGAGGAGGATACCACTACACTCTCACCCTTGGATGGCCAGCCTAGAAAACGAAGGAGAGGAAACCATTTCTCGCACTACATTCGAAAGTTCTCTCTCGGGAACGGACCGAGGGATTGGGTTCATGAATACTTGGTGACAAAGGAAGGAGGCAAGATGCTTGGAACGCTGGTTGCGCTGGCCGTAGCCAGGATGCCCAATCTCGAAAGTTTCATATGGGACATGCCCACTGGTATCGTGCGGGATGTCTGGCAAGCCCTCTCATACCTTGGTGAACCGAAAAATGGCGAGGAGTGCAAGTTGGAACGACTCTGGGTTCGATGGCATGACAATACCGAGCCTGCACTTCTCAACAGTCTGGCGAACACACCTTCACTACCACCTCTTCCTGCAGCATTTGTGGCGGTTCCTCCCATTCAAGCTCCGGTACTTGCTCCAGTTGCCATCCCGACTCCTGCAAGTGGATTTGCAAACAATGCGCCTCCGCCACCTCCGCCCATTTCGCCGCAGATCAATGTCACGCCATCCAATAATGTCTGTGTCCAACATCCTACATTTTCGATATTACCTCCGCTGAAGAGTCTCACTGTCCTCGATATTGATGAAGTCAGATACATTGATGAGATGAGGCTGCTGATTCGCAAGTCTCGAACTCGGCTCCGGGAATTGCGAGTTGGTATTGCAAGACATGCCCACACGCGACCATGGAATAACCTTGCCGCTGGGGTAGAAGCATGGGCGGATACAGAAAGAGATGACGGCGTTCTGGGGGCGCTGCTAGGGCAGGTCAAGAAGAGAGGTCCTCCTGCTCGGCCTGACAACGTTGCAGAACAGTCAACGAGCTCCACAGTACAAAATCTCGGCGTACCTGGACCCGCGAACCAAAAATTGGGTGATGTTAGTGAACCGCAGGGATCGCTGAAGGCGGTGCCTGGTTCATCATCACTTCTCATCTCGCCGCAGCAAGAGGCAGTCAATCCTCTGGCTGTGACTGTGGACCATATCTTAGAGACAGCGTCGGCATTGGAAAACGTCACACCTCCCCCGCATACGCTAAGTGGTCGCAAGCTCGCGGCCTCATCAACTCTTCATGTCTCAAATGCAGTTGACACAGCTCACGAACAAGGTGCTGACGATGTTAAACTCCGCCTGGACATTCTTGAATTAGAAAGGGTCGCACTCTCTGTCTCTACACTACTGCGAGAGCTCGACTGGTCTATGCTTACGACACTTACGCTCATCCGCTGCCAGCACCACGAGCAGTTATGGAAGAGTCTGCGGAGGTCGTTCGCACCATCAATGAAGAAGATGCCTGGATCTCTGTTGGCGGAATACGAAGGCCTTGAAACTCGAAGATCAGACCGTTCCTCTAAATCTGACTACTTGTTGAACCTACAGAGGATACACACCGACACAGTCTCAGCGTCCTTGATATCATTTATAAAAGACGCGCTGCGACCAAACTCTCTGGAAGTCCTCATCCTGCAGGATCGTCATCCATATTCCTCAAGCGTGACTATCGACAACATCTACAAAGGTCCGCTTCGTCGACATCGCGGTAGTTTGAAGAAATTAGTCATCGATAGCTGCGACAGTCTTGCGGAGAGTCATGGCCCGACGAACCGGAAATCGCGGAAATGGATGCTGCCACGGGATGCCCTCACCTTCATCACAAGCGGCAAGATGCCCGCTTTACGTGAGCTCGGCTTCTCTGTTGAGTACAAAGATTGGGTAAGGACTATGATATTTGACTCAGAGCACCGTGCTGACATGTCAACCTAGCACTACTTTCTCCAACGCCTCCCTTCTATTCCTCATCTCCGTGCCCTATATCTGCCTTTTATCGCCGATCATGTACATGGATCAACCTTCGACGCTCGCGAAATGGCCCTCCAGGTTGTTGATATTGTAGCCATACGACCGGAGATCGAGCTGTGCTATATGGGTATCACAAGCAAATGTTTCGAGATCCTTGAGACCCGAGCATTCTTCTCAGCAGAACCTGACCGAGATGGAGCCACAGCTGTTCATGGCGGATGGTTGCATGATGACACAGCGAGTGAAGACGACGAAGATGATGGTGACGATGATGATGAAGATGAGGATGATGATGATGATGATGACGACGACGACGAGGATGATGGGGACGAAGCGGCAATGATGAGCGCGGCAGCAGATCCTGATGAAGATACGGATGTGAGTGACGGCGGAGATGACTCGGACACGGAATCAGTGGGCAGTAGTGCAGTGGGCGACAATGGAAAGGCGAGGTTGAGAGTGAGGGAGATCTTGTTCTATGACGACAAGGTTACGATCTTCAAGACGAGGCATGCGAGACTTTAGGACGGGTCCATTGCAGATGGCCATACATTCATGATGCATCGGGGCGTTTGGTTGAGGATATTGCTCGACTGGCTGGCGTCAGGGACACGAGCCCGACCCTCACAGCAGGAGATTCGCTTTAGCTTTGCACGCACGGCGCTGGGAAATACCATGATGAATTTGTTCCTTCATCCCACGGTCATACCACGGTCATACCACGGCTGGCCCTAGATGTGCATCCAGCTTTTCTAAACAGCAGCCCTTTGTAGGCTCTCAAACGAGCTCCTGCCATCAACCCCTCCCCTCAAACACTTCAAATCTTCCAGTGCAGGTGCCCCTGACCGCCTGTCCCTAGACTGCGTAAACGAAATAAATAAGGAATGCCAACATCAGAAGCAAGTACTGGGAAAGACTGCATCTTTATATTTGCTAGATATGCATCTGAGAAGTACAAATCAGTTAGACCGTATAATTTGATAGCACGGAGAATATTGGGTTGCATTTGATAAAGCAGCAAATTGCTTGATAAGGTCGGTGCGGCGTACCCCCTGGTCATACTCGCCCCTACCTCTTCGCCGGACAGCCCTTCCGCACAGCCTACATCGCACACGCAATCTGCTCTTATGCGATGTTTCACCAGTCAACGAGGCTCCCACATCTGTGCACCCTATTGCTCTCATATGGCTAGCAGTGGGAGATCGGCGGGCATGACCTGTGGAGCAAGCAGGGCCACCCCTGTTTCATGGAGGTCCTGCTGACACCAACGCATTATTCCCAAAGTGCCGGACGGCAATCAAACTAGTGCACGTTATTTGCCCTTCCTCGAAATAGCTTCGTATATCTCCGCTATCCTCACTCCAAGAATTCCGATTGTTATATGCACGCCGTCAAAGCCTGAGAGATTGTACGCACCCTCAGCGCCGTCATGGACTCTGAGACAGCAATCGCGGAAGAGCCCGCGAGTCCGGGCAAGGGTAAAGGCAGAGATGATACGGAGGATAGCATGTCGGCAGAAGCAGAGGGAGATGATGTCGACGAAGAGGCAGAGGCAATCTTGAACGCAATACCTGTTCATCCAATCGCGGCCATGCAAGGGGCACTAGAAGAGTCGATGCTCGAGACTGCGGCGGACGAGGATACCGAAACCCCTTCTCGAAGCTCAAAGCTCCCGGACGCCACAACTCGAAGACAACAGCTACTGGAGCAAGATGCACACGAGGAAGCGGTTTCGATGAGGTGGGAGAACATGAGCGCCGGTTCGAGCCGGGGAAAGACCCAATATCATGCGTTATGGAAGCTGATAGCCCAACTCACGTTCGGTGTCCATCTACTATACAATAATATGGCAAAGTCCGAGGAGGACGTCATTCTAATATTGAAGAAGCATGTGGAAGACATAGACGCGCTGTTGTTGCGGGGTAAAGAGGATTTGGAAACGGCATTGGCGGATATTCAAGAGCGGTCCAAGTACCTACGTGTGCCGATCGAGCACCTTGATGTGTTTGAAATGATGCTGGGAGACCGGGATTACAGATCTTCTATACTTCTGGGGAACGAGCGAATTGACCATGTCATTACGAGGACGAGAAAAGGCAGGGAGACAACATTGGATGAAGTTCGCAAGGCCATGCAAGCTATGGAGCAATTCGACAAATATTTGAAAGCTCTGGATGTTAGCCCGCAAAGAGAAGGGGAATTTCTGCCCGTCTACAGAGCTATGGTAGAGAACTCGGAAGGATGGCTTCTGTGCCTTCAAGAGATGCTGGTGACGAGTAACGACTTGAACGCTTCTTTGACAAGGCTGCATAACATGACGGTAGATATCAATCGTCGGGCGGATGCCGCAACTGGTCCCAGGAAACATAGAGTAAGTCTCTCCCTGTACACCGAGCATGCTTTATTCCATCTACTGATAATAATACAGCGCATCTTGTCCTCGCGCCATGCCTCCATCATCGACAGCCTCTCAGCCTTGACCCCGCAGACCACCAAGCAGTCTCAGCATCTGACACCTGCATCTCCGTCATTACACCTGTTTCCGCCTCCATCCCGCCAAACCCAAACAGGCCCATCCCCTCTTTCGCGGCCACCGACCTCCGCACCTGCTGCACAGCCCTTATCCAACTCCAAGCCTCCCTCAAAACCCTCCAGCACACGCACCTCGTTGATATCAAAACTTGCCAGGCGTTTTCTGCCACAACGCATGTCTTGGAAGCGATCCAGCGGGGAGAGACAGACTGAGTCGAAGGTAGACGGCAAATCATCGAATGCGGCTTCCTCGGGTCTAGCTACTCAGTCAGGAACGGCACAGAAAGCCAGGGGTGATAAGGGAAGGACCAAGCGCGAACCAACCTTGAGAAGCACACCAGTTCTATCGTTGTTGTCTTTACCGTCAGCGACAATTACGCTGCACCTGAATGACACGGTCAGGTTCCCTGGCATCACCGACGAGGGGCCGGTCGATGCTCCTTGCGCTGAGCCAGGCACTGCCATGGTCACAGATGCACCAGAAACTACTCAGTTCGCAGCTCAGCAACTCAATAACGTAGTGGACTCCACCTCAGCGCCCAATCCTCCCACGGCAAACACAGCTCCCACAACCATGACCACCACCTCTCCGACCCTGAATCAGCCGCATAGTCCCGTCACACCTACCACAGTAACAAGTCCTGCACCCAGCCCCGGGCTTCCTTTCCAGAATACTCCGCCGGGTCCAAATAGTCCAGCTAACAACGCCATACCGGCCAAAGCGGCATCCAAGCTCGGACTCGTGCTGACTGTCCCTTGGAGGCGGAAATCAGGGGTTACGGAGGAACCGTCGGTCAAGGGCGAGCAACCGAAGGACGAGAACGGCGAAAAAGGTACTGCTGCTGTTCCTAAACCGGTCCCAAACGAGAACCCTTCACCAGCCGGCGAGCTGGAGAGTCGGCATGAGACGACCACATGAATGCAATGGTGGCATCTCTTCATCTGGGATGAGTGAAATTCCCCAACGTGAGGTCAGTGTACAGTGCCGCCGGCGATGCGAGAAAAGGGAGCCGGCTGCAGAGATTTCTCGAACGTGAATAGAGGCTAACTGTCAATAATCTGGACTGCAACTTCTGGTGGAGGATGAATCTTTCGCTTGTATATGACATTTCTCAGGCGTTTCACATGCAGCATGCTCTGGCATTTCCTTTCTTCAAATATMCCCCCGCCTGCATAGCATAGCATAACATTGCGAATAATATTATTGCTCGTATATAATCTCTGTTTGTCTCGACGATTTATTAGTATCTTGCTCATGAGATGGATGGGAGCTCTGTTGGAATGGAAATCCTAATTGACTATCAATGTGATGTTGACCCGTTGAGATGTCTGTGTGACTAGATTCATAGACGGTGATGCGGGGCTGATTCACTCTCCGCTTATGGTACCCTCCGAGGATCCTGTTCTGGCAATCACATGTAGAAAATTGCTGGCTCTTAAAATCCTTGATGAATAACATCTGGTCTACTAGTAATCCCTATTGTACAGGTTACAGATACCCAGGCGCCGCTTGCCCAAGAAATATCCCGATCCCTAACTATCAAGCTCCATCTTCTCCGCTACCTCCGTTTGATCATCCTTGATCTCGTGCACGGTGACATACTTGCTAATGTCCTCCTTCGTGATGACCTTTTCGTTCAAGATAGCAGTCGTCCCGCGCCTGAACAGATAGCTCTTCTGTTTCGGCTCCCGCCGGTTCGGGGTGATGAAGTTCCTCAACAACGTCGCCTTCTCTTCTGTAATGATGCAGACATCCACATTCGAACCAGAGCCCAGATCGTTGAAGATACCGGCTTGGATTGCGTCCGCCGCCAGCTTGACAGCCTCGTCCCGAGTCATGTTCGGCTTCCAACCTGTCTCGAAGACCGCCATTGCGGCGAGTGAACCGGAACCCATGGTGACGTATGGTAGTTTGTCCGTGCTACCGTGGGCGTGGACCGTGAAGAGGTGAGTGCCAGTTGGATCGACACCAGCCACCACCAAGTATGCGCCAATGTGTCCCTGATATCTGAAAAGGTGCTGCTTAAGCATGGTCATGCATGTTGCAACACGGGGTTTCCGGCCGGTGGAGAGGGCATGTAGTTCGAGGTTCGAGGAGATGAGGGCTGTGGTGAACTCAGTGTCTGCGGCGGTACCAGCACCTGCACACCATATTTGCGGGGAGATGAAGTGAAGTTTCTCGCAGTTCTGTGAGAGAAGAAATGATTAGTTTATGGCGATGAATCTGTGGTGCAAGGTTGCCTACCTTGTCAGCGACAATAGGACCGCTTGTTGCTCGAGTGTCTGCTGCTATCTGTAGAATGGGAATGTCAGCCATGTATCCAAGATGCAGATTGATGCAAGAAAACAGCAAGAATAGCTGGAGCTCAGGCAGATGACAGAGCTCCGAAGCAATGCTTGGGCCTGTAGGTAGCACTTACCACCACACCTCCATCGAATATACAACCAACAATGGTCGTACCAGTACTTGTGGCCTTCGGTAATGGTACACCTTGAGCATGGAGCGCAAGATTGCGGTTGTGGTTGGAGAAGTCGAAGCCAGGCATGATGACGGAGAGTGAGCTGTGAAGGGGAGACGGGGTGTTCGAGGCCTTTCACGACCGGAGGACGTCGAGCAGTTTGTATCCCTCAGATCCGGCGGGATGTCCCTGGAAGCGCAGCCGGTAGGGTCGAAGGAAGGATGCTGAGATGGATGGGATAATGTGCTGAACCCGTGGTGACGACGTGGTCGATGCCTGGCCTGGTGTTGGCTCTGGCCGTTGTTGCACGCGAGCTGGGAGAGCTTTCGGCAAGTTCCGTGCGTCCTACCGATGCTTTCCATGCCCGTGTGCCTACGCGATTCTTTTGTCGGTGCAACCAAACAAGCAGACAAGAGCAGCGCTGCTATCAGAGAATTCGAACCATGGCCCATAGCTGGCAATAATCTTGCGGGAAACTGGAGTGAAGCATGAGGCTGGATTGACTAGGTCTTTCCGCAAGCCCCAGAAGATCGCCATCCCGGCCGCGACCTTCACTACATTCCTTTCATAGCAGCAACGATCAACATTATCACAATTTTGGTCGCCGCTCGTTACCTCCGCCATCCCTTCTTTCTCATTTTGATCTGATAAAGATGTCTTGGAGCTTTGCAAACGCTGGGGCGAGCTCCCCTTTTGCACAAGCGGGTGGCAGTTCAAATGCCCAGGCGCAGGTCGGCCCAGATCTGGAGGAGATATCAACAGAGGTTGGTGCATAGTATCCTCTCTCAAGTCGGTCAACTAATTGCCTATGTAGGGTCTTGGATTCTCTGCCTTTTCTGGAGAAGCCAAAGTTCGACTGCTACCTTCCTCATGGCCATCCGATGCCCTACCCGCTCCTACATCTTCGCTCTTGAGCATTGCGCAGAATAAGGGTCTAATAGCCGCAGCAGGACCAGACATGGTTGTTGTTGCAAGCACAGAGGCTGTCCGACAAGCCTTTCTGTCCGATGCTTCCTCCCAGGATAGCAATGTCCGGCCGTTCGAACCGCAGCTGAAAATCCAACTTGGGATGAGGGTATCACAACTTGCATTCTCCTCAGACGAAAGCTCGTTGGTCATATCAGCGGAGAGTGGTGGAGGTCTAGCAGTTTACGATGTCCAAGCACTCATGCAGGGAAATACCCAACCTGCATTCGAGATATCGACCAACGGAACAAGCCTAAGGCAGCTGATCCCCAACCCGACCCCGGAGAGAGCCGAGCTGTTCGCATTGGTTACTAGTACTGGAGGACTAGCTATTGCGAACTTGAAAGAGCGGAGATTAGTCTCAGGACCAAACGGGGAGATTATCAAGGATGGGGTCAGCTGTGTTTCGTGGAGCAATAGGGGAAGACAACTTGTTGCAGGACTGGGCAATGGTACCGCTTACCAAATGACTCCTGAGGGCGAAGGAAAGGCGGAGATACCTAGACCTCCGAATCTTGAAGGAGATCAGCATGGTAAGTGATCCTTTCCGCTTTCAAGCCGAGTAGTGCTGATGCATGACAGTGTCATCAATATCCTGGCTCGGGAACGACCTATTCCTGATTGTCTACACCCCAACTTCTTTCGAACCAGGCATCATACCACCATCCACATTTTATTTTGTTACACGAACACCGAAGACGTCAAACTTCACCTTCCAAAAACTTCCAGAGCCATGCTCCCCATTTGGTCTAGACCGATCACCCCCTCATCACATTATGCTGCGGCTGAGAGATTTCCCCCCTAATCTCGAAGATCTGGTCGTGGTAGCTTCAACAGCTTCAACAGACATTGGGCTAGCAACCCGTTCAAAGGTGCCACTGACGCAAGATGCGCCAGCTGACATAATTACGAACACATATACTACAATGACTATGGCTGATGATTCAAGAAGGGCTCAATTGTGGATGACGGACGACATGTCAGATACATCCCCAATTGGCATGGTCTTGGATCTTTCTGCGAAGGAAAATGCGAAGCAACCCATCCCTGGTGATGAGATGACGGAATCACGCACGCCTCTCCCGGCATTACTGGTGCTCAATAATGAAGGAGTTCTTGGAGGATGGTGGATCGTATACTCAGAAGCAGTCCGACAAGGAGTCGCATTCCCGGGATTAGTCGCGGTTGGCGGACAACAACCTCCTGCCACTCCAGCAACTCCGCAAGTGCAATCGCAGCCGCAGATACAGAGCATCAGTCAATCTCCTTTCGGCTCTCAGCAGCAGCAGACCCCAGCATTTGGACAAAGTTCCTTTGGCAAACCTGCAGTCCCAGCGCTTGGCAGTACAAGTACACCGGGCTTTGGGACTACTGGTGGGCTGGGACAGCGTAGCTCACCGTGGGGCAGTGGAGCAGCCTTTGGTTCCGTTGCACCGCTTGGTCAAAAGAGTTCTCCATGGGGCAGCTCTGCAAGTGCTGGTTCTCAAGCCCCTTCCACAACATTTGGACAGCCCAGTAGCCTCGGCCAGAAGGCCGCTGGTTTTGCTAGCTTTTCTGGTCCTAGTCCTTTTGCTTCAGCGTCTACAAACAACGCAAGTGGTTCTGGAGCATTTTCGTCTTACGCAACAAATGCTGGTGGTTTTGCAGCAGCAGCCTCCCAAGCAACAGGCCAAAGCCCATTCGGCAAGCCAGCCGAGGGATCTTCTTTCGGACTTGGATCAGGAATGGATACAAGTAGTAGTTTCGGCGGCACTAATACACCAAAGACGGATCAACCGTCAGGTTTCGGAGGTTTCCAACTTGGCAGCACTTTCAAGCCGGATGGGACAGCCAAGGATGATGCGCCGCGTCCAACCGCAGAAGGACAGGGAGGCTTATTCTCCGGTTCTAGTTTTATGTCTGCTCTTAACCAGACCGCGGAAACGGCGGCATCCGTTCCTGAAAGCAAAGAGGAAGATATGGATGCCGAGAGCGTTGCCAGCTCGGACAAGGAAGAGACATCCCGGCTAGAATCTACAACCCCGCTTGCGACCCCTGCTGCTCCAAAGACATTCAATTTTGCGCCGCCCCCATCCAGCACAAGTGGTCCAGAGCCTCCCGCAAACACCGAGACTCCACAAAAGCCTGAACAAACCGACTCGACTACTCCCACAGAGACACCTCTAAAACCGGCAGAACCACCTTTACCACCAGCTCCATTCCCACCGTCACCAAAGATCAAAAGTGAACCTGACAACGAAGATACCGGAGTCCCCAATATACCAGAACCGCCGTTACCACCGGACTCAACTACCAAGCCAAGCTACGCTGCTGGCGACTCTTCTGCTTCTGAAGCATCTCGGCAAGGCGCTGATGATGCACCTCTACCTCCAGATTTCTTGCCTCCTAAGAGCGTCCCAGAGAGCCCTAAGGGCGAAGAGCCAGCTTTGCCAGAGGAGAGCGACGAGGAAGGGGAGGAATCTGGGCCGTCCGAGGATGAAGGCGAGGGATCCAGAGCGTCCGAGGAGGAAGGTTTCGATGAAGAAGAGGGCAGTGGGGTTGATGTCGCTCAAGAACTTAGCCCCGTTACCGACACTCAGATGATCAAGTTCTCGCCAGAAAGTTCATTTGGCGGTGCTGCTCAACAGAGTCCCTTAGGTGGCTTTTTCACGAAGGTCGGGAAGCCTGGCTTGCAGTCAGCTCCAGTGATACCCCCTCCAGGATCAAAGGTCCAACAGAGCCCACGCTCTCCAAGCCCTGTGCGCTCACTTTTAGTGCCTAAAGAGGGTGCTTCAAGGTCTATAAGCATGCCAGGACAACCCGTTCGGATGATGTCCACGCCGGCTTCGACGCAAGCGGTAAAGTCTGGCCCTCGCTTGACTTTGGCGGAGGAGAGGAAAAGTATACATGAGAAGCGTCTTGCCGAACCTCGAGCGCAAAAGGAGCAGGAGGAACAGGAACTTAGCGATGAGGAGGATGATCGAGTAAGAGCCGAGCTCGAGTCGGAGGTAGAGGGAAGCCTCACACTGGCTCCTTTTCTCGCGCATCAAGATTATGTTGGAAACATAGACAAACCAGGCATTCCCGGTCAAATTGAGAAGGTGTACAGGGACATCAATTCGATGATCGACACGCTGGGCTTGAATTCACGTTCCCTCAAATCCTTCATCAAAGGCCATACGGAGTTCTACAAAGACGGCGGCCGCACAGTTGAAGACCTCGAGGATCCAGACTCCTGGTGCCTTATCGAGCTGGAAGATCTCAGCATTATCGAATCGGACCTCGGTAAGAGACTGGAGGAAGGACGCTTGAAAGATGTCCCAGCCAAGCTTGCGGAGCTCCATGACCTGCACAAAAAAGTTGTCAAACTACGCTCGAAGAACGCCGAGATCAAAAAGCTTCTCGCTGCTCACACCGACCCTGATCAGCTGGCAGCTGCCCGGTTAGCACCTCTGAGCGCTGAACAAGCGGAGCAACAGCGCGAGCTCCGCAAAGACTATCAAACGTTCCAGAAACGGCTTGCTGAAGCCGAGGAAGCTCTTACCCTCCTCAAGGCCAAGATCGTGTCCGCTTCTCATAGTGCAGGCAAAGGCTCGAAGGCAGTACCAACCGTGGAGGCAGTCGTGAACACCATCATGAAGATGACGAATATGGCGGAGAAGAAGAGCGGTGACATTGACGTCCTTGAGAACCAGATGCGCAAACTCCGGTTCTCCTCGGTGGACAGCAGGGTCGGAGGAAGCAGGGAGGCATCGCCTTTCATGACACCCCCTTCGAGCAGCCACGGCAAGTCTGCTCAGACGCCTCTGTCAGCTAGCACTTTTGGAGGACAGTTCTACACTCCGATGAGCGGGAGAAGTAGGTTTGGAGCGTCGGTGGGGTCGATCGGTGGGACACCGACAAAGAAGATGTCTGCCACTGTAACAACAGTCTCCGAGGAGGACATTGAAAAGTACAAGGCGAAGGTACAGAGGAAAAAGGAGGTCGCTGCGCAATTGAGAGAGGCGGTATTAAAAAGGGGCCCTCGGTGAGAGGGATGAAGGTTAGAGCATCAGGGGGTTATCCTAACCAGCCATTTTTGAATGTATTAGTAGCGAGCACAGTTGGTCATGAATGAATTGCGTTATTGAGGAGGTCATAGTGTCTCAGTACGCTTTGGAAAGGTTCCCCTGAGCTCCCGGCATCTTCTGAATATCCTTGAACTAAGCCTTAATATTTGAGTTGATGTTGTTTTCGGTCCGCCAAGTTCGACAAGCATATTGCGGAGGTGGCCCGTCTTGGTCCTGCGCTACTGTAGAGTAATTATTCCCGGTAGGCCCGTTACGTAACATAGGAATTGGGGGTAAAGGGCCGCTTTACCCGTTCAAGCAAGCATTTATCCCATTGGCTCACGCCATCCTAGCTTCGGTGTTGTGACAAAGGCGAGCCGACGTTTATTCGGCAGCAGCAATTGATTACTGTTATTTTCGCCTCCACTTTCTCACGGACAACACCCACTTCTGATTTGCGTGGCCCGCTCCACGGTCAAAGGGGCAGCCGCTGATAATCCCATGTCAACGCAAAGCTGTCTCTACGGTTGACAATGGCTTCTTCCAGTCACCACATGTCGGTGACCAGAGACGAGGGTCGAGTGGACGACAAGGAAGGCGAAGAGACGGATGCTGAGAAGTTTGGTCTACCGGACGAACCTGAAGAGGATGAGGCCTCAGGCAGCACCGCGAGGGAAGAAACGACTGCGAAGGGCGAACAGGAGACTACTACAACCCCACAGGATGCTCTGACGCCCGCACGAAGTCATGCGCCGACCACGAGAAGCGTCCATTCGTTCCACCCGGATCCTAATTCTTTTCCTGATGGTGGCCTCTGGGCATGGCTGCAGGTGGTCGGAGCGTTCTTTCTTTTCTTCAATTCATGGTGTGTATGACCGAATCATCCTTTGGGTCAGTGTGATAATTTCTGTCGCAGGGGTTTGATCAACACCTTCGGAGCCTTTCAAACCTACTATGAAACCACACTTCTACCCACAACTTCTCCCTCGACTATATCATGGGTCGGATCCATACAAGGATTCTTGCTCCTGTTCATGAGCACATTAGGTGGCCGACTATTCGACGCCGGGTACTATAGGTTCCTCCTGGTGTCCGGACTCTTCCTCACGACCTTTGGGATGATGATGACAAGTTTGGCATCTGAATTTTATCAAGTACTTCTGGCACATGGCATTTGCGCGGGGACGGGAACAGCATTTATCTTCGTGCCCAGCGTCGCGATCACTTCGACTTATTTCAACAAGAAAAGGGCTCTGGCTAATGGCATTGCCGCCACTGGTAGCTCAGTCGGTCGGACTCCTCCTTGATATGCCTGTTGCACTGGAACCAGCTGACGAATGTATAGGCGCTGTATTATATCCTATCATTTTCCGTGAACTTGTCCCTACACTTGGCTTTGGCTGGACAACCCGCCTTATTGCATTCATCATATTCGGGACGACACTGTTTTCAATCTGTCTCATGCGCACTCGTCTCCCCCCAGGCAAGATGCGCGCTCTCATCGAGCTGTCAGCTCTGAAAGAACCCGTCTACATGATCTACATCCTCGGGGTCATGATCGGCTTTATCGGGCTTTATGTACCCTTCTTCTACATCGCCACCTACGCGATCCACATCGGCATCAACGACAACCTTGCATATTACCTCGTCTCAGTCATGAACGCCGGCTCGATCGTAGGACGTCTGCTGCCCAACTGGGCTGCCGACAAAGTCGGTCCCCTCACCGTGCTCATACCCTGCACCTTCGTCTCGACGCTCCTAGTCTTCTGCTGGATCGCGATTAAGTCCCAATCTGGCCTGATCGCTTTCTGCGTGCTCTACGGCTTCTCCACGGGCACGTTTGTCTCGATGCCGCCGCCTGCGATCGCTAGCATGACCACGGACTTTAGTCGTCTGGGCGGGCGGATGGGGATGTGCTTTGGCGTCTCAGCTATTGGCGTCTTGATCGGCAGTCCGGTTGGAGGCGCGATCCTGGGATCAGAAGACTCGACGAACCCGAATTGGCTGGGGTTGCAGATCTTCTCGGGCGTTATGCTGGGTGCTTCGACGCTCATGATGGCGCTTTGTAGGTGGCTGAAGGCGGGGTGGGAGTTGAAGAAAGCTTGAAGAAGTGATCATTGCCAGAGGGTTTGAGAACGACATGAGGTGGTCAAAGGCAGCATCGACAAAGTGATTGCATGGAAACTGCATGAGGATGGGAAGCGCTGTGTTTGTTGGTGAGGACAGAAGGAGTAGTCTATTTTGCGCAATGTTGCTCTCAGGGCAATTTCTCGGTCCGAGGATTGCAACTGCGGCATGACTATTAGCCGCTGCGGAGGCTGTCAAGCTAGATGCTGCCGAACTGAATGCCAGTGGCGTCAA
Organism: Symbiotaphrina buchneri; assembly: GCA_001599915.1. Lineage (NCBI taxonomy): Eukaryota > Fungi > Ascomycota > Symbiotaphrinales > Symbiotaphrinaceae > Symbiotaphrina > Symbiotaphrina buchneri. The sequence continues at coordinate 28,136 of BCIG01000001.1, read as the reverse complement.
GTCTTCGTCAATCCTCGACATGGTGTTGTCAAATGAGATCGAAGAGGTTCTCTAGTGGTCAATTCTATCCAGTAGTTGTTCTGATGGCCAGTTAATAAGCATCTACGAACCCAGAGACCTGACTGAAATGTACGATTGTCCTCCTGGAGCATCTCAGCAAGAGTGAGACAAACAAGACGCACTCTCCAATAAGACCGACTGTACCCCTAGAAGCGCTGTATTTTCAAGTTGTTGCGGTATTCCTCAAACATGAGAATTTGCCCATCGTCATTATTGACTAGATCGCTATGTTTTGGAAAGCTGACAGTTATCTGCGATCCCAAATGCCCTTTGGTCTTCGACGGAAAGCCGCGGCTGAACCAAACCCCCAAATCCAGGCTGCATCTGGACTAGACGTAAGCCAACCCCCAAAAAAGCTTTGTCGATAAGCCAGACAGACCGATGATTGGTCCGATAAAGAGCCCCGGACAGCGATCTGATGTAATCCCTGAGATTTTTTTCTGGAGATCCACTACGGTGAAGCTGTAAATGGAAGCGTTAACTGCAGAGAATTTCGTGAGGCGTTGGACCTTGATTAGACGTTGTATGCTTTGCCTGTTTTCTTAATTGATCTTCAATAAAGCATACATACCTCCTCTCACCTCGTTACCCCCATCCTAGACCTCTTCAACAACCATCTCTCGCCCCCAATCAAGATGTGCCAGGGCGCAATGCACTCCTTCCTGCGGGCCCTGCCCAAATGCGAGCACCACATGCACCTCGAAGGCTCGCTCACGCCCTCTCTCCTCTTCACGCTCGCACGGAAGAACAACATCACGCTCCCTTCACCCTCGTCCGACCCGGCCTTCACCTCTCCCGAGACGCTTCTCGAGCGGTACAACCACTTCACCTCGCTCGACGACTTCCTGCACTACTACTACCTGGGCATGTCGGTGCTACAGCACGCCAGCGACTTCGAGGACCTCGCCTTCGCATACTTCACCCGCGCACACAGCGAGGGCGTCCTGCACGCCGAGGTCTTCTTCGATCCACAAGCGCATGCTGAGAACGGCATCCCGTATGCTACTGTAGTTGAGGGCTTCACCGCGGCGTGTAAGCGCGCTGAAAGGGAGCTGGGCCTCAGCACGAAGCTCATCCTGTGTTTCCTGCGCCACTTGCCTGTCCAGAGCGCCGTGCAGACACTAGAGGCTGCGAAGAGCGATCTCACAAGCGGCGTGCTGGGCGGCATCGGCCTCGACTCCTCCGAGGTGCCGTTCCCACCCGAGCTGTTCGCGCCCGTATACGAGACAGCGCAGCGGCTAGGCGTGAACCGCACAGCCCACGCCGGCGAGGAGGGCCCGCCGGATTACATCCGCACGGCGCTGGGCACGCTGGGCGTGCAGCGCATCGACCACGGGATCCGGCTTGCCGAGGACGAGGCGCTGCTGCAGGAGGTGGCGCGGCGCGGGATCATGCTGACGGTGTGTCCGCTGAGTAATGTGCGCTTGCGGTGTGTGAAGAGTGTGGCGGAAGTGCCGATTCGGAAGTTTTTGGAGAAGGGCGTCAGGTTTAGTATTAATAGTGATGATCCGGCGTATTTTGGAGGCTTTGTGCTGGATAATTATTGTGCGGTTCAGGATGCGTTTGGGTTGAGCGTGTGTGAGTGGGAGGGCGTGGCGAGGGCGGGTATTGAAGGCAGTTGGTGTGCGGAGGAGAGGAAGAGGGAGATGTTGAAGAGGTTGGAGGAAGTTGTTGGAGAGTATGCTGGCAGGATATGAGGAGATGTTATGGTCGTGTGACTGGAAGAGATATGCATTGATTGGAGTTGGTTGTTTTGCGAAATGGCATGAATAGAGGATCGAGAAGCTCGATCATTGGATTATAACATGCGAGCAGCGAGTGTAAAATAGGATTTGGGGATGGCTACATATGACTTTGCTGGGGATGGAGTCCACGGAGTACAAAAACTAATAATGCATAATTATGTGTACCTGAGAACTTCCTTAAGATCTTCTGAGATGGTTTTGAGGTTGTATCGTTGGTTGAGTCGTGAGGCTTATGATTCCATAATATAGACGTGTCCTGATGGGAGAGATCGGATTCAAAACAGCTTAGATCTAAACGCTGTAAAGATTCTTGATATGAAAAGCATACCTGGACTTCGAAAGCCTGAAACAGAGGTTCCAAGACATTCTTTAGTGGAAGAATAGGGGTCCTGTGATGACTGATAGTCATTGTTCACCCAATGAAAACACATTTCCAAACCATGATATCCTCAGCTCTCCCAGCCTCATACCTGAGGTACCCACCTCCCTAACATATTTAGTAAGACACATGCGCCTCTTACCAAACTGCCTGATATAGTTGCCTATTTGCCTTGTCTTATTTAAGTCGGGAAGGCTGTGTTACGTGCTTACTGTATTGGGGGCCGGCCACACAGCTGCAAAACCGCGTGACATCGTGGTTGCCAGATTGGGAAGTGCAAGCAATAGGACAATGGACACAAAGACCATCATGTGCACCTTCCGCATCAGCTTCGACCAAGGCCATGCTAGACTTCCCCTTTTCCATTTCCATTTCCATTCCCATTTCCCTTTCACCTCTCTTCTTTCTTCTCCCTCCTTCTCAACCTCATCCACTCCTTCCCACCCCTATCATCAACCTCCCTATCCCCTATCGTAGATCCCGTCCTACCGGACTCCCACATGCACAGCCCCCTTACTCCTTCACTCTTTCATTCACTCATTAACTCACAATGACTCACCCCGACCTCATCCCTCGGCATACGCCCAAACGCCTGATCCTCTGCTGCGACGGCACGTGGATGGCCTCAGACCAGGGCCGCGCGTCTGAAGCAGGCGAGCCCTCGGTGCCGTCGAATGTAGCCCGGTTTGCGCGCGCGATTTCGTTCTTTGGAATGAATGAGCGCAAGGAAACGGTGCCCCAGATTGTCTATTATCATTCGGGGATTGGGACGGGGGCTGTGTTGGAGGTGGAGAGACTTACATCAGGGGCATTCGGGACAGGGCTCAACGACGACGTCGCAGAAATGTACAACTTCATCTCGAACAACTGGGTCCCGGGCGACGAGCTCTTCTTCTTCGGTTTCTCTCGCGGCGCATATTCGGTTCGAGCGACGGCGGGTCTCGTGGGCGATGTCGGCATTGCCTCGCCTGGTCAGATGGATATATTCCCCGAGATGTATCAGGCATACCAGAAGAATGAGACGGGAAAACCATTCCATGAGACTGAGGAATATGAGAGCTTCAATCTCAACTGGCAGAAGGATGTTCAGATAAAGGTCGTTGGCGTCTGGGATACGGTTGGAGCTATGGGTATACCGTCTAGTCCGCTGGTCAACTGGCTTGGGTTGAACAAGCAGTATAAATTCTATAATACTGCCGTTGCGATGAGTCAGTTACCAGCCCTGGATGATCAAAGAGGAATACTAATATGAAGTGCAGATTGTCAGTATGCCTTCCAAGCGCTAGCCCTTGACGAACATCGCAAATCTTACACCCCAACACTCTGGTACCTTCCAGAAGGGCACAAAGGACACCTACGACAATGCTGGTTCCCCGGCGTACATACGAACATTGGCGGCGGAGCATCGGATACTGCTGACCTGCATCCCAAAGGCGATTTGGGAGAGATATCGGACCTTACTTTTGCCTGGATGGTATGGACTCTCCACGTACTTGAAGTAAGTGCTCACAATATTCGCAGCACGATCAAGTGTCGCCCTTCCTCTCTTTCTCCCCTGAGGCTCTCGAGTCGGTTTGCACGTATAGCGTTGTCGGTGCGGCAGCAATATCCAATGGATCGTTGACGGAGATCGTGCTATGTGCGGAGGAAGGGCTGAAGATCCCGCCAGCCCCAGGCAAAGTTATGGGGTAAGCATTGGAGAGGCTCTGCGCCAGCGCTTGCTCCGCACCGCTTCCAGGAGTCGTATCCGGAAGATCCAACGCCGAACTGCTGGTAAAGTCAAACGGTGTGATCGGGCCGCCTTCGCCCGTCGGAGTAGGCTCATTGCCGTCCGTTCGTCGGTCGAGTACAGCAGGCAGTCCGACTTCTGCATCGCTGATAGGGCTCGGTCGTTCTCCTGGGCCTTCGCCGGTCTGATCGTACGTCTCGGCCGTTCCGGTGGTCTCGTCCAGGAAAGTCACTATAGACTATTAGTGGGACCTAGTCGTTTCCAAGGCAGATGAGGCAAATCCCACAGTTCCGTGGCGTCTCTATCCATATTTGGTCCGCCTGAAATTGAAGCGTCCTCGTCGAGACATCGGAATCGGATGACCCGGCTTTGAGCTTGGCCCGTGGCCGTCGGAAGCGTACGTTGAAGCCTGGAATGCAGCGGATGCCCCTCTCCGAGCATTTGTTGCAGACCGGTTGAGTCTGATCACCTGGTTGCATCACAGGTTAGTGTCCTCATCTCTCAAAGGTCGATCCAATATTGGGTTACACTGCAAGTGCCGCGCTCGGCAGCCTTGACTAAAGTTTTAAAGTTTATGCATTAGCATGTTGGTCTCAATTGTCTGCAGTTAACATTTTGCTCACCATGATGACGGCTTCATACCGTAGTTGCTCCATTGGAGAGTGTCGATGGGTATCTACGGGGTTGGTGGGCAGATATACCAAACCTACCCCGCTTGTAGATAACGTCCGGAAACGGCAACTTCGGACCGGGACTTGGCCCGAAGGCGTAGTTGCCCATCGCAAAAATGGACGGCAGCCCGGCCGGGGAATGCGGGGAATTCGCTCGAAGCAGCAAGTTTGCTAGCTCACTCCTTCCTATTACAGTCGTTATTGCAGCAGAAAGTCATCCACCGTTTCCCGCGCACGGAAATCGCCCGACGAAGCTCAAATCTACCCCGGATGATATAAACTCTAACCCCACGAAAGCATATTTCTCGGAGTCACTTCTATAAGGTTGCTTGCTCAATCTGCTCCCAGACCACATCCTTGAGACACATCAATTCAAAGACTTCTTTTTGTCCCATGGCACTCATGGCGGAAGAAAAGGTGTGCGATATCTCGACCAAGCATCAAGAATTTGCAAATTCCTCCGAGAAAGCCAGCGGGGAGAACCACAGAGTCAGTCCGGCGGCTCTTCCAGAAGAGGTTCATTATGGCTTGTCTGGTTTCCGCGGCCTGATCGCATCTCCGTACGTCTTCTTCGCCGCTCTGCTGGCGTCAATGGGCGGCTTCTCGCAGGGCTATGGTACGTGAAGAGTGTCGGCATCTTGCCTCAGCCTACCCCCAGCTAAACTAACGATCCCCCAGACCAGGGAGTCGTCTCCCTCATCCTGGTCATGCCTCAGTTTCTCGAACATTTCCCCGAAACGGCAGCCGGCCATCCGCATAACGGCTTCTACAAGGGTTTCATGACGGGCATGCTCGAGCTGGGTGCTTTTCTAGGCTGCCTTGTCTACCCGAAACTGGCCGACAAAATCTCGCTCAAATGGGCGCTTACCGCGGCGGTGATTGTCTTTGATATCGGCGCTATCATCCAGACGGTCGCTAGTGGCTATGGAACCCTTGTGGCAGGGAGGACCATTGGTGGGATCGGAGTTGGGACCCTTGCTATGGTATGTGTAAAGGATGTTGATACGTAGTTCCCTGCTAATGAATATAGGGTGCTCCACTGTACATCTCTGAGATATCACCTCCTGATCTTCGTGGATCATTGCTCGTCCTTGAGGAACTCTGTATCGTCATTGGCGCTATTGTAGCCTACTGGATCACATACGGAACCAGGTGAAACTCTTCCTGTCATCCGGTGATACCCATTGCTTACGACTATGTAGAGAGATGGCGGGCGCAGCATCATTTCGGCTACCCTTCGGACTCCAGATGGTCACCGCCACAATTCTCGGCCTGCTCATCCATTTATTCCCATATTCGCCGCGATGGCTCGCTATGGTCCACCGCAACGATGACTCCTTGCGAGACCTGGCAAAGCTTCGAAGACTTCCGCCGAGCGATTCGCGGGTACAAGCGGAATGGAAGTCGATTATGGCTGAGGTGAAGCTGCAAGAAGAAATTGCAGAGAAAGAACATCCCGGGGCGCGAGGGATGAAGCTCGAGGTCTTGGGCTGGTTCGATCTGCTCAAGCCCAAGCATATCAAGCGGAGCATAGTGGCGTGCGGGATTTGCTTCTTCACACAGGTAGAGCTCTGCTCGCCCGACAGAATGCCATCGATATATCATAGCTGACGAGTCCAGTTCTCGGGCATAAATGCTTTCGTATACTACGCTCCAACGCTGTTCTCAATGATCGGTCAGGGCTATGAACAGAGCCTGATCCTGTCCGGCATGATCAACATCGGGCAGCTTGTCGGGGTCGTGCCAACAATGATCTGGATGGATAATATGGGCCGCCGCCGTCTCGCTATCTGGGGTGCCATTGGTATGGGAATTCCTCATACGATCATGGCCGGCTTAGTCGGCAAGTACAACAGCAGCTGGCCGGAGCACCCCGGTGTCGGCTGGTTTTCCGTGGCTGTAGTCTGTAAGTCATTAGCCCCACGCTCTTTTCAAGCGCTTCTCTGACAGGTCATAGATGCATATGTGATCATATTCGGTCTTACCTACGGCCCTTTGATCTGGACGCTGCCTGCTGAGGTATTTCCCAATACACGCAGAGCGAAAGGCGTCGGCCTGGCTGTTGCAGTTAACTGGCTCTCCAATTTCATCATTGGCGTTGCTGTACCGCCCATGTTGCAATCGATTGGTTTCGGAACCTATATTTTCTTTGCGGCCTTTTGCTTTATGGCTGCTGTGTGGGCCTATTTCCTCGTTCCTGAGACTTCGAATAAGACGCTGGAGCAGATGGACGTTGTCTTTGGTGACTACAACGACTCGGTGGAAGCTCGTGCTTGATAAGCAATGAGGGCGGCTTGCGTGATGCTAGACTCCGAATGGGAATACACATATGTTTGTTTGCCAATGAAGCTCTTCTCCTGCTACCAACTCATGCACCGCCAGATGATTTAATCCAATCTCTGTAGCATCTTCACCATCAAATCACCAGCCAAAGCCCCGCCCTCGCGTAACATCTGCCCAAACTCCGCATCTCTCACAATAACCTCCACATGACAAACCACATACTCCATGGCGAGATTCCTCAGTTGATCAATCCCATGCTCCAAATCCGCCGTCTGTGCATAAACATACCGCACCAACTCCACCACATCCCCAACCCTCGCGGAAGGTAACGTATACCGCGCCAGCGTCAGCCGGAGCTTCTGCAGCGCCAGTTCCTGCAGGGCTTCGATCTCCCAGCGGTCCGAGAAGACGTACAGCGCTGCGTGGCAGAGGAAGACGGCGCGGTAGTCCTCGCAGGGGTCCGTGTTAGGGCGCGGCTCCCAGGCCGGTCTATGCTGCACTGTAGCTTTGGCCTGAAAGGCGGCCCATAAGTGGGCTTTCCGGGAAAGAGGCACCAGCGCGGGTGGTGGTGCGGGGATGGGGCCGCCGTTAACGTCGTTGTGGTCGTCCGAGTTGACGACCTCGATGATGCAGTCGTCTTGCCAGTGGTTGGACAAGGACCCGTTGGAGGTTCGTTTCTTGTTCCGCTTGCGCTTCATCCGACGTGCTGCAAGCGAAGCCCAGGAGTCTGAGTTGAGTTGGGAAAGATAGACCTCTTGCTGAGCGGGCGACGGGGGCGGTGAATCTGACGGTCCGTCCGGGACTTCTTCGGCATCTGGCATGGCAGCCGAGTCATCTGGCGCTTCGCCGTTGGCGCCGTTCATGTACACGCCCTCATGCTTGTCGCCAACCTCCATGTCGACAGAAGTAAGGACCAAATCCGGTTCAGGGACGGGATAATCCCCGGTATACGCGAATTCCATGAACCGCACAAAGGTGTCCTCGTCGATGTCTTCTAGCGTGGCTGTCTTGTTGGTTGATTCAGATATGCCACCATTGACAAGCGCGGCCATCGGAGAGGACTGTTGCGAGATCAAAGCGGAGTGGACGTAATATGCTGTCTTGCTGGGACCGACAAGGAAGCGGAATGGCTCCGAGCTGGCGAAACTGATCTTTGGTTAGTTCTAGATCTATGTGTGGGCGGGGCTGGATTACCTTTTATACGGGATATCCATTGCATGCTAGAGCGACAGATGTGCAGATGGTTGATGATGATGTGCGGTCACAGGTAGCGGTTAAGATAATGGCAGAACATAACAGCAGTCCTATATATCGACCAGGTGGTATAGGAAGTGGCAAAGAATGAGAACAACGACTGACAACTGTCCAGAGGAACTACTGTCCTCTGTAAGAGGAGCCTGTTGTCATTTTTCCTGTTGTCGCCTGTATACAAGTTCACGGGAATATTTCTGCTGCTGTCCGTCATACACGCAGATATATTCCGAACCGGACTGCAGACCTGACCAATCATGGTCTGCCAACCAACCGTCCTCATCGCGGCGACTCGAGTCGCGCATGTTACGTGGCGGACTTCAACTCCACAAGAAAATGGCGATAGCAGGACCTCCGTCCAGCTGTTGATGGGCGTTCTGCAAAGAACAACGGTGGCAGCCAGGCTTACAGGCGATGATCCGTGGAATACCGGGAATCCATTTCCAAAGTTATACATACATGCATATTTAGTCAAACATCGGCAAAAGGAATATGTGCCACATATCCCCTGCTATACATTGTTTTGTCAACCTCGACAGCGCCCATCCCAATAGCATCCCATTCACCAGCCAATTAGCAGAATCCCCGCAAACAGACCCTAAGATTTCATCTCGACCTCATGCACCTGATTGGGCCGCGCACTGTGCGGGCTCCCGGCTGCACCCTTCTCGTCATGCACCTCGTGATGCCCCAGCACATCCTTCTCGAGATGGATAGCCGTGTGGTTGGTCAGATACTCGGAGATATCCTTGATGAAGAAGGCGCAGCACAGGGCAATGACATTGAATGGCAGCGTCGCAAAGAACACGCGGCGGAACGCATATCCATACGCGTCCTTGAATGCCGTCGCCATCGCCGCCTCCACCTGCGGCGTGACGCCCGGGACGTCCGCGAAGGCGCCGGGAGTTCCGACCGCATTCTCCACCACGGCGGGGATCAGGGCACTGATATTGGCCATGTCGAACCCCGCAGCAGCCGCCGCAGCAGCAATGCGTGGGCCGAGCTGGCCATTAACGACGCCGTTGAGGATGGTGGTGAAGATGGCGTTACCCACAGACCCGCCGCCGGAGCGAAACGTGCCGATGAGGCCTGACGCGAGGCCCAGGTCCGACTGGCGCACATGCAGGCCGGCGATGATGTAGCAGTTGAGGGTGATTAGGCCGAAGGCGCCCTGGCCGAAGAACTGGAAGGCCATCCAGGCGGCCTTGTGCGTGGGCACGGCGTAGGCGTACAGCGCGCAGAAGAGCGTCTGGATGAACAGGGCGATGACGATCTGCGCGCGCGTGTGCCGGATCTTGTGCACGAGCGAGGGAAGGATGCAGCCGCCCCCCAGCTGGCCGAAGCCGTTGGGCAGTGAGATTAATCCTAGTTGCGTCGGGTCGTTGGTGAACATGTAGAGTGACCCTTGAGGCAGGATCGCAGACATGCTATAGAAGATCATCCCCGCGACGAAGACGAGTACGAGCAGGATCGTGAACTCCCGGATCCGTCCGAATAGCCGTAAAGGGAAGAATGGGTTCTTGCTGAAGTAGAACGACCAGATGAAGCAGCCGATGAAGACCAGTGCGCCGACGATGATGGGCGCAATCACCGATGCGCTCTTCCACGGGTGCCCCGCCGAGCCGGCCCACGAGAGGCCGATGAGGAAGACGGTCAGCCCCGTCGTGTACAGGAAGATGCCGACGTAGTCCAGCTCGCGAATCTCGTCTCACCGTGTCTTCTCGTAGTCCTTCTTGGGCCGTGAGGGGGGGAAGTAGACCAGCGCCGTGCCGACGAAGGCCACCACGCTGTAGATGATGGCCGCGTAGTAGCACCACCACCATGTCGCTGTTTCGATGAACTTGTACGCTAGGTATGTGCCGAGAAGGTTCCACGGCACCACCATCATCGTCTCCGTCGTCGCGAGGCCGGCGCCGCGCCATTTGCTGGGGAGCAGCTCGGGGATCCCGGCGTAGGCGACGAAGACCATTCCGCACCCGAAACCCATGAACGTACCGCCGACGACGACACTGTTGGTAGTCTTTGCGGTGGCTGCGACGATCTATATCATCAATGTCAGCCCAGCATACATGGCATGGTTGAAACAACGACGCAACCTACCGCTCCAATCAGGCTAACAAACTGTCCGCACAGCACGATATAGCGCCGGCCGAAGATATCACTCAAGTCGCCGGCAATAGAGAAAGACACGGACGAGGTGACGGACCAGCCGGACGCGATCCAGCCGATGTTGGCCGTGTCACCCAGCTGCGTGCCGATCTGCACGATGATCAAGGTCAGCAGGATGAACCCGAACAAGATGGGCCCCACGAACGAAATGGCCAGGAAGAACACCGACATGATGGTTGCCCAGGTCAGCTTCTCCGCCTCTACAGGGTTGTCCCGGATCGCAGCAATATACAGGTTGTCGAAATCTATGCTATCTAGCGTACACTGCTGCTCCAGCTGCCCGCCGCCCTCTAGGGGCCGAATATCATCTGTCGCTGTCATGGCCATGTTGGAGACAGGTTTTCCAAGGATTTGGAGAGAGAGCCGAGGATAACTGTAAAGAATGCAAATGGTCTCTATAACCCCGGTGCTAGGGATGCCTAGATTATATCTGCCACATACGGACCCACATGTTCTGTTCAGCATTGCAGGTTCCTGCAAGGTCTCCGATCTGCTAATCCTTGTGGGAAGCCTTAATGTTAGGGCCAAGGGCCAGACCACTACTCCCTACAACCAGAAAGACCATGTATATGCCTCCAAAGCTGCCCAGGTTCCCTGTTCCGGGGCTTATGGCCCTATGTCTTGGTGCCCTTTACTGTATCCAATAGTTGGCCAAGTGAGGCATCCCCAGCTGCAGGCCAAGCTATCAAGACATGAGCATATATACAAGGAACCACTTACCACTCTCCTTCCAGAGATAAATGCCGTTCCCCAAGTTGGAGGCCCATGCACCTTCCAGGGGAGGGAAGTTACGCCCCTTGGCCTTGACCAGTAGAAAACGCCCATAGCCGAGTCCAGCTTCCGATGCCCTCTTCCGCTGAGATCCGTGCATGGACGCCTCCCTAGGATTTCCCCAAACCACAAGCCCCTGGCCCCGCGAGCCCCACACTCTAGGCCAGAAGGAGGCGAGTGAGATTCCAAATCCGCGGACCGGTATTGGCGCATTGTGAGTGAGCTGTGCCATGTGTAGTGGGCAGTCCTGGATCCGTGTGTTTGGGTCGCCGACCTTTGCTAGTGCTCGGCTTGCGTGTACGAAGTAGGTAAGGCAAGGCAGGTTACGGGGTTGGGTGGGGCCCCGCACTTGCAAAGTTGCGTTCCCTGTCGCCCGGCTTTGAGAAGAAGACTGGGCTTTGGCTCGTTCGAGCCAGCGACCCTTGGAGCGCCATGTGCCTTACATCTCTTGATAGGACGATGGAGATACAGAAAGAATGTAAGATGCACGCAGCTGTCCTGTCGGCTTATCATTGCTAGGTCTACTGGTGACCCCTTGATCGGGCAGACTGCGGCGTGACATTCATATAGACTGCCTAGCCATGAAGCTGGGTCATCGGGTAGAACTTGATCCTTGCTATAAGCACAAGAATTTTTGTCACTGTAAGGTATGAAGTTTTTGGCCTTCCAGGGTGCATGTTCATGCCTAACCTCAGGCAGTGCCATCCTCCGTTACCCAACATACGTCCCATATCTCATAAACTCCTCATCCCCCCTCAACGCCCGCATATCCTCCTCTCTCAAACAAACCATCACCGCCACACCCCCTTCCCTCGCCCTCGGCATCAAATACACCAAGCCTTCAAACGGCATAAAGCTCGGCCTTCTCACCACCTCCGGCAGACCCAATCCCAATCCAAAATCCAGCTGCGCACAATCCAGCTTGCTCCACGAACTCAGCGCTATATCCCGCGATGCATCAATCCGCGCCGTAAACGATACCCCATCCTCCTGCCCCAGCCCGCGCTCGAGGTACGTCGCCAGCGCGCGCGTGCGGTGGGCGATGTCGCATGTAGCTGGGTCCACGGCGGTGCGCAGCTGTGCGGCGATATGCCCCAGCGGCGCGGCGGCGAGTTGTGAGAGCGTGCAGGTGACGTAGGCCATGTTCTGCATCATGCCCGGGTATGTGGCTGGGAGGTGCAGGTACCGCCGCGCGTCGACGGCGCGGGCGAGCGTCGATGGAGCCGTGGAATCGAGGCGTGCGAGACGGGCGCGGGAGACGCACCGCCAGATCAGCGCGCTGAGAGCGTCGTCTGTTGAGATGTAGCCAGTGGAAGATGTGAGGGTGTCCGTGGCGGCGGACTTGAGCGCGCGGAGCGATGCGGAGGAGAAGGAGAAATACGCCCACGCGCAGCGCGGTTCGGGCGTTGCGTCGTTGGAGAGATCTGACTCCGTCGTCGCCGGCGCTGGTTTGACGAGCTGCTGAGTTAGTTCGGCACCAGGGTTGTACGTCTCATCGAGCAGCGGAATGAGCCCTTTGCGAGGGAGGTTGCCGGTCGCCAGCTCCTGTGCCGTGAACGGCTCGCCGCGACATGCTTTGTTGAAGAGATCGATCACCTGCCCTTGGCCCGTCATGTCCATCGTCTGATGCTGGCCGACGATCGTCAGCAGCAGCGCGCCGGTGATGAATGTTGCTTGGAGCAGCAAGACCGGGGCGTCGGTCTCGTCCGGGATCGTATTCCGCGGCGCGATAAGCTCCTCGTCGAGCATGCTAGTTGGGAAGTTGGCGCGGCCCAGCATTTCGAGAGTCGGTGCGGAAGGATCGTCGCGTAGGTCTTTCACGACGAGGCGAGGGACCGCCTCGAAGGGAGTGATTCTGAGCGCGTCGCTGGAGTCTTTGATGACTTGCCCTGCGACCCAAGGAAAGGCGGCGGAGAGGCGCGCGAGGCCGGTTTGGAGCGTGGAGATGAGCGAGGAGTGAGAGATGGTCGAGTCTAGGGCGAAGCAGAAGCATATTTGGGTGTAGATGTTGGGGATTGTTCGTCCAACGACGTCTATGTCGAGGTCTAGGACTCGGCTGCTGGCTGTTTCGCCTGGGGAGGACATGTTTGACGTGTGCTGGAAGGTGCAGCACGACGGTTGAGAGTTGGCCTTTTAAGAGCCCATGTAGCGCTTCTCTGCTATGACTCCTCGAGAGACATGTCTGACTCTGCCCGTAACTTTTGGCGCTGAATCACTTCAATGCAATAATGGTGACCTGCTGTCTCGAGGAGGCCGAGTGTGAAGGACAGACTAAAGATCGTCGGCGTCCTGGTCTCCACATCTACGGCCCGCTAGGCGAACTATTCCTTACAAGGCCAAGTCTCCGGCTCTGGACTCATTATGATTCATCAGGGACCTCGATCACTGATGATAAATGGCCCCTGCAAGAAAAGTTTGCTGCCCGGACAATTGTGAAGGGGAGCTGTTACAAGAAAGAGACTGAATAATACTGCTGTTAAATATTATCAACACAGGCTACGCCACCTGCGCCGCTCTTCCCGAGAATACATTTACACCCCACGCCTCTCACGCCCACCTTCGCCATTCCAATAATTTGAATGCTTACAAATTGCCTGCGAGGCTGCGACTGCCTTATGCATACGTCGCATCCAAACAGGGCCCCGGCGCAAGATAATCCCAGCTGGCATCCTCCTCCGTCAACGTCGCATTATCCCTACCCAGCGGGCACTGACTATACTCGACGGGGGAGGTATACGCCGACGCGGACGTCTTCTGAAGAAGATAGCACTCGCTGTCGCCGAGAAAGAGGCTGCCGAGGCAGTTCTCGTAGCTGAAGTAGCACAACATGCAGCAATCGGTGCCGTCCGGGGATTGGACGATTAGCGGAGTGGTGTCGCCGTCGTTGAACGTGTTTGTTTGGTAGGATATCGGCGTCATGCACGCTGTGTTTAGACACTTGTGTTAGTTCGGCGTGTCTGGCAGTGTGTGGAAAGGGGAGGGATGGGACTTACGGTAGTTTTCGACTGTGGCGGTAGCGGTCTCGACCACTGTTGATGTGCTGGTGGAAACGTCCACCTCCACGTAGCTCGTGGTTGTAACACTCGCGGTGGTCATCGTATACATGGTGCTCGTCGGACTCTCGGTTGCCGTAATCACGACCGAATCAGTGAGCGTCTCCGTCGTCGTCACGGGTCTGGCTTCCAGCGAGCACGCCGAGCTGACCACCTCAGTTGGGAACGGCGAGAGGGCATCGGGCATCGGATCTGTAGCTCTGGCGACGAGATTGCGTTTACTGAGCCCCTCGCTGTAGTACGTGGTGGACGTGAGCGTCTCGGTGGAGGTCGTGCTGGTGGTGATGGTTGTCGCGCTGTAGATGATCTGCGTGACTTCGGTCGAGGTTGTCTCCGCGACGGTGGTGGTGGTGGGGAGGGTTAAGGTCACGTCGACGGTGATGGTCGTAAAGGCGTATGGTTGCGTGTAGTCGAGATATTGCGAGCAGAAGTGCTGTAGGCTTTGGGATTCGATGATCGATGTGGCGGAGGCTACCAGATCCGCAGACGTTGTTGAACTTGATGAGGCGCTTGAAAACGACGGTACGCTTGCCGAGGACGATATGCTCGAAGATGATGGCTGCGTCGACGTGTTCGAAATGACCGGATTCGTAGGACTGCTGGAGCTACTGCTCGAACTGGTGGCAGGGACCGGTTTCGTAACCAGCAGTAAACTCGTGCATCCTGTGGGCGGAGCCGTCCCAGCATAAATCGTCGCCTCTGCCACTCCTTGATCGCAGATAAACAGACCGGCACTCATACCCGAGATCGAAAGGCCCAGGGTGCCATCAATGACACTAAAGTCACCGTCCGCGGCCGATGCAGTGAGGGTTGGACCATACTGAAGAGCGTACGTGGAGCTATTGCCTGGTGCTTGGCGGGCGTATGTCTTTCTTCGTTTCAAAGACGTCTGCAGGACCGGATAGATGAAGTTCCCCAATAGGTCGACAAGGTCATTGGCAGCGTCGATGCTGAAGTCGGTGGGAGTTACGGAGGTGCCGGCGACGAGGTTTCCAGATGCTCCTTCGCCGACTGCGAGTCCGTTGAGGGTTCCGTTGGAGCTTGACAGGAAGAGCTGGAATGTTGTGGAAGTGGGCGTGGCTGAGCTGGTGGTTGATGAGGCGCTTGTTGGCTGTGTCTAAGAGCTGTTTAGCCTGCGATTAAACGAAACTGGAAGGCGTCACTCACAGCTCTGCCAGAGGGGCTGGTTGCGCCACTACTGGGCAAGGTTGAATTGGATGGTCCTGTGGACGAAGCTGCTGTGGTTGTGTTCCCAAGGCCGCTGTATAGCCCCGGGCAAGAAGCTAGAAAGAGATCATCAGTTCACCCATTTCAGAGCGGAGCGTAATACAACTTACTTATCGTAGCCACCAGGCTTACAGGACTGCACGCCGCAGGCGCTGAGCCCGAGAACACCGCCTCCACCTCCCCTGAAGCAGAAACACAGAAAGAAGCCGCTCCATTAGGGAACGCGCTGTTGACCCAAGTAAGAGTACCATTGGCGGTGCTAAAGGTCGTCGAGATTCCACCGGCTCCGTTTGCGAGAGAGAACTCGGCGACACTCGCGCCTTCTGGTGCGGAGAATATGCCGTTGTCGGAGATCAGCTGGCCGTTGTTGATGAGGAAAGTAGACGCTTGCGCGCATCCTGATACTACGTCGCCGGTGGAAGAGAGGAAGAGTTCCCCTGATGCCTGACGCCGGCGGAGCGCGGTGGACTGTACGGCAAGGAGGAAAGGCACGTTCGTCACGGCGACTGTTGCCGTGGCAGTCCTATAACGCCCGTCAGCTAATGCAATTTTAATGATCTAAGGTTTTCTTCGCACGTTGTCGTGGTTGCCGTCACGGTCACCGTGGTCACTGCAGTGGTTGTGCCAGTGGTTACAATATCCAGGGCTGTCGGCGCATTGTTGATGTTGATGGTGACTCCGCCCACGTCCAACACGGTATTCGCCTCCACGAACGTGCTGACGTGGATGGGATAGACGACGTCGTAAAGCACCACTGTGACATCTCCAGCCGGGCAGACCTCAGCCTGTGCCTGTGCCTGGTATATAAGCCCCAGCAAAACCTGGGCCAGGCAGGCCAAAGTAATGCGACTGTACATGACTTTGGACCTACCGTAAGACATTGTGGGCGCCCGGGGGTTAGGGTCAGGCAGGGTTGCGGATGGGGGCCGGCCAATCTGATTGTGAATAAAGCGTTATGGTGGGGTAAGTAGCTGGGTGCGCCCTACCATAACGTTTTATTCTTGATCTGATTGGCCAACCTATCAATGATGACCGACCTTATCAAATCCTGAGAAATTCTCCTTTCTGTAATTGCTTAATCATGATCAATATTAAGAATGTAGAATCAGGCTGATAAGAGAAGTGATTGATGGTTTTGATACAGCTGATTCTAGGATAGGTAAGATAAATCGTTTATTATTAAATTCAGTTAACAGGTTGGAAAGTTATCCTGGTTTAAAGCCATGAATACAATGTTGTTAATGTACCATTGTAATATAGGTATATAGGTATACCTATTATCTGATGGTCAGGATATGATCAATCAACAGATGAATAAAACATTATAATAGGACAGACCCTTGTAGGCTTGGTACATAACGGTTTATTTTTGATCTGATTGGCTAGTATGTCAACAAGATCAATCCCTTATCAAATTCAGATTAATTACTTTGATGATAGATTGATAGATATCTATATAGATAATCTGACTGTTAAAAAGAAAGCAAATTCATGATATCAAGATAATACCGATCTAGCTAAATAAGACAGGCCATTCAGATCTAAATTTGGGCAACCGGTTAAGAAGTTATGTTGGTCTAGAGTA
Organism: Symbiotaphrina buchneri; assembly: GCA_001599915.1. NCBI lineage: Eukaryota > Fungi > Ascomycota > Symbiotaphrinales > Symbiotaphrinaceae > Symbiotaphrina > Symbiotaphrina buchneri. Next base: position 11,213 of record BCIG01000001.1, on the reverse strand, counting down.
GGAATCACAGGCCTTTTTCCATATAAATCCCATCTATGTAGGGTTGCAACAGTACATACCACCTAAACAATATAACTAATCAGAAGATGAATAAAACATTAGGTAGGGACAGGTCTGGGTATGATAGGTATGCAATAATAATAAGGTTGTTATGTAATAAGCAGGTTCCCTTCTATGCTATTATCAATATGCCCAGGTTGACAGCTGTTAAGTCATGCTGTTATGTTCTACCTTATATCTATCCTTTATTGTCCTAGTTATATGATAGCTAACATTAACCTAGGATAAGAGAATCAACCATAACCCAATATTAACAAAGCAGGTTGCCAAGATCATAGTTACTTCTCTCATCCCAGGGATATCTGTCATCATTGGATCAAGATGGAACCTTGAACTCTATCTGAAGCTAGACTGTCCTTTCCAGGGGAACTTATGTATGTCCTTCCTTCCCCTTTTCCTCCCTTGTCTTCTCCTTTCTTATATGCATCTGGAGATGCTTCTATCCTTCTCTTTTCCTTATTGCATACCCTTTAGGTTAATACTCTTCATCCTGCTGTGCTATAACATCAGTTATCTATACCTTATCATAGGCTGAAAAGCAAAGAATATGATTATTAAGAAACAGGCTGCTAATGCTAAACAGCAATGTGATTAGCAGGCAAAGAAACAACTTGATGGGTTTATGGTTAATCCTGATGGTATTATTGAAAACGATGCTGTAAGGCTATCCAATGCTCCTGGATCCAGCAATATTGAACCGCAAGATATCATCATGGTTCTACCGCATTAAGATTCCCCTGGTATCGCTTTTAAGGGTCAGATGACAGGCCTTGAGGATCGGTTCTAGTCTATCACCTTAGGATTATCAATCAATCCTGTAGATGATGGTAGGATCCATAACCCTATCTGTTATATTTTAAATAATCTTAGACGGTTTGATAGGTCCTGTTTTTGATGACATCAATGTATCTTCAGGCCTAAGTCCAGATATTAGGCCTGGAGATAGCATGATTATATATAACGGCCCTGGTGATAATGATACCTTGGATAATGAAGAAGGACCAGTTGATCCTGTGGCTAAGGTTGAAGACATTATCCTTGAAACCCTTTTAGATATGAGTGTTATCAGTGATCATCCTGATTATAGACTGGACCAGGTAGGAAACACTGATGGGCCTGAGGAACAAGATCCTTTGAATACTGAACCTATAACCTTGGTCCTTTAGGCTATATAGAGTGAAGAGTATTGTTACAGTAGGTTATCCCTATATATCATAGGATATCACTTTAAGCCTTTTAACCCTATGTACCAAGTCAGGATTTGATTGACCTTAAAGGATCAGATGGTTATGATGATGTACTTTAAAGCCTTGAGTGTCTTACTATGCAGGGTATGATAGATTACTGGTAGGATTAAGTCCAGGAACCTATTACTGATCCTATCTTGTGTTTTCCACTTGACATAAAGGAACTAGCCTTTAAAGAATGTTAAAGAGGTACAGAGTATGCTATACAGTAACAGGCCCTCCTTGTAGATAGACTATGGCCAATTCTGAAACTAAGCCTGAAACAATCTGAAGTTTCTCTGGCCAAGATTGCTAACTTGACTGTTCAATAAACCTAGGATGTTGATAGCTTTCTCACTGGTATAATGACCTTTGCTATATACTGTAAGAGCTTCAACCTTATATATTACCTACTGTTCCTTCAAAGGATCACCCAGAATCAATGTATTGAAATAAATAATCATCATATTCATAAGCTGAAACAACTCTGTCTTAATCAAGGATAACTAGCAGCTGGGTTCAGTTATGAATGCTATGTTATCTTCCTGAACATGACCATTGGTCATGATAGCACTATTTATTTAACCAACCCGGTCCAGGAGGTTTAGATTGATGATATCATTCTTCTTGCCTTATATACAAGCTGCCTGACCGATGTAGTCCAATATCATCCTGTCAGTTTTGTCAATACCTTATCCAAGGTAAATATCAAGCAGGAATGTTTCATGTCTAGGGTATAACAGGCTATGGATATCCATTATACCATCTTTGAAGATCTTCTAGAGCCTTTTTGGCAAGAGGTTATCTGCCTTATGAATAACCACCTCAGCCATAGTCCATGTCCTGTTAGCATGTTTATTAATATCCTGTTCATTGTCTCAGGTCATAGATTCAAGCTTTTAACCAAATGATCCCAGCCCTGACCGACCATTTGATGTTTCTTTGTCCACCTGGACCAGTACTTTGATTTTAACAACCAATAGATTGATGATACAGCTGCCTGGATTGACCTTAGGGTAGAGGATACATCATATAGGTTAATAGGCTGGACCCTGTTGTGAAAGACGCCCTGTTTATCTACCTGGATGGATCGGTTTAGCTTTCTGGAAGGATATGTTTATTTAATATAAAGAAACACTTTTCAATAGGCCAGTATCCGTGATGCCGGTAATGCAAGCGTTAAGCTGCTCCTGTATAATCATCTGAGAAGCCATGAAGGAATTATATATAACAAAGTATACAATATTAACAAGGAACTATTTACAACCCTGCTCAAGGGCTATGCCCCTTTCCAGAACCTACAGCTTAAGGTGCTAGGTTATACAAAAGAACTTATACAGGAGTGATACAGATATAATAAGAACAAAGGAACAGCATCAACACAGAGTAAACAGCAATAGCTGATCCACAGCTACATAACAACCAAACAGCAGCTCTCTAGCATCCTATGCTAATCTAAGCATCATAACTTCAGGGTATGACAAGAATATCATATTACCCTAGCTCTAGCCTAAAAGCTTCTATAATCCAATGAAACAGTTGTTATAACTGATTAAGGGCCAGCTAAATTAACAGCTATCAACTCAGAACAGCAGCTTACTCATGGCCACAATGGCTACATCATTATATATAAACCATACTGGATATTCAGAACTAAGACGGTTAACTCTTTTACAGCTGGAGAGTTAAACCGATGGATTCTTTAGCTAGAGGTCTTACTCACACAGAACAATCCACTCTTCAACAGGGAGCTGGTCCTACAGGAACAGCAACTGATCAATAGCATGGTTATCTCAACCCTTCTATATACCCTGTACCTTAGCATCAGGACTGAAAATTACCGGGTCCTAACTGTGTAGCTTCTATAATAGCGGTAGAGGCTTTGTTATCATGTGTGACTGACATTCACACATGAACCGGATAAGGTCTTGGACGGTAGCAACAGTAAGGATGGCCTGCACACCCTTCTGATCACCAGTGATCCAGAAGAGGATGATGCCCCTCAGGGACACCGGCGGTAAGCAGCGCCTCTGTGATTCAGACTAGGCCTACAGGACCAGGTGGATAAGCATGGGCTGATTTGGTTTCCAGCCGGCATGTTCCTATGGCACATGTCACCGCCGGTTTTCACAGCAGAGGCACAGGGGCGTCTGGCACTGGGGAACAATGCATTCCAGCGTTCCTTTTGCCGGCTGAAGCTCATACAGATGGCCCTGACAGAGGAGGATCGACTTCTAACCTGTATCGCAGGCCTCCTCTCTGACCCTAGCAGCTAGGCGGCCGCTTATTACACTGTGAAAAGCGTGGGCACGGGCCTCCCCCGGGCCCCGGCGCCCGGGCACGGGCCACCGCGCACACTGTAATTAGTGAAACGCACCGTGTAATTAGTCGTACAGACCACCTCACCCGTCTGGTGCATGGTGCATGTGTCTTATCACGTCGTCGTCCGTCCCTTTCTTACCCTTCCCCTTTTCCCTTTCTATCAGTCTTGTCCCTTAGCTCTTAGCTCTCCCTTGGCCTCTCCTCTGAGGTCTGGTTGATTTTACACCTGATCTAGATCAAGGGGCTGGCAAGGTATAGCCAGGAAGAAAAGAAGATACACAGAGGCGACGGTTAATACATACCACATGCATGAACAACCATCAACACAGGGTAGAGAAGATAACTCACCTATTAAGATAGGAGCATGGAAGACGTTCAGCTTGATCCGTTCCAGTACCTGGGAACCTATCAGGTACTGGTCTGCCGACTATGTCAAAGCGGGGTGTTGCCTGGAAGTAGGATCCTGACGCCACTGTTAGAAGCACAAGGTCAAGGGTACACGTCGTACGACGATCCTCACCGCCGTGCAGGGCCTGACCCAGGTCCTGCCCGACCGATTAGTCTACCCGCCGGCGGATGGGCCTCCGATACCCGGGTTACAGGTCATCCCCTCAGGCTTCCAGTGTCTTCACTGTCAGTGGTGTACAGTCAGCAACCACAGCATCCGGAACCACATCTTCCAGGAACACGGAAAGGGATGGAACAGTGTAGCTGGTAAACATTGGCAAACTTGTGCGTTACAGACCTTCTTTGCCCGGAAAGGGGACATCCGTTACTTTACTGTATCGCTATCAAACAACGATGCTGCCGTCGTTGCTGCTGTTGTGGCCCCTCCGGTGGCCCAAGTTGACTGCGGTCAACCTGGACAGGGTCAGGTGCAAGGGACCAGGGGCCGGAAGGATGCGGGGGAATCTATTGACGGTGACGCCGGGTCAGGCTCGGACCAGGGTAGCAATGATGGGAACAGTAACGAAGACAGCGACGAGAAGGGCGGGAAACCTCCGTCACAGCCACGGCCAACCATGATGCAGGACTATCAACACAGCTGGGATCGGTGAACAGGCAAGTACGACAAGGTGCAAGCAGCCCATCATATCAGTGAGGTCACGCCGTGGCTGCGACGGACAGGTTTTCATGTCCAGCTGGAGGGGGTGGATAAGCAGGACCTGGCAGCATCCTACCGGCTGCCACAACCCACCCAGGAGCCGGAGCTGGCCATGATAATCAAGAGCGTCGATCGGATCCTGCTGGCTGCAACCGCTGCTGCCAGCAATGATGGACGACGACAGCTCAGCACGATCTGTGCCCGTATCCTGAACAGCTTTCAGCCGGGCGTGCTTAACCAGGTCCCCTTCAAGCCGGTGGCAAGGAAGGAGACGGCGTTGAAGTATCGTACCACCTGGAAGCAGTTCATCGCCTTCGCCTGTCGGGTGATGCTGGGTGAGGTATTGAGTGAACAGTTTGGTCAGCCAACGTTGAAACAGGTGAACTGTCTGACGGCCGTCTGGCGGATGGCCCTGGATCATACCTGTTGGCTGGAGGAACAGAAAGCAACCGGCTCTATGACGTCTATGATCGTTAAGGATGATCAGGATGCTTTGGACCAGCTGGTGCTTGACCTCTGCCTGGCCCTGATCCGGCATATGCTAGAACAGAATCCCTTTGAGTCCTTGTTAGTCAGCTTTGCAGCTGTGCTTAGCATCAACACACATACTGGTGCATAGTTTTGTCTAAAAAAAATAAAATAATACCTTGACTCCTGGCAACTATACCTCCTACCTCTCACAACTTACACATGGTGTTCAGCTTTGCCTACTGCAGGAGGCGTTAACAGGATATCAGTTAGGCCATATTGTGAACATCAAGCTACATCTAGAGGAACAGTGTCGGCTGTGGCTTGTCAATGATTCAGAGTCCCCGATGGGTGAGCTACAGGGCAACCGGCTCTATGGCATGGCCATCGGTCGGAATGAGCTTGGTGGTCACCAGGCCATCTGGTCGCTGGATGGGGAACGGGTGATGTATCAGGATACCACGCTGGCCATGGGCAAGGTACACCGGCTGCTGATGGACAAGCTGGAACAGGCACAGGATCTGCTCTTCCGACAGCTGATGTTTGGTGCTACAGACGGTGTCCGACCTGCGTTCCGACGACTACGGCCTGTTGAGCTACATGACGTCCCAAGCGAACGGAGACCCGGCTGGTCGTTCCTGGAGGAGCGCCGGAACGCCTGGGCCACAGGCGCAGAGGATAGCCTGTTTGCCTACCTGCTTGGTCAGCCAGCCCTGCTTAAGGAACTGGCCTGTATACAGCCTGATGGCTCAGTCCGCTGGAGACCCTCAGCCATCCGGCAATACAAGGCCACGGTGCAACGGTTCCTTGCTAGCCTGTTGGTGCTGGCGCACATGGGCGCTGATCCACCGTTACGGGCGCCAGAGATCCTAGGCACGAAGTGGTACAACAACGACCTCCCCCGCAACCTCTTCCTGCATGATGGCCATCTGCACCTTGTTACAGAACACTCCAAGACCCGGCTCCAACGGCAGACGGACACATCACAGGACACGCTCCGTTGCCTGCCAGGCATGGTTGGCGAGCTGCTTGTCAATTACATGGTCTACATCCTTCCGCTCCGGCTCTACTGGAACAAGGAGATCACCGGCCGGGCTGACGTGTCCAACTTCCTCTGGGCCCAGGACGATCAACCGTGGTGAGATGAACGGCTGATGGTCTGCCTGAGAGAGGCCAGCGCCCATCACTGGCTGCCCTAGCTCATGAGTAGCCACTGGCGTCACATCAGCATGGTGATCATCAAAAAGAAGTTCTCAGGAGGGTTGGGTTCGGCGTGGGATAGGGAGAAAGATGCTGACAACAGCGCTGACAAGGAGTCCAACGGCAGGCCTGACCACCAGCTTGACATGACCCTTACCCTGCACCGGCTCAGTAGCCATACCGCCCATACCGCCAACCAGGCCTACGCCAACACATTGGAGCTGGACGGCTCCCTGACCAACACAGCCTTTCAGGCGTTATCGGTCACCTCCATCACTTGGGCACAATTCTTTGGGCTGCATGACGCGGTCAATAGCCAGGAGGCAAGCAGCACCTCTGGAGGAAAGAAGCGGCTACAGTCAATCCAGGAGGATGGTATCAACAATACACCGCTCATGAAACGGATTCACGCCGGTCCAGGTGCAACCGGTATCCTGCTGGCCAACCAGCCGCAATGGAGCAAGCAACAGCTGGAACAGGGCATCCGGGACCTGTACCAGGACCCCGCCGTCACCTGGCGTTCCCCTGAACAACAGGAGGCCATGCAGACATTGTTGACGAACCCGGCCAAGTTGATGGTCATCATGGCCACCAAGGGAGGGAAGAGCCTGTTGTACATGCTGCCTGCAACGCTGCCCGGCAGCCCGGTGACGATCCTCATCCTGCCTCTGCTGATGTTAAAGCATGACATGCGACGTTGTTGCACAGAGATGGGCATCAGCTATATCGTCTGGCAGCCCGGCATGGCCAGCAACGTTCCCCTGGTCATGGTGGGCGCCGAGCAGACGGGGCAGCCCGCCTTCCACGAATACCTACATAGCCTCTGGGCCAAGGGGATGCTTGGTTGAATCATCTTTGATGAATGCCACGTCATCCTGACTGCTGCTGAGTACCGGCCAAGCCTGCTGCTGTTGCAGGAGTTGCAGGAGGTCACCACCCCTATCATCTGTCTCACGGGCACCCTGCCACCCACCAAGATGGGTCTGTTGCAGGAGCGGCTGCAGCTTGGGCGTCCTTGGGTCCTTCGGTCCAGCAGCGACCGTCCCAACGTCATCTACAGCATCCTGCAATGTGAAAGCACAGGAGAGGCCTTTGATAAAGATGTTGTGCTTACCATTCGTTCCGGCCTTGGTCGGTGGGAACCGGGTCACCCGGACCGCATGATCATCTATACGACGACAAAGGCCTACGCCGAACGGCTTGCCCGGCTGCTCGACTGCGATGTCTACCACGCGGGTGCCGGCACGGAGGCCGAGAAGGACGCTGTCCAGAAACGCTGGCAGACCGCTGAACGTTCGCCGATCATCATGGCCACCAGCGCCTTTGGTGCCGGGGTTGATTATCCGCATGTACAGATGGTCTGTCACGTGATGGCCCCGGAGAACCTCATCGACTTCGCCCAGGAGGCCGGGCGGGCCGGGCGGGACGGGCAGGATGTCCTGTTGCTGGTCCTGCTGGATGCCACCGGGGGCTCTGGGTTCAGCAGCAGGCCTGTGTCGACCTTGGAGCTCCCCTACAGGAAGCTGCAGGCCGAGGAACGGTAGGCGATGAGAGACTACCTGATGACGTCTGCCTGCCGACGGAACGTCCTGTACAGCTATCTGACCGGTACTCAGCTGACCTGTACCGAACGTATGCCATTGACAGCACCCGGCCCTGCTGCCATGGCTCCTATCATGAGTCAGCTATGGAAGCAATGTGACAACTGTCAGGCAAGAGAGCAGGGACAATCCAGCCGGGATGGCCGGGACGGGGACGACGATGACGGCCGTGAGGCTGTTGTTGTAGATACGGCCAATGGGGTCACGCTGGAAGGGCCCCTTCCTAGGGCAGGTCCAGGGGATCTGAGCGAGGGCGCGTCCGGCCCATCGCGGCCAGCTGATGCAGCGTTGCAGGAGGGTCAGCAGCGGTTGTGGGATAGCGCACGGGTCTGTCGTGCCCAGGTGCAAGAGTACCGTGATCACCTGGCTGTGCTGACCGACGTCTGCTGCCTCTGTCGTGGCGCCTGCCATGAGCCGGATGATCACCGGCTTAACGAGTGTCGTGGTCGGGCCAAAGGCCTCTTCTTTGTGTTGAAACGGGCTGCCATCCAGCATGACTACCGGGACCGGGGTCAGAAGGGCTGGTTCGCTGACTACGCCGGTTGTTACCGCTGTGGCAACCCGCAAGAGGTATGCATGGGGCCAGGGCATTGCCAGTACCCCGACGTTGTGCTGCCGCTTTGCCATGTGGCGTATAATCTGCAGGTCTGGCACCTTCTGCTGGCGGAAGGCCATGGTATCGATATTGGCCCGACACGCTTTCCCACCCTGGGTGAGTACATACATTGGCTAGGGGACCCTGCGGAGCTGTATGGCATGCAGGCCTCCAATGCGGCCTGTGTGGCTGCAGCCATGATGCAGACGTTGATGGGGTAGTCAGGGAGGGTGATAGGGACCAGCAGGGTAGAAGGGAAGGCAGGCCTGCTACCAACCTAACATGATGACCAAGGACCCAGGGATCAAGAAGGGTCCGATCAGCCAGACAGGAGATAGCCCAGAAGGATATTGGGGATGGAGTGGACACAATCACCGCGGTTTACCCGGTGCGCAATCTGAGAGCCTACCTGCATGCAACATTAGTTTTCCCGTCAGACAGTTAGGGTATTATGTTAGTTCTAGCATAAAGGAGAACAGAAAGAACAAAAAAGGAGAAGAGAGAAAGGGCAGCTACGGTCATGATGCCATGGTTTTAAAACAGAAACTATAAGTCAGCCATCGATCTTGCAGATAGGAATAGATCTTTCTTTACCTAGAAAGGGGATGAGAGTTAACCACCATCCTCCCGCCCGGCCGCATGCCTTTCCCGTTGGTCTGTCGATGATAGGGTCCCTAATAGACTAGCATCATTACGAATCAGGTCAGCAGAGCTCAAGGGAGGAAAGGAGGTAGGGAGATGGGGAGGAAAGGGGGTAGGAAGATGGGGAGGAAGGTAGATAGGGAGAGGAGGTAGGGAGAGTGATAGGGAGGGAGGTAGGAAGGTGGGTATAGATTAAGAGGGACCCGATTACTTATCTGTCAGTGTCCGCTTCTCTAACTACCATCTGATGATGCCTGCCTGGCCGATCCCAGGCCTCCAGCTCTTGTAACCTATACCTAGAACGCCTATCTATGATCAGTGAAAACAAGGGTTAGTTAACGATGGGTCGACGCGCCGACCCTGGAGACCCGCAAGTCCCCGCGATATAGAGAAACCCTCAGTGTTCCCCACCGGAAGAGAGGCCGCTCCTGGAGACCCGCAAGTCCCCGCGATATAGAGTAAACCCTCAGTGTTCCCCACCAGAAGAGAGGCCGCCGCTTTGAAGCCCCCAGAATTTCCCACCGGAAAAAATTGGCCGCTCCTTTGTCAAATTCAGGGTGGGGATGGATGGATAACACCTAATGAACAGAAGAGGTTCTAGGCAAGACCTCTCCGTTAGGAGAAGCCCTACCATCCTTCTTCCGTTGAACACCTAGCGATATTGTACAGCCGTTCAGCACCATACAACATCGGGATAGACACTAACATCCGACGCCGGGCATATCACGGTAGTCACAAGCTAACCCAACCCGCTGCTGTGATCCCTGGCCTTCCATGGACCAAACATCCCATACCGAGCCCAGAGGGCGTACAGGAGCTGAAACCGGTCTGGAACCCGGTCGACCAGGAATCATTTGCAGCTTGTGGGCAACCCCCCGGAGGTTTGGCAGGTATCTCCTTTAACCGTAACGCGCCATCTACATCTAGAATAAGATGGAGATTGAACCCTAAGGTCTGCAGATGACCCGGGTACCGCGCCGAAGCGAAGTAGCCCGGAACACCTGCACCTGTAGGTAGACCTACAGCCGTAGCCGTAGGAAACAGTCAAGGAAACCCCCCGAGAAGGTGATGACCCTACCTGGAACCAAGGTCCCCGGTCGGGCCACAAGTGTGCTGCATTGGTGGGCCGCCCCCCTCTCCTACGGCCAGAACGGTTCGGAGAGGTTGACAGGTGATATCCGTAGCATCCATCCCTCATCCCTCTAGTTAAGAAGTTACCTTAACGATATACCATACCACTGGTAGGAACCCCCCATCGGAGCCGTGGCCCCGGTTAGAACGTTCGGTCACGAAGACCGCTCGCGGAAGGCCGCTCGCTGGTTTGCCCCTAAGCGGGACTCCCAGGTCAGGTAGGGCCAGGTGGTTGCGAACCCACCCTATTATATACCCACCGGACGTGTTTGGCTCCCAAATCAGCAGAAAGCCGGTAACGTGCGAAAAAAAAATTTGCGGAGCACTTTTTTGTATGCGTTTTGCAACAAACATGCTTTTTTCCATACAAACCAAACGTGCTCTATGGGGGCACGTGAGGGGTGTTGGGCGCGGGAAAGGCGACTACCGCGATGGTTTTAGGTGGTGGTGCGGCTCTGCAGGCCGTTGTTGCCAAGCCGGCCCCCCCCTGCTTAGCCACTAGAAGGAGCATGACGGGGTCCGGGTTTGGCGGCAGAATCGACGGCCTCGCCGGCGGGGAGCCAATGGGCGGGCCGGACGCGAAGGCGGTGGCCGGTCGGGCGGCGGTACCGGGGTACCTGATGGGCCGAAAAATCCGTTTCGGGCGATAGCGCTCCTGTGTGAGGGACGAAAAATACGTTTCGGGCGATAGCGCTCCTGTGTGAGGGACGAAAAATACGTTTCGGGCGATAGCGCTCCTGCACAAGGGACGAAAAATCCCTCTCGGGCCTAGCGTACCCTGTCAGCACGCCGGGGCCCTGACCCCATCAAAACGGATCCTACCTGTTCCTTCTGTTCTCCCACAATCTCCCACCTGCATTCTA